>JARFJB010001795.1:3677500-4275000 GCA_036346205.1 Vesta saturnalis
TCCTATTAACACTGAATCGGCGTTCGTTACGACAAAGCAATGGTAAGCGGTAAAGAGGACAAAAGTAACGAATGCGGTTAGAGCTGTAGTCTAGAAAACACCCGCTCCGCCCGCGTTAGATTTGGCGAAGGCCCTACGTGTCATCCACAAGGTAGCAGTGGGAGTGATCCTCATGCACGGTGAGGAGGTGTCTGCTCTTTTTTCGTAAGCACTATTCGGAATGGAAGGGATGCCACGGATAAGTATACTAATATCCGAGGCAGCAACATCAATTACACCAGTGTAGAGACAACAGAACAGTCCGCACGGTACCAACCCATTCAGGTAGGAAGGGAGCGGATACGACATAATACCACTTCATCCGATACAAAAACGTCCATGGTAGGTGGGACTAAATCTGCTATCAACATGGCGGATATCAGGGTCAGGTCAAATTAAAATTAATAAAGTAACGGTGATAAATGAAAACAATGTTTTTAAATCATGGCGTACGGCCCTGTAACATCCTACGCATAGCACAACAAGCCATCGATATAATTTATAAAATTCAAATAATGTGACTTATACACTTTACACAACACAAACGACGTAAATCTGCTCAAAATATGGACGACCTTTGGATGCTTTTCGAGATCGCACGTCGTTTCTCCTCCCTTCCTACCTCAATGTACCAACCCCAACAGCAACAACACGCACACGAGGTCTTTTTTTTTTAACCAACAAACAATACAACACGATGTTAACAGGCATACCAATCAACAACATAATTACCATACCACCGCGCACTACCAACACAACAAAATACTTTGTATATTTTATTTAATTATGTTTCTACTTTCTATTATGTATGAGTATTGTAAATTATCTGAAATTTGAATAAACTCTATTAAATTGAACAAAAATACCTTAAAATATATTCAATAGGTTTAGTATCTTGAAATTGCATAGTTAATCATTTTCACCTTCCAACCTACATATACATATGTAGGTTTTTTTTTTTAATTTAACATTTATTTATGTCTATGAATTTCTATCTGACGTGTAGTTGTAAACGTCGTTCTGACATAATCATTGTTTTTGTTTTTACAACGTTGCCTGTTTTCGTTATGAACGTATAAAAAAGAGGTTTCACAGTTATCCTAAAAAAATTGAAATTTAATTTCTTTTAATTTAAGTTAGCATCTATTAACCTGTGTCTGTCATGTAGTTTTAAACGTTTGTTTGTCATAAATTATTGTTTTTGCGTTTACAATGTTGCCTATTTTTGCAATGAACTTCTCATAAAAGAGGTTGCATAATTATCCTTAAAAACAATTTGTTAAAATTATATCAATTCTTTTAATTTCCATATGCATACAATATACGTGGCGACTATTTATAAAAATTTATAATAAATTACGTAAATTATGTGCATGCGAGAGAACACTACTACGCTTCAGGTGCTCCTCAATTAACGCTCTTATTTAAAATAACTTTCATATTTTGTCTACTGACGGATGGTATGGTACGATGGTATGATCAGAGCCATGGTTGACTGTCGATTGTGAACATACCCTAAGTATCACAAGAATTCATTTATTAGGCGTCACAATCTGATTACTGTCAACTTTGTAGTACTGGGTGTCCCAAAACCATTGAAAATACGATCATTATATTTTTCTAAAAGTTCTCCGTATATTTGATTTCACAAGTTTTAGTCCATCAAATAAGAGAAGGTGGGAACCTTATTATGAGAAACGCCTGTAACTCCGGTTCTGCTTAATCGATCTTTGCATACTTAATCTTGTTGAAAACAGCTCTTTTCCATTAATGTAAGAGTAATTATTTCGACACAACCTAGTAAGTAACGCGCATGCTAGAGGGCGGTATTTATTAATTTTTTAATCTAGTTTTTTTTGGAAAATGTTAAATAGGAGTATACAGTTTTAATTGTGGAATACAAAAGTAGACCAGATTATCAACAGAATGGCGAAAACCGCTTGTCGATATCTTTTGTATATATTTCAAGCATTTTCCTTTGAATATAGATTACTGGGGATTTTCTGAACTCCTTGAAATTTACTTACCTTGTCCCATAAATAATGAAATGAATTATAATTTCAATATTACTGTGATTGCCACGCGAAAACGGCGGTAAGGAATTTAAAGTGGTAATATATCAAAACTAGTCGTGGGCCATGGCAAAAAAAAAACAATAATACATGTGTGAAATTATTAAACATTCGTTCATTCACGTTTCACTGCGATTTATTCTTATTAAATTCGATATAAAATTTACCTTAAAAGTTAAATGTAGTATGATTCTAACAAACCAAGAAGCATTCATCTGACATGATAAGCACGTATTTTCAATACTTGAGATGAAAGTGTTGCGGCTAGGGTGTATGCAATACAATATCCCCAAAGACGTCATCCCGATAGTAGAGTTTTTCGTCGACTCATACACCGTATAAGAATGACGGGAAACGTAAATCTTGCTGTTTATAGAATACGCGGCAGAGGTCGCTCAGAGGCAAGCACAATAAATGTTTTGGCATATGTGCAATTTAACCCCCATTTAAGTGTCAGGGTAATAGCTAGAGACTTGCGAATAAGCAGAACCACCGTTCACCGTGTTTTGACAGAACACAGGTAAATTCATTAGGTGTAAAATCAAAGTAGATACCTTTTCATCTGCATAATATATGTTTCTTAAACAAAATATACCTACACAATAATATTTGTTGGCATGATTATATTGTAACCTATGAATTTATTTATTTTATAACTCTGGAAAGATATTTATTAGAACGTTATATTTCTTTTAGGTTACATACATAGTATGTAGTTTCTGTATCAAAGAGTGAATGGTCGCGATTACGACAGAAGTTTGGGTTATTGCAACTGGTTGCTAAATATGATATGGTTCGACGCTCAATTGCTGTACGTATTTTGTGGTCAGATGAAGCTACATTTAGAAGTTCTGGTATGGTAAACCGTCACAATATGCACTATTCGTCACAGAATAATCCATGCTGGATGGAAGAGGTTCAACATCAGGGTCGATGATCGGTAAATGTATGGTGCGGTGTTTATTTTCGATAGCTCAATTAATAGAGGTTACATAAATGTATTAAGGGATGAATTGCCTATTCTAGCAATTCGTAGGTCAATGTTGTTTCAGCACGATGGGTGTCCGACGCGTTTCTCGTTGGAGAGAAGAAAAAGAAAGCAATAAAAAAAGTAGACCGAGTAATATCATGAATTAGTTATTTATTTCTAGAGATAAGGTATTTTTTGTATCTATTTTTGAAACCTTTCACTCCAAACGCTTTTCAGGAATTTGGAATGTCATTGTACGTCGATGGTGCAGCGTAGGAGAAATAACCTTTAAATAATGTTTTCTAATGATTCGGCATATCTATCAGACCTGAATTTCGCAGAACTCGATCATGAACATTACTAAGAAATTTGATTTCCGTATTTAAACATGAGGGTTCTCCCAATTTTATAACCTTTTGTATAAGACAACCAAGATGTTGTTTTCGCCATTTTTAATATGGAGTTTTCTTTATAAATGAACGAAATATGATCACGTCGTCGTATATGAAATGCGAACCTGGCACATGAATTCTTTATCTTTTGCAATCTGTAACTATTTGTGCTGATCAAACAAGGGTCATAAACAGTATCATAATAGTCAATTTTAGACAAAATTAATGAATCCTTAAACTTACATTTAATATTTCACACAAGTACGTATTTGAACCGATGCAGATATAATATACGATATTGTTGATATGGTTCATAAAATTTAAGCTACTGTATTACAATACGGTAGACAAAGTAACAACATAGTAGTAGAAATAAAATCCAATACCTACAGCATCGGATTTTAGGGAATATGCAGAGTTAATTACATCTGTCTCAGTAACACCAGTAAATGAGAATTTTGATTGAGAGTAATATTTTACGTTATTCCAGAAATAATGCAAAGTTTCTACGTCTGCTGTAGTCTGACTAGCTATGTTTATGAAATAATCATTTTAGTTGGTTTGGCTCTGATAAGTGTAAGTGAATATTTTTCCGATTAAATTAGCGAAGTTGGGCACAATGACATGACAATTCAAATACTGATAAGAAAATTCAACATTGTTGCCAACTTTCTAAGGTATCTGAAAATAACTAAAATCGTCCAAATTTTCAATCAGCTATATCTTTTTTAATATTCAAAATACGAAAAAGTTATTTTTTTAGTAATTATTTTTCGAGCTACAACCCAAACATACATTTTTTTTTAAATGGCAACTATCTAATTATTTGTTGTAACCAGTTGTAGTTCGTACTTAAATAGTGAATATTAATTTATTAATGGTTTGTTCTTCTGAAGAAAGAAATGATATGCTTTTTTGCTATTACGTATCTAACAGAGATGCTAATACTGCTTCGGAATAATATCTTCAAAGTTATATGGAAAGAAGACAACCCGGTGTGAGATTATTTGTCAAACTCGAATCGAATTTAAAAAAATATGGGACTTTTACTAAACCTCAAAATTTTAAAATTAATGTTGACACAGAAACAGAAGAAAGTGTTTTAGCTTACGTCGAATTTAAACCTACTACATGTCTTCGTGAAATTGCGAACGAGTGCAACACTTCCAAATATGAAGTCCACGTTATTTTGAAACAAAATAAATTTAATCCATATCATTTTCATATAGGAAATATGTTGTATGCTGAAGATTATCAGAAAAGATTACGTTTTTCTACATGGTTGATTAATGAAAATCGAGCAAACAATCAATTCTCGAAAGCCAATCTTTTTACCGATGAAGCAAAATTTACAAACATCGGCATCTTCAATAGAAAAAATCATATTCAATGGTCCCAAGAAAATCCTCATATTACTGTTGAGAAGAGAGATCAATATGCTTTTTCAGTAAACGTTTGGTGCGGTATTATTTGTACCAAAATGCTTGGGACGTTTTTTTATGAATACAAGAAAGATATCTAACTTTTTTATGAAACGAATTTGAAGAAATTTTGGACGACCTTCCTTTGAATGTAATTCAAAATTTGAATTAATTTCAACACGACGGGGCACCAGCACTCAATGGATTAGTTGTGTGTAACTATTTACCGGAACGTTTTAATAATTGGATAGGAAATCGAGGTTCCAATAGCTTGGCCGCCGCGATCTCCAGACTTAACCCCCTGGACTTTTTCTTGTGGGGTGCAATTAAAATAAAAGTGTACCGAGTAGAACCTGGTAATCTAGACGATTTAAAAAATTCGTGTTGCTATACAACAAATTAGAACCCAAAGTTTATTAAAAGTTCAAAACGAAATTTTAAAACGATGTCAAATGTGTGTTCAAAATAATGGAGGGCATTTTGAAGCACTTCTATGATTGTGTTATCTGTTTATATTTTTTGTTGTTTCTCTTCGTTGTAAGTTAAATTTATTTAGAACTTTTTTATTTTGATAATGTAGTACATAATTTCTTGTTGTTTCCACAAATTTAGTAGTAGAATATGAGCTTATTTTGCTATTTAAATGTTCACGGCATACTTTAATTTGTTTAACAAATACTATAATTAGTACCTTTTTTTTAAAATTGTGAGTTACCTAATAATATTAAACATACAAAGCTATACATTTTTAAAATCAGAAAAAAATAAGCCATCGAATGAGTCCATAGTCACTCTATAATTGCCATTTAAAAAAATGTATGTTTGGGTTGTAGCTTGAAAAATAATTACTAAAAAAATTTTTTATTCGCATTTTCCCATTTTGCGTAAAAATAGTTATCAAAAGTCTCTCTTATAACTTATTGGTATTTTGAATACCTATTAAAAAAGATATAGCCGATTTAAAATTTGGACGATTTTTAGATCTTAGAAAGTTGGTAATAATGTTGAATTTTCTTATCGGTATTTGAATTATCATGTAATTCTGCCCAACTTTCCTAATTTAACCGATTCTGTATCTCTTATAATAACCAAGATAGCCATAGAACGTGGGTAGATTCTAGACACCCGGTATATATATATATATATATATATATATATATATATATATATATATATATATATATATATATACATATACATATACATATATATATATATATATATATATATATATATATATATATATATATATATATAGGGTGAGTCAATAATCACTCCCCAGCTCTCGGATATGTGTTCTACAATTAAAAATAAGACAAAAATGAAGAATACTAAAATCCCGAAAGCGAAATAATGGAGGGTGTTTTGAAGCACTTCTATGATTATGTTATCTGTTCATACTTTTTTCTGTTACTCTTCGTTGTAAGTTAAATTTATTTAGAACTTTTTTATTTTGATAATGTATTATTTCTTGAAGTTTCCACAAATTTAGTAGTAGAATATGAATTTATTTTGTTATTTAAATGTTCACGGCACACTTTAATTTGTTTAATAAATATTATAATTACCCTTTTTTTGAAAATTGTGAGTTAACTAATAATATTAAACATACAAAGCTATACATTTTTGAAATCAGAAAAAAATAAGCCATCGAATGAGTCCATAGCCTACTATAGTTCCTTTTAAAAAAATGTATGTTTGGGTTGTAGCTCGAAAAATAATTGCTAAAAAAATTGTTTATTCGAATTTTTCCATTTTGGGTAAAAATAGCTATCAAAAGTCTCTCTTATAACTTTTTCGTATTTTGAATATTAAAAAGGATATAGCCGATTGAAAATTTGTAAGATTTTTAGTTATTTTAAGATATCTTAGAAAGTTTGCAACAATATTGAATTTTCTTACCGGTATTTGAATTATCATGTAATTCTGCCCAACTTTGCTAATTTAATCGGAAAAATATTCACTTACACTTATCAGAGCATTGAATGAAGTAACGTTATACACTTTTTTTAATAAAATCCACGTAATGTTACTACATGAGTAGTTTTTAGTGAAATACTCAAATTAAAAAGATTATACATTGCCCTAATCATAATTTCAAATTAATCTTTATTTACTGGTAATGGATGTAATAAATTACATGTAATTAGTGACAAACCCTTAATCTTCTTTATATAATTAATGTTTATCAAGCTTTTAACCGAATATTTATCATCTCTTATATGTGTCGTACGTACAAAGATTATCATTATTTCAAAATAGTGTAGGTCGTGTTTATACATTAAAACTTGTATTTAGCCAGCAAATTTTCTAAATTTACTTGAACGTTTTAATAAATCGGGATCTTATGGGATTCTGGACTAATAATAAATCGATTATAATGTGTAAATCCTGTTTTAGAAGGCTTATCAGGAAATAATTTCATGTTGTTTCACAGTATGTTAAATTTAATATAGAAATAATCCATTTGTAGAACCGTGTATAGAGCGATATGCATTATTTATAGTTGACACGCACCGTCACTCGGGGTGAATTCGGGCGATTTTCGCATTTATTATATATATATATATATATATATATATATATATATATATATATATATATATATATATATATATATATATATATAGAGGGTGAATCTTATCTAATCCGCCAAAATTAAAGGCGTGCTAGAACTCATCATTCTAAGCAAAAAAGTTCATATGTACATGGGTCCGGAAATGCTTCGTTTCCGAGATACAGGGTGTCAAAGTTGAAAAAAAAATCGCGTTTTCTTCAATATCTTTCGACTGTTTCGAAATAGTTTCATGAAATTTCGTATACGGGGTTTTTTTGGGATGACAAATTCAAATTTGTGGTCCATTTGGTTGTCGTTTCTAGAGGGCGCCAGCGGCAACGATTTCGACCCCTTTAAATCGTAGCAATTTTTTTTTGCTACACTGTATGCCATTTTGAACTAGAAAAATCGATTCTCCTATCTTTTCTTCTCAAAAAGGTATCTCTTAGTGATGTCGCTAGGAGCAACCCTTTCCGAGAAAAACGCTTTTAAAACTCATGATGCATACACATTTTCGGAGGGTATTTTTTTGACAGGTTTATCAATAGGAATTTTTAATTGTTACTAAGTAACTTACTTGTTTACTTATGTACTTATTTTTCAACTTTGACACCCTGTATCTCGGAAACGAAGCATTTCCGGACCCATGTACATATGAACTTTTTTGCTTAGAATGATGAGTTCTGGTACTTCTTTAATTTTGGCGGATTAGATAAGATTCACCCTGTGTATATATATATATATATATATATATATATATATATATAATTATTGTTGAAACTGTTCAAATTGTCGCCCATCATTTTCGATGCAAGCGTTTACTCTTTGAAGAGTAGATTGAACAGCAGTCTCAATTTCAGCTCTCGAAATACTCTGAATGGTATTTCGTATTATATCGATCACGTTGCCTCGAGTAGTGGGCCTAGTTCCAAAAACAAGGTCTTTAATTCGTCCCCAGAGATAGAAGTCTAAGACAGGCAAGTCCGATGACCTGGCGGGCCAAAAAATAGGGTTGTACGTCCTATCCATTTATTAGGGTATGCATTATCTAAAAATTAATTGAGTTATCGAAAATAAAGAGGCCAATTATCTGACCATCTGAGATGCCACACCATACATATACAGACCATCGACCCCGATGTGAAATCTCTTCCGTCCAGCGTGGATTATTCTGTGTCCAATAGTACATATTGTAGCGGTTTATCATACCATCACTTCTAAATGTAGCTTGATCTGACCACAAAATACGTGACAGTAATTGAGGGTCGTCACATATGATATCTAGCAACCAGTTGCAGTAATCCAACCTTCTGTCGCAATCGCGATCATTCATTCTTTGATGCAGTACTACGTAATATGGATGTAACCTAAATGAAATATAAAGTTCTAATAGATCTTTCCAGAGTTATAAAATAAGTAAATTCGTATGTTACAATATAATCATGCCAACAAATATTATTGTGTAGGTATATTTTGTTTAAGAAACATATATTATGCACATGAAAAGCTATCTACTTTTGATTTTACATCTAATGAGTTTACCTGTGTTCTGTCAAAATATGGTGAACGGTGGTTCTACTTATTCGCACGTGTGTAGCTATTGCTCTGAAACTTAAATGGGGGTTAAACTGCGCATATGCCAAAACATTTATTGTGTTTGCCTCTGAGGGACCTCTGCCGCGTCTTCTATAAACAGGAAGATTTACATTTCCCGTCGTTTTTAAACAGTGTATGAGTCGACGAAAAACTCTACTATCGGGATGACGTCTTTGAGGATATTGCATTTCATTCACCCCAGCCACAACATGCATTCAAAATACGTGCCTATATTGTCAAATGCTTCTTGGTCTTTAAGAATCATATTAGATTTCCACTTTAAGGAAATCATATTTTAAGGAGTTCAAAATTGTTAAAATTCATTCAGTAAAACCCTAATAATCTATTATCAAAGTAAAATGCTTAAAATTTACACATTTCTTAAGATATCTTGGGATAGGAAAAACATATCGACATGCAGTTTTTGCCATTCTGTTGCTAATTTGGTCTACTTTTGTAATCCACGATTAAAACTGCTTACTCCTACTCTAGCGTGCATGTTACTTACTAGGTTGTGTCGAAATTAATACTCTTACATTAGTGAAAAAAAAAACTGTTTTCGACAAGACTAAGTTTGCAAAGACCGATTAAGCAGAACCGGAGTTTCGTAATAAGGTTTTCACTCTCCCCCACCTCTTATTTGATGGACTAAAACTTGTGAAATCAAATACACGCAGAATTTTTCGAAGAATATTTTAGTTTTCAGTTACGCCCTCTAGCGGTGGTCCTACAATTCTATAAATAATTTCCAGCTTTTTCTCGAGGTAATTTTTATTATAAAATTTTCTTTCCGAAGCTTTACTGTAAACGGTTTCTGATATAAAGCCGAGAGCCATTCTTATTGGGACACCCGGTACATATGACATTACATATAAAGCTAAATACACGTGTAAAACATCACACGGCATTGGGAAACCACCAATTCAACAGAATTTGTGTATAGAATACTATGGAAAACAACGTCGACATGTGCAATGGAAATTTCTTTACTTTAGGTCTCCTCGATCACTTATTATAGGCAAAGCATCTCGAAAGTCGTTGGGTGTTTTACACAATGTTTGTTTATATGATGGTGTTGTTTGTAAACGCCGTTTCATAGAAAGTAAATGGAAAATAGTTTAATAATACTTAATTTATATGTACGATGAAATATGTTTACATTAATTGTATTTACGCTATTCTCCACATTTAAAATTACAAGGTGTTTATTTGATTTTTTTTTCTGATGAAAAACGAAATGCTCTATTATCTCTATTTTCTTAGAGCACTTCTAAGTACCACATCATTTCGCACTTCAAGCGTAATTTAAAAACGAAAAATAATAAAATTGCAATAAACCTCACTTTAATTAAATAGATAAAAATTTAATACATAAATGTAAAAACTATATGAGTAAAATGTCCAACACACGATTCTGGTGATAAATGATGAACACGAAATTAACTGCTCTTGTGGGTAATTGATAGATTAAATATGGATGGAAATTTTAATCGAAAACCACTATAATAGTTTTAAATTAAACTCATAGGTAATCTCAATCCACAATGTGATGTGATATACGTACATACGTGTTTGCGGATTCACATTGTCATTTTTAATCAACACGAGTATAGAAAAATGAAAGCTCCGATTAAAGTACATTCGCATTTTCTATTGTAAAATATTAAAAACGTTTACGTATAGCTAGCCGTTGCTGTCTAAATAGCAAACAAAGATTATTTATATTTAAAATATTATTAGGTTTAACACGCCAAATTAACACCAATAATGTATCATTCACGTAAAATTTAATATTAAAAAGAGATTAATAAAATAATTAAGAGATTCAGAATATTTCGGGAGTTACTATGCCTGTTACAGTTTACCGCCCGTTAGTACGATAAAATATTGTCAGCGGGTATGGAAATTTTAAGTAAAAGCACTTCAGATAATTTTTTTCCTTTCGTTTTTCGAAATTTTGGCTTTAAAAGTCATTAGATTTAAAATGTTTCCACATATTAATATATTGAGGATTGAAATTGTTTAGAAGATTTTTTCGATGTACTTAAAAATTAAAAGGGTATATAATTCTGGAAGCTTTCGTTTCACCTATTTCACGTACTTACGTATTTGAGGATAGCTGGTTTTTAATGCAAATTAACCTTTAGTATTCCAATTTTGAGGGTTAGATAGGTATTTTTCTTTCGGTTTCATTGCCTTAATAAATTGAAGTTTTTTAATTATATTCCTGGTAATTTTAAGTATTATTAAATGTAGCTTGTTGAATTAAAATAAAACGTATATCAGAAACCGTTAGTGATTTCCTTTCCTTCTTCAATCTGTTATCGTGCATGTCGATTAAATGGAACGTAATTTGAGAAGTATAAGATGTGAGCATAACATTGTTTCTTGATAACGTAAACATAACGTAAGCTTGAGGCGCGTTGGGTTTTTTTTTTAGTTTACCGAATCGTTTAATTTAGTATGCCGTTAGGAAGATTGTAAAATTTGGTTGCCCCACTATGTTCCGTTTTAATTAAGCCGTGGGCTTATCAGTTCTTTGAAGTAGCATGTTTTTGTTGAGTGAAACGTATAGCTTGCATTTTTTTGGTTTTGATAATCGCGGGTAACGCTGGAGATGATGAGGTAAACGTATGTGGAAGTAGATGGAATCTTCTTACGTCTGTACTGTGGTGAAAGAGCTTTCATAGGGATAGCTTCCCTGTTAACCTTTTTAGGGGGGTAGTGTTTAGACTCACCCACTCGGTAAAATAATATAGTATCGTATACCGTTGTTTGTGATTGACAGTTACGAGTTCAAATAATGTGGGTAGACTTCATTCAATCACTAAAGAACACTGAGTTACGCGTCGGACAAATTCGGAATTTGACGATCATACGAAATAAATACTAACTAAAAATATCAGCTGTAAACAAAATGTCAACTGAATGTTTAACTTTAATTTAATTTAACAATGAATGCATTACAAAAGGTTGAAAACTTTATTATTGCTGAAATGGTTTTTACTTAGTACCAGAATTAATTCTACACTTGTGTATAAAGCAATAGTATAGGTGATTCACATTAGGCGTTATGTGTATTATGCCAACAATTTTTGCTGTTTTTTAAGCTATAATTAGGTAGGTAATAGGTAGCTGGTTTTAGTTTCATTCTAATAATGTTTTTCTACTCCTATGCTTTAATCGGTTTATTAAATGTGCACGCCCCGTACTTTAATGATACCCATAATAATTCAAATTTTTCATAATGATACAAGTGTACAGCCAATAGAAATGCAAAATTACTGCAATATCTGCTAACTATCAAATTTGCTGTGATTTTACAACCAATAGAAATGCAACATCAAAACTGAACGTTACTTGTTTGAAAGTGAAATAGAATTTCTGAAAAAATTGTTGGCGTTATACAAGAATGGTGACATTGGTTCTTTAGGAATACAAAAAAGTTGCCATGTGATATATTTAACAGTGGTTTATAAATGCTAGTTAGTATTACTTTTCTGGAAAAGGTTCGTTAAAAATGGTTACTGCCTACTGCTACCTGCTGAATTCCTCATACAACATTTACATCATATAAATGAATTTCGATAGATGATAATTTGTTATTAGAAACTCAATTTAATTGCTTAGTACTATTGCAACAGTGTACAACCCAAATCTTCATCATCGGACAACCACAACTCAGATTCATCAGCGTCATCGTTAATACTTATTACGAGTTTCAGTGCACTTGGCTCGTAAAATATGCCCCTCTCAGATAACCATTTTTGCATTTCATCTTTTTTCCAGCTTCGTGTTGGTAGGGCTTGTGTACTAACGTTATGATAGAATGCATTGTCAACAACAAAAACATAATTTTTTGGTAAATTCGGCATAGCTTTTTCTTTCATCTATTTCATATAATTGCTGTGGTTCATGTCATCATGGTAATCTCCAGTTTTTTGTCCCGATTTAAATATTAAAAGAGCATTTGGAATGAAGCCTTCTTTGCCACCACAATGAACAATAATTAATCGTTGACCTTTACTAATGGGAGCCTGTAAACAACGATTTTTTCCATCGTCCCATGCTTTTGGAACTGCATGAGAACTATGTAGTAAATAAGTTTCATCACTGTACACAAAATATCTTCCCTCCTCTTTATATTTCTTTAAATGTCAAAGATACTCTACTGGTTTCGCTCGAATGTCCATTTTTTCCACCAATACTTTCTTCCAACGAAATCCTAGGTTTCTCATTACTTTTGAAAATGTAGTTTTCTTTCCTTAAAATTCAACACCCGCACTTTTCACTTCCTCTAACACTTTACTTATAGTTAGAGCACATTTTTGGGTATTAATAAAGGAGTATATGACTTTTCTTATGATCTCTTCATCAAATCCATCTAATGTTGACTTTGGCTTGGGTTGAGTAACAGTTTTTCTTAGTGAAGAAAATTTACTACTGCCGGGTGTGCTTCTCCCTTCTTTAATAATTCTCCTAACAGTACTTAGACTCACACCAGTAGCTTCAGCAACACGTTCACGTAATTGGGACACAGGTATTGTTAATCCCTCTTCTTTTTCTTTTTTCATAAACTGGAAAGCATTGTAGACAATTTGCCGAGCTTGGCTATGAACGACTTTTCAGTTATTCATTCGTAACCTGCAAACAAAAAGAGAAAAAGAAGAACCTAAATATACAGCGATAATACCATATATACAAGGTACCTCAGACAAAATACGAAGGATAGGCAGCAAATACAAGATACGCACTGCCTTCAAATCGACCAGAACGCTCAGGGGAATACTAACCAAAACCAAACTATACAATGAAGATCAGAATTCCAAGAATTGTGTATAAAACCTACCATGCGAATGCGGCAGAGCATACATAGGAGAGAGCAGTAGACCACTCAAAGTGAGAACGCAGGAACATAAGAATAACATCCGCAAGGGCGAAACAGAAAGATCAAGAATCGCCGAACATGTCTGGAACGAAAACCACCGCATCCAATGGGATAACATAAAGATAGTGGCAAAGGACGAAACATAACTCGTCGAAAACTCAAAGAAGCCACATACATCGCACTAGCACAAAATCGAATAAGCCAAGCTAGTGTAGAAATGAAACCCATATGGATTCCAATAATTCGCGGCGCGAAGAGCTTAAGCGCAATACACCTGTGCAAGAAGTTACTGCGCAACATGCGCAATAAACTTCTGCGCAACCACGAAAAAGTTTAATATATACATATATATATATATATATATATATATATATTGGATTACTCAGTGGCTCAGTGGTAAAGGTCTCAGACTAGTAAGTGAAAGGTACCAAGTTCGAATCTGAGTATTAAAGTGCTTGGGAAAAAATTATATATAACATATGAATTCGACTTAAGTGCAAAAACAGTCCTTCTCAGGACTAAGCCTAATGACGGAAGCAGAGTCCGCTTCCGAAACGTCGCGCTCAAAAAGCATAAACTGTGGAAATAGGCCGATCAACTCCACTAAAAAGAGTATACTTATTAATAAACACTTACTCAAATTTGAAAACGGTAGTAATTAAATGAATTGAAAATTATCACGTAATGCAATTGAGGTTATGGAAACTAGTAATTATGAATTATATCTCTATTTAATTAATTAATTAATTAATTGAAAAACGGGTTGTTTAATATAGAAGATCTGCAATTTAAAAAAGTGCATGGTTAGTATAATTGATAATGTTTCATTTAATTTTTACATACCGAATTACAACCTTTTCTTTGAAAAATCTTAAGAAAGACCGTTTTTTACTATCGAAACCCACACACATAAAATATAAAACTAAAAGATGAAAACTAGTTGGTAACAACTTGTGGAATAAATGTGGACACCTCAAACGCTGTATGAAAAGTGCTAATGTTTTTTGGTTAGGTAGTGTATTGACACTCTGAACAAAATTGGTTTCTGTCCAATTGTTCTTTAGTCTTTGAACGAACTCTACGTGTTTACTGCAAGTGCGAACCTTATTCTTTTGGATAAATATCGCCCTTCTGGCAGTTATTTGTAAAGAGATTCCGGTTATAATGTTTATTCTTTCTGTGTATAGTGACGCTTTTATAAGTTTGTTTTAAGTAAATTAAGTTATTTGTATATATATATATATATATATATATATATATATATATATATATATATATATATATATATACAGGGTGTTTAAAAAAGATGCGGCAGTATTAAAGGGGGTGATTTCCCAGGTCACTTTATACAATAAAGTTCCTATAAACATAGGTCCGCAAATGCTTCGTTACCGATCTGCAGCGTGTTGAAGTTTAACTTAAAAAAACAGTAAAAAATTAGATTTTTCAAAAACGGCTTGAGATATTATAATGAAATTTTACGCGTGTCAATAGCTGTAGGAGACGCATATTTTGCAGTACAACACGATGTTTTAGTCGTACCATTGGGGCGCGTATTGGCACGTCACAGGCTATTTTTCAAGAAAAAAGTAGGATGCCGCTGATTTCTCTGAAAATAGAAAATATTTTTTAATTCTTTGTTCAATTCTGAAGAAAAAAGCTCTCCTGACTTTTTATCGTGCGACGTGCCGTTTTTGAGTAACAAAACATTTTAGTGCACGTCCATTTATCATGCGTACAAAAATATTTTTAAACATTGCTGTATTATTCATTGACATATCATATTGAATGAGTCTCGTGATTAATAATTTTGTATGTGTCGAATTTATTGAAGTTCCTTATCATGAATCGTTATACGAATGCCGAGATGACCGAAATTCACTACATTTATGGACTTGCTGATGGGAATGCATTAGAAGCTAGGCGGTTGTATACTGAAAGATTTCCGGGCCGTATTGCTCCTGATAGAAAAACTTTCGAATGTATTCATCGGCGTCTTTATGAAACAGGCACATTAATACGAAGTGGAGGAGCAGGAAGGCCAAGGACAGCAAGAACAGTAGAGCTGGAAGAGGATGTGCTGGACATGATTGAAGAAGATCAAGGTACTTCTAGTCGAAAAATTGCTGACACTTTGGATGTAAGTAATGGGACTATTTGGCACATTCCTCGCATTGCATTCTGTCAATGGCTTTTGCATAAAATGGTTCAAATCCCTCAAATGCTGATTTTGATTCTGTTCACCGATGAAGATAGTTTTTCAAGAAATGCAATACGGAATTTCCATAATAACCATGTATGGTGTGAAGAAAATCCAAATGAAATTGTTGAAGATCGTTTTCAACATCAGTGTTCTTTGGACGTTTGGATTGGGACTGCCTAATTGGACCGGTATTTCTACCCGGGAGACTTACCGGAGAGGTTTATCGCAACTTTTTGGAAAACACGCTCCCTGCATTTCTGGAGGACGTACCATTTGCAATTAGAGATGCAATGTGGTATATGCACGATGGCGCACCAGCCCACTTTAGTCAAGTAGCTCGTGATTTCTTAACACAAGCATACGGAAATTTTTCGTGTGGGCCATTTGAAGTCCTTGGTGTACGCTACTCCATTGGAAAACGTAGAAGACTTAAGAAATCGAATCATTGCTGGGTGCAAATCAATTAAAACAGATCCTGGTGTTTTTGAGAGAGTTCGCCAGTCAATAAGGAGAAGATTCGATTCTTGCATCCGAGCTCGAGGTGGTCACTTTTGAGCAGTTTTTGTAATTTTTGGTTGGTAAAATTTTTGGTTTGGTGAAATATTTGTTTTTGCCCTTGAATGAAACCCTTATTTTTAAAACTTTTTTGCTGTAATAAATGGAAATGCACTAAAATGTTTTTTTTACTCAAAAACGGTACGTCGTACGATAAAAAATCAAGAGAGCTTTTTTCTTCATAATTGAACAAAGAAGTAAGAAGCTTTTGTCGTTAATTTGCCTAGCTTTTGTAATCAACTAGGTTTTGTTTGTTTGAAGGTAGAATCGCATCGATGCAGCAATACAGGTAGCTGTCATCATTTGTACAATGGATTGTTTAAGCGGAGAACGAAGATTGCGGGTTTAGGCAGGTTTTTGCATGTATTTTGTTTAATGTTTAATAATTAAAAGGTGACAATAATTCAGAGAGCGTGTTTCCATTATTGAATTGAATTGTTATCTAGAGGATTATTACGTCAGTTTCACGCGTCCTGGATTGTTCGTAACGACGATTTACAATTGTCATGTCTATTGCTTTAAATAAATGTATTAAGGTTTTATTGTGATTACAAATGCATTAAAACATCCCAAAAGTACTGTCAGAGTAAAGAGTTTTACATTTCACTGAGTTATTAGGCGTGGCATATAAAAAAATTAAGTAACATTCATTTAAATCAAAAAATTAAATCTAACAAGTAAATAGGAAGCGGCTCGGTTACAGCTAGTAATAGCTAATTTAGTTGTGAACAATATAGCAAAGGCGTCCTTAGAAGCCGCAAATTTTTTTAATATAATTCCAAAATTAACTTGTTTTTGCTTCGTAGATATTTATATGGGCCATATTATTAAAATATGTTAAAGGACTAACTCCAAATGCACTTAGCGAAGCTCATTGGGAAATTCTAGTCGAGTTAACACAATCGCGTCACAGAATTTGACGAAAAACAGTTAACTTTCTTTATGAAGCACGCGATGATCCGATCGCAGATCGCAAATTAAAATTTAAAATAGTTTTATTTTTTTACAATAGTTCAATCCATTAATGCTTTAGAATGCATATTTAATTTGATGAATACCTACAGCAATCAGTTTCAATTTTTGTTCAAACATACATCATTCAAAAAATGTACCCAAAAATGAGTTAATTAAATATTGTAAATACTTGGAAATACTATTGGCTGATGGTAAATTGGGAGATTTGAACTTGTCACTACTCTGTTCCTCCTAACCTCCAAACCTCAGCATTGCCTGAAGAATCTTGTTGACCTTGCCAGCAAGTGTGGTAAGTGGAGGAAGGAGATTTTCTAAATTAAAAACAATTAAACATTTATTACGTTCCACAACCACCCAAAATCGGTTACACGGTGGCTATAGAACATGGATTAACAGTAAAAATTAATCTCAAAAACGTTATTCATTGTTGTTATTTTTTACAGTACTGTATTATTGTATATATATATATATATATATATATATATATATATATATATATTACTCACTCATTGTATCTACTATTATCTTGCTGTTCTATTATTACTGTTCGTGTTCAATGTAAATGCACAAAATTTAGTTATCTTATGTTGAGCGACCTTTCTTTCTAGTATAAAAATTGTTGAAGTTTTCATTCTTGGGTGACTTTTGTTGCTTTTTGCACCGGGCGGAAAAACTGCTAGCGCCAGCCGTGTTGGTATCTATGGTCCATCCAATAAAAATATAGGCTAAAAACTTTGAAGAAACGGTCGCAACAGTGAAGTCTAAAAAGTGTCGATACACCAGAAAACGTTTACAGGGAGCAGACGGCTGTGTTGAAAAGTCTTTCCCGTTCTGCTCGACGGCCCACAATGTCACTCGGCATTTCTGATCGCTGTGTGAGGAAGATTTTAAACAACTACCTCCAGTATAAGATTCAATAAGTGGACGCTCAGTTTCATCTCTCTGGCTTCGTCAATAAGCAGAATTTTCGATATTGATTACGAGAAAATCTGCAAAGAATACACGAAAAGCCGCTTTACAGTGTTAAAGTTACAGTTCGTTGTGCAATGCATCACGGGAGAACCGTATTTCTTTCAGTTGAACGTACAGTTAAAGTGAATAAAACCGTGCCAGTTGTAAATGTGTATCATTTAGTGTATTCTAAATTAATAAAGCTCCAATACTTACGATCTACTACCGCACCCGTTACAACACTAATTCTAGTAATCGCAACAATTTTTCATTTTCAATATTTTCCTTTAGATGTATTTTTGAGCAAATGCACTACACCGGTTAAGTAGATTTCATAATGAGTCAACTCTCATACTCAGTTTTTTTTACTTTTCGAACAAGTCAACCAATTGTTACACGTTCAATCCATACTCGCGGAAGGTCATGGGTTTTAGTAAAGTTATTTGGAAATTTTGATTAAAAATTCACACATACTCTCCAATAAGACTCAAATTCAATAATATAAATTATAATGTGCCACTGCAATCGGAATTTTTTGGTAAAAGTTCCTGGCCGACAGGTTGAACTACTAATTCAAGTAAGTTAAGTTGTCTTTAAATAAGCTCGTTAAATTTATTTTTCATTCCCAAATTCATTACCAAATTCTGGAATGCGCTATAGTAGTGAACACGTTTCCGTAATTTCAATGAATTACCCTCGTACGTAAAATAAACCTTTATTCACTGTGGATATAAATTTAGATCTTGAATGGAGTATAACAAATACGGTAACTGAAATGCTATGCAAACGTCAAATTCCTTTTATGAAATGCTCTATACTTCAACTTGGATTCCATTTTTTAACAAAAAAGCATAGAACTGTAGATAAATAGTAATTATTAATTGAATAAATCACTTTATAACATTCGGTCCACGATTTATATAAAACAAAATTGTCGTAATGATGTATCAGTTACAGAATCGTAATTAAAATATGAACGCTTTAATAAACTTTAAATACAGCAGTTACAAATAATTGTGGTGTGCGACAGTAAAAAAAAGCATAACCATTTAAAATAATTAATTTTTTTGTGCCACGGCTAACAGGACTTTTGGGGCATTTAAATGCATCTATAATCCTAATAAAACCTTAATACATTTATTAAAATAAACAAGACAATAGTAAATCGTCGTTACAAAGAAACCAGGATGCGTGAAACTAAGTCCACGCCGGTATTACACTACTACTAAACATGCAATCGAAAGCTGACCCGCAATATTCGCTCTTCGCTTAAGCAAATCCGTTGTACAAAGGCTGACAGCTACCTGTAAAAGATAGTGGATACTACAAAAGCTAGGCGAATCAACGACAGAAGCTTCTTGTAGCAGGTGTAGGTCGCTGATTACTTCTCTAGGAGAAGTACGCACAGACTCACATGCACACACGCTCGCAGGCACACACGTACACATACACGCACGCACGCACACACACAACCCTGAATAAACCAAGATACAGTATAAGGTCTTGGAGCGGTGGGAGGAGAGCTTATTTTTAATAGAGCAACCGACAAACCCAAGACCCGTTTACTAATAAAGAAAAATACGCTAACCAATTTCTCTCCCAAGGCCTAGTAGCGGTAAAAGTAGCATCCAACGAAGTGGGACCGAGTGAGACTACACTTGCATCGGCGTACTTTTCATCGGACAACTAGACCCACCACCACCAACAGCAGTGGAGAGCTTAGTTAGTGGCTGTAGAGGAAGTGGACCACAGATACTTCTAGCATGCAACCCAAATGCACATTATGTATTGGGAAGCAGTAATACCAATTTTAGTTAATTTTACAATTCGCTGAAGCACATAACTTGAACATTGGATAAGGGAAACAAGCCTACCTTCGTAACAGGGCCCTAAGCAGAAGGTAATTGATATAAAAATAGCCACTTCATTTATGGCTAATTTTATTACAAATTGGCATGTCTCTAACGGAGAAAGTTGTTCAAATCTCAAATACATACAATTTGAAATCACAGGTGTAACCAAAGTGATTGAACACTATCGAAACCCGAAACGATGTATTTTTACATTTATGTTTTAGATAAATCTGTATGTTTCGATAATAGTTACAGTTATCGTACTCAGTAGTGGTGATGTTTTAAGAATTGTTTAAGATGTTAGATAAAATTTATGAAATATGAAACAGTTCTTAAAGATATTAACACTACTGAGAACGATAACTGTAACTGTTATCAAAACGTATAGATTTATGTAAAATATAAATATAAAAATACACCATTAAAAAAACCAAAAAAGCGAAGTGTGTGTATAATGGTAAAATTTTCAGACCTACATCGTTATTTGCCGAGAATCAATACTTCATTTATAACAACTCAGACTTAGACACAACCGTATGTCTATCTTTGAAGATGACTGTTCTCCGACCGTGCGGCTATCAATCAGAAAAGTCCCATGGTGGACATAAAACATACAAAAAGACTATTAATAAAGCGAAAAGTAAAAGCAACAGAGTACTGAGAAGGGCTAAAAATGCATCCTGGAGGAGGCACTGTTCAGAACTACTATTAAATAAATCGCTTGACAATCTACAAACAAGGGGCTTGGGTGCCATGAGTTACAGGGGAGGTTATTACCTTTGATAGAATTAAATGGACAATCGACTCGTTCAAGCCATGCAAATCACCGGGACCTGGCAAAATCTTCCCGGCGATACTACTGGAGGGACCAGAACTCTTAAATACTACACTCTGCTCTATTTTACGAGCCAGTCTCCTCAGAGATGAGAGTCGCTATGGTGGCATTTATACCAAAAACCGGCAGAGTCAACTATACCGAGGCAAGGGCATATCGTCCTATATACCTTACGTCATTCGTACTTAAGGAAATAGAAATATTACAAGATAGACACATTAGGGAGTGAGTATTAATATCTAATCCACTACACCAGTATCAATTTGTCCATAGAGCAGTCAGCGGAGACATAACTTCATTAGCTCATAAGATGAGTTAAGAAT
Organism: Vesta saturnalis; assembly: GCA_036346205.1. NCBI lineage: Eukaryota > Metazoa > Arthropoda > Insecta > Coleoptera > Lampyridae > Vesta > Vesta saturnalis. The sequence goes on from JARFJB010001795.1 coordinate 3,699,131, forward strand.
ACCATACGGCACGAAAAGATCCTGCTAGGGCCTTTCTTGGACAGAGAAGGAGCCACGTCATTCAACTCCATTAACTCGGGCCCGAGAAATGGGGGCCTAGAGACCTGCTGCAGATGGGTAAATAAGTAGTCGAGTGGTGTATACAACAATGCTGAGCGAGCCCTTGGCGGTGTGTGGCTGTGCGATGCGGCAAGATGGAGTTTTATCGCCAGCCAACACATTGATCAAGTCCCCCGAAAAACGGAAAGCACACGCGCTATGATAAGATGCAACTGTGATGAAACATGGGGATTGAAATCAAGTATGGTATACCGAATATATACTAGAGTAGTCAGACCAACAATAACATACACAGCACCGGCATGGTGGCAAAAAGTGAGCCAGGAAACTAGAACACTACAACTATGCAAGATACAGAGACTTGGCTGTTTAGGAATTACGGGGACAAAGGAATCAACGTCTACCGCCGCCATGGAATCTTTGGAGAGCCTTCTCCTTCGATTTATTATTGAGGGGAACCAAAGATGAGACTGGATTCAAAACTTACGGAACAAGGCACGTAAAACGGAACGTGAAAAGTTAGTTGAGAAATGGGAACGGACCACATGATACTAAAAAAGTTGAAAATCAGACTCTTCGAGATAATTATTAGCAATCGGGAAGATAGGTCTAAGCAAAGCCACGAAATTCCCGATAGCCTAGTTTATTACACTAGCGGGTTAAAAATCGAGACAGATGCAGGAACGGGCGTCGGCTCCAAGCGAGAGAATCGCAGTCACGCGGAAAAATCGGACAGCCAGGCAGTCTTAAAACTATCGAGTCATAAGTCCTGGGAAGAGCTCAATGACCTAGCAGAACGTAACGTCACCTTATTATGGATTCGAGGCCATGGGGAATCGAATAAAACGAAGAAGCATTAAAACTGTTTTACGGATCAGAACCTGTTCTAGGAGTAACACGAAATGTTGTCCGCAGATACATCAAAGAGTGGATATCGGAGCAGGATAAGACTTACTGGATTAATAGACCAGGATTAAAACACAGCAAGACCTTCATATATAGTCCTTACTCAAAAAGACCTTCAGAACTACTAAGGTTAAGTAGACAGAATCCTAGAACTCTAGCGGCGTTAACATGACGCACGGCTGTTAAAGCACATCTTGCGAGGATAGGGAAATAGGAGCCCTCACCTGCAGATTCTACAGTGAGGAACCTGAAACCGTTATGCACTTCATCAATGAGACCGTTTTCATCTTTCTATTTACAAATCAAAAATATTTATTTTATCAACAGTAAAAATAGAAGAGCTTTTATTTTACCGGATAAATTTCTCCTTGTAACGAAATAATTTTGCCAATGAGTAATTTTACGAGAAAAACTGACATGGCAAAATCGTGTATGGGAACGCTTTTATTTACATACAAATGCGGATGCATTATATATATATATACAGGGTGAATCTTATCTAATCCGCCAAAATTAAAGGCGTGCTAGAACTCATCATTCTAAGCAAAAAAGTTCATATGTACATGGGTCCGGAAATGCTTCGTTTCCGAGATACAGGGTGTCAAAGTTGAAAAAAAAAATTGCGTTTTCTTCAATATATTTCGACTGTTTCGAAATAGTTTCATGAAATTTCGTATACGGGGTTTTTTTGGGATGACAAATTCAAATTTGTGGTCCATTTGGTTGTCGTTTCTAGAGGCGCCAGCGCAACGATTTCGACCCCTTTAAATCGTAGCAATTTTTTGCTACACTGTATGCCATTTTGGACTAGAAAATCGATTCTCCTATCTTTTCTTCTAAAAAGGTATATCTTAGTGATGTCGCTAGAGCAACCCTTTCCGAGAAAAACGCTTTTAAAACTCATGATGCATACACATTTTCGGAGGGTATTTTTTTGACAGGTTTATCAATAGGAATTTTTAATTGTTACTAAGTAACTTACTTGTTTACTTATGTACTTATCTGTCTCTTTGCGTTCATTGATAATAAAATTTTAATAAAAAATCCATAATTAAATACGATAGAATGCCTAGACATACAACATGTATACTTTTAATATTAATTTTTTTCTTTTTTTAATGTCTTTTTCTCGGAAAGGGTTGCTCCTAGCGACTTCACTAAGAAATACCTTTTTGTAGCAGAAAAGAGAGGAGAATCGATTTTTTTAGTCCAAAATGGCATACAGTGTAGCACAAAAAAGTTTCAAAGATTTAAAGTGGTCGAAATGGTTGCCGCTGGCGCCCTCTGAAAACCACAACTAAATGGACCACAAATTTGAATTTGTCATCCCAAAAAAACCCCGTATACGAAATTTCATGAAACTATTTCGAAACAGTTGAAACATATTGAAGAAAACGCGATTTTTTTTTGCAACTTTGACACCCTGTATCTCGGAAACGAAGCATTTACGGAGCCATGTACATATGAACTTTTTTGCTTAGAATGATGAGTTCTAGCACGCCTTTAATTTTGGCGGATTAGATAAGATTCACCCTGTATATATATAATGCATCCGCATTTGTATGTAAATAAAAGCGTTATACGACACGGAAGATTGTGGCTATATATCTTAGTTTTAAGAAAGTTTTATTTTTTGAGTGAATACATATCTATCAGAGGTACATTTTAAAATTATAGTCACAATATACAGGTTGTCCCAAAAACCCGATACATGTCAAAGTTGTTTTTTTTTTAATGGGACACCCTGTATCTTCTTACATTTTCGATTTATACGGTCAAAATAAAAGTGGGTTTCATTAAGGTTTACCTCTACTAAACCTAAAGGCTTTTAAGATATATTGTATTTTGTGAAAATGTAGCAATAATTTGGACACGTTTGTAGTTAAATTTTTCATGAGCGCTTCTGTACTAAATTTGGGTACTGTTCAACTAATTGAATAAGTTTCATGTTGCATTTGTGAAAAATTGATTATCTTATACAAAGTGTTCAAAAATGTTGACCTTACATTGTCAATATTTAAATTGCAATAACTTGGTTATTTCAAATGGAACCCCTTGTATTTTATATCAACGCCAGTTGTAGAATTTTAATCTCTATCAAACGATATTACACTTCCATATAGCTAAATATTACCATTCTCATGAAAAACTCACATTTAGTGAAAGTACACCGATTTTAACTATTTTAACATCTATCAAGTCAACCATGAAATTTTTACAGGTAAAATTTTATTGCTGTCAGTTGTTGATTTAAAAATAATAAAACTTTTGATTATGATTTTTTTTTAATTTATTAGAAAAATAAAGATAAATGAAAATATGATGAAAATGCAAAAAATAACAGTTTACTATTTATAATAAATGTTCAAAGTGACGACCGTCTGATTCCAAACACATTCGTATTCGCTTTTCGAAACTTTTACCAACATTGGATAACATTTCTGGTTGGATACTTTGGAAAGCTTCTCTGATACAGTCCTTCATGTTATCTGGTGTAGTTGGGAGTGTATTATAAACAATCCGTTTCACATATCCCCATAGAAAGAAATCCGGTGAAATAAGTTCTGGTGATCGTGGAGGCCAACTCTGGGGGCCGTTTCTTCCTATCCAATGATTTTGGAAATGATTATTTAGAAAATCTCGTACATCACGATGATAATGTGCGGGAGCTCTATCCATTTGCAACCACATGTTCGCCCTCTCGTTTAAGGGGGTATCTTCCAATAAAATTGGAAGTTAATTTGATAAAAATTCTAAAAATAATCTTCCATTTAAATGTTCATTAAAAAAATATGCACCAATTAAATATTCGCCCATTATTCCGCCCCAAACATTAACTGACCATCTGTGTTGATTATCAACTCTTCTAAATCGATGCGGATTGCAGTCTGAATAATAATGGAAGTTATGCCTGTTGACGTAGCCATTATTGTGAAATGTACATTCATCGCTGAACAGAACTAGATTGGAAAAGTTTTCATTTTCTGCGATTTTATCCAGCACCCACATACAAAATGTATCTCGATTATCAAAATCATTTACCGAAAGTTCTTGCTGACGTTGGATTTTATAATCATGGTATTTATGTTTATTAAGAATTCTAGAAACGCTAGCTTGACTAACGTTAATATTCTGGGCTATTTGGTTTTGCCCTATATGGGGATTTTCTATTACGGAGGCAATAACATCAAATTCAGTGGCTTCGTCCTGTGTCACAGGTTTCGTTCTGGTCGGCTTTTTATACTCAACGCTTCCACATTGCCTGAATTGAGCCAAAAGTCCTTCAAAAACATATTTGTTCAGATGATTCCTATTAGGAAATCTCTGAGCGTAAACTCGTGACGCCAATAAACAGTTTTGTAGACATTCTCCAAGAATAAAAATCATATCGATTCTTTCTTCTTTGCCCTAAACTTTCATTTTGGATAATGAATGATAATAGAACTCCAAAACTAACTCGACAGAATGAATCACAACATAATAACTGACATAAATAAACTGACAGCAATAACATTTAACCTGTAAAAATTTCATGGTAGATTTGATAGATGTTAAAATAGTTAAAATCGGTGTACTTTCACTAACTGTGAGTTTTTCATGAGAACTGTAATATTTAGCTATAGGGAAGTGTAATATCGTTTGATACAGATTAAAATTCTACAACTGATGTTGATATAAAATACCGGGGGTTCCATTTGAAATAACCAAGTTATTGCAATTTAAATATTGACAATGTAAGGTCAACATTTTTGAACACCTTGTATAAGATAATCAATTTTTCACAAATGCAACATGAAACTTATTCAATTAGTTGAACAGTACCCAAATTTAGTACAGAAGCGCTCATGAAAAATTTAACTGCAAACGTGTCGAAATTATTACTACATTTTCACAATATACAATATATCTTAAAAGCCTTTAGGTTTAGTAGAGGTAAACCTTAATGAAACTCTCTTTTATTTTGACCGTATAAATCGAAAAAGTAAGAATATACAGGGTGTCCCATTTTAAAAAAACAACTTTGAGATGTATCGGGTTTTTGGGACAACACAATCTTGCGTGTCGTATAACGTGAATAACCCTGTATATCTGTATATATATATATATATATATATATATATATATATATATATATACAAATTATAATTGCGACAAATCTTATTTAAACTTACCTTTGATATCGATTCATTAACAATGGACTCGTATATTACGGAGATTTGTGCGGAAAGAGTGGGTAGACAGCAAAGGCCGGTCATCTCGATCGTTTAAGTGCGTTCAACAATGTCACAACTGCTTATCTGTTAAAGACAAACAAAAGTACTCACCGGGGGACAAGCGGGTTAGTCTGGTACATCCTTCGTCGTCTGCAGCAATACTTGTGTCATCAGGACAGATGCCTTTGTCTCGTTGGACTTAACTTAATTTAACCTTTACGCCATTCCCTTACGGGGTAGGCAAAACAATCCCTGCCTCTTATTAATTTTTCATTCACAATCTTTCTCCATGCTTTCCTATCGCCGCATACATCCCTAGCTTCCGCAAGATTCATACATAGTCCCTGACATGTCCTTTTATTTTTAAAACTCCTTATCTTTCTTTCCTTTATCATAGATTTTACTGCATTTAGCCAAGTTTTACGCGGCCTACCAGGCCCGGCCTTTCACCTAACTTCACCCACATATATTTGTTTCGTTAATCTTGCGTTGTTCATTCTCTCAATGTGACCAAACCAACGTAATGTACAACTTTTATGTCTATCCATCATCGTCTTTTCCTCACCACACTCCGTCATTATGCATTCATTTTTTATCTTGTCCCTTCTCGTTTTACTACATGCGCTTCTCAGGCATTTATTTTTCTTTCGTGCCTTTTTTGACATACCCATGTCTCACTTCCATACAGTACTGACGGGACGAATACGCCATTATAGATTGCTCGTTTCGCAGCTAGGCTCATGCATTCATTTCTCATTATTGTCCAGATACTTCCAATCACTTTCCTTCCAGCGTTGACCCATCGTCCAATCTCGCTCTCAATTGTACCATCTGCAGTAAACATTCTACCGAGATATACCAGCTCGTCCACTTGATCCACAATTTCATCTTGTAGAGTAAATACTCTACTCTCCTTTCCACCTTCCCGATTGAACACTACAATCTTAGTTTTGTTCACGTTTACCTTTAGGTCCATGCTCTTACAAACTGTATAAAACTTCCTCAGAGCGGTTTGCAGCTTGTCACTTGATAAGACTGTGTCATCTGCATACACCAGAAGTCGTACATTTAAGTCACCAACCATTACACCATTTGTATCGGTACATGCTTGTCTAAGACATTTATCCATGTATACATTGAACAACCACGGTGACATCACACAGCCTTGTCGCACTCCTTGCTCAATATTAAAGTGTTCACTCACACCTCCCCTCACCCTAACACATGGCCGACTACCGTTGTATACTGCCATTATTCCATTTATTAGACCTTTGTTTACGCCATATTCATTTAATATTTCCCACAGCTTCTCCCTATTCACTCTGTCATATGCTTTCTCCAGATCTACAAACGCACAGTACAACTTCCTTTTTACCTTTCAACACTTTTCGATCACCTGCTGGAGAGCAACCATCTGATCGACACATCCTCTCCCTGGCATGAAGCGACCTTGCACATCCCAATCTTAGTTTGTGTAGTTTCTCGTACTTTATCAATCAGTATTCTTCCAAATACTTTACCAGACACGCTGAGCAAGCTTATTCCTCTGTAGTTCTTACAATCACTCTTGTTCCCCTTACCCTTATGCAATGGTGCAATGATCGCGCTCTTGCAATCCCTCGGCATTTTTCCACACATAAGGCATACATTGAATAATTCACACAATCTTCGTATAAGCTTTCCACCACCAGTGATTTAATCTACGCCTGCTCCCTTGCCGTTTTTCAACCTTCCTACCGTTTTCTCTACCTCATTTATTCCAATATCCTTCTCAGTTTCATTCATCCTTTCTTCTATATTTTCCTGCCAGCATTTCCTCACTTCACAATCGTCCCATACTATTTCGTTTCTAGTATTCATCACCCCTGCAGCGTTGTGTTTTGGGCCACGTTTTGTATTTTTGACCCATTTCCAGAAGAGTTTTTTGTTTCCATCAAAATCATTCTGCATTTTCCCTCCTTCCACAGCCATCACTTCCTCTTTACTTATTCTCACTGCCTCCTTCGCTTCTTTGTTTCTTAAACTGTACACCTCACACAATTGCTTCTTCTCAGTCTCATTTTTTGCAGCAATCATTGCCATGTACGAATCTTTTTTCTTACATACACTGCCTTTTTTACCGACTCATTCCACCAAGCACATTTTTTCTGTCTACCTAGTCACTCTTTTTTTTTCTTACCTACACTTCAATCACACCACGCGTTTCAACCTACTGCTCTATACGTGATTCCTGGTTACGCGCCCCTCACCGGACTTGCTGGTATTTATTAGCGACCTAATGATTCAATTATTATTTATTTATTTACTTATTTATTTATTTTTTTAGCTTTTCGAGTTATAGTCATTTCAATGTCATTTAATATTTATTTATCAGTCAGTTTTATTATTGTCGCGAGCCGTGACAACTTAAATAAATATTTTATTAGTTCTCTATGATTCATTGTTATTGCAAAAATGTTTACCTGTTAGAGTCCAATCCTTAGACAAAAGGTTTACGTTTGCTTTATAATTTTTTTAAGTTAAAGTTTTAACAATCACATGGGTTTAATAGAGCCGTATTTTTCGTAAATACTGTAGCAATCCTATCTTTGTTTATTATTAATATTCAACCCGCTGGGTATAAAAACCTGTTCAAACGCTTACCCTTAGTTGATTGGTTTAGAAGTTGTCATTTAACATGTATTAACATGTATTTAACTGAAAGCACCGAAATAAAGCTAATTATTTAACTTAAAAAGTACGATAATCTTTTATGTTCAAATTTTTATTACAAAAAAATTTACAATTTACCCGATTTCTTGTTTTATTGTTTTGAAAATAAAAGAAGGTATTTGAATTCAATCGAAAAAGGTAAACTTTTAGAATAAAACTTCTTTAAATTTCTTATTTATTAAACAAATATTGAAAAGGAAGTGAAGTATGTTAATTATTTAACTTGAAACTATGCAACTCTATGTAATTTACTCGATTCATATAATATGCTATTCACTATTTTAAATTTTTATTATTAAGATTTCCAATTTACAATTGCTGGTGACGCGCCTACCTGCTTTCCCTTTGCCTTTACCTGGTTTCTTGTTTTATTATTTGAGAATAAAATAAGGTATTGTACTTCAATCGATAATGTGGACTTTTAGTAAAACTAAATTTTCCTTAAATAGCTACATTTCTTATTTATAAAATGAATATTGTAAAGAAGTGAGGGATACTAATTATTTAAATTAAAACTATGAGGATCTATTCAATTTAGTATGTTTAATTTGCTACTAAAAACTGAATTGCTTTATTTATTGACTTAATTCATTTACTGTGGGATTTAAGGATTGTTAAAATTTTACAGAAACGTCCGGGTTTCTCCTAACGACTTGACCTTTCTCTCTTTTAACTGCTAAAATGCGTTTTATTTATTTGAGAAAAGAAACCGTATTTCATTCAGAATTTCGATTACAAATTAGAGCTAGTTATTTGTTTATTTATTTGCTTTTTTTTGCTTTGGAATGCAGATTCGATCCAGTTAAAATTAAGTTATGTTATTAGTTCTCTATAATTGATTGTCATTGCAAAAATGTTTACCTGTTTGAGTTCAAGACAAAGGGGCGGAATTTGCGCTTTAAGCTCACTCTACAATTCTACGAGTTTTAACAATCACATCTGGTATGGGTTTAAAAGAGCCGTAATTTTTTCGTAGAAATTCAACCCTACAGCAATCCCAAATGATATTTACGCGCCTTTTTTTTTGTATACGTTACAAAATTTTACTGGTTTGTCCATTATTAATATTAAAACCGCTGAGTCTAAAATATGTTCAAAAACACCCGTACCGTACAGTAACTCTATTGATTTAGGTCTCGTTGGAGCTCGCTCTAAATACCTGTTAATTAATTAATACGCCATTATGTAGTTTAGGATATAAGCCTGCCCCCGCTCCCGTTACGGGACTGCAAAGCCAATGGACCAGTAATTAGCGCATGCCTCTTATTGCCTTACCTAAACATTTAGGTCAAGATCGCCCTTTAACTGGTTCGATAGCAATAAGGCCAGGATCTCGTACTAGGTCGACACCTGGGGCTATTCAGAAGACAGCGCCCTTCAACGGTGGGCGGTCACTAGCCGCCACCGTGTCATGAGCCCATGTTAATTAACTATTAAGCATTAATTGATACATTAAGAGCTCAGGAACATATCCGGATATCTGCCAGCGGTTTTACAAAATTACAACTCCTAACAAACACGACAATAAATAGGTAGTTAGCAAACAATATAAAACATATTCACTTCAGTAAACACTCTCAACTTTTTAAAATAAACACATTATAAGAACTCGAGACCACCCTTGTCCAACGTCTACCGCACCACTGATGTTATTCCGACCGCCCTCAATATAACCCTCGCTTTGCTTTTGAATTATGACGGGTCGGCTAGATATTAAGCTTTTGTTAAATAAGGGTGTCAATCATAATGATCTTTTTATACTTAGCATTCACAATTTAAAATATTGATCTTTCACGTGAGACGTTCGGTCTCACGATTTTGCCAAATGTCAGTTTTTCGAGCAAAAATTACTGATGGAAAAATTTTGAGTTCAAAAGAAATTTATCCTTAAAATGAAAGCTCGAGTGTTTTTTGACAAGATGAATTAACGACAGAACATATGAATGAATTTTGCATGTTTCAATACCAAGAAAAGTTTATAATTATAACTGATAGAACAAAAATTAAAGAAACGTACCGACGCGACGGACGACTATTAGATGTAGTCTGATTATGAGGAACGGGCGTTTTATCGGTGATAAAAAAGTATGCACCTTTTTTTCGCTTTCAAACTGACAAAAACGTCCTCATTAAATGGCACATTTTATATTGGAGTTAATTTATCATAGACATTGTATTTTATTACAGAATGAGTTAGTTAATGAAAAAGATCAAGATATTTCTGTTTGAAGTGACATGGTGCAACTAAAACTTACGTTCAAAAATATACGAAATCAAAGTGCGCATAGTTTTAAACAACAGCTAAGAAAGAATTTTACAAATAAATTCTTGTTTCTACTTTTATAATTCGTTATATAGAAAGTCCTTTACCCACAATCCTTTATTACGGAATTTAATTTCAGAATTTTAATTACACACCATATAGCTTTAATTAGATCAAATTATTACCATTTCATTTAAAATTGTTTAATAAAACAAAAAGTATATAATAAAAGTCTTAAGTCGTGCAATACATGGATTTAATTAACGCGAACACAAAAAATTAGGGTATAAAATTCTAAAATAAGGGTATAAGTGTCAAGAAATATTTTTTCAGTATACATAAACCCCATTCTAGTGCAGAATAATATCATAAAAATGAATACGAGTCACGGCCACAAGACACGCAATACAGAAACATTTTCATATAAATGAGGTTTTGGAATATTAACTGTTTTAATTACTTTAAAATAGTGTGTTTATAGGTACACATTTCCAATCATTTCCTAACACACATACAACCCTACGTTTCTGTATAATAGAAGTTAAATTATTACTAATCTGATCATAACATTTAGCGTTACGTGTTTCGGTGGATTTGCTTCTTAACACATTATTTAGTATTATATAAATCACAAAGGTCACAACATAAAAAATTTCTGACACATAGTAATCAACCTGGTTTAATAAATTCCAAGTCTACCAATCAAATATCTACTGATGACACTAAATAAGTCAATAAAATTTGGATCGATCACAGATAAAATGATTCTACAACAAATTAAATGAACTAAAGCGTGTACATATAAAATCAGCTCTAAATGAAAAAGCTTTTCCAATTTAATTTTGAATTGTAGTCGTTAGCTGCATTGAAAGTGCTAACTTCTGTAAACTGCAATGTATATAACGAACTTCTAAACTTCTGACCTAATTATTTCCCGTCGCATGACACCATACCAGACAATATATATCTAACTAGAGGTACTCAATTAACTTTTATCTAAATTATTGCTTAAATTATAAAGTTTCGTTTAATTATGAATTGGCAATTTGCATTAATAGTTTAAATTTCATGCTCTCTAAATTAACACATTTCTATATCTATAGGGTACATTTTTCCGTAGTCATTTTAATAACACGTTTGGGGGTACTAAAAATAGTTAAGTATCTAATGACATTTCTAACTTTTGAAAAATTATACTTAAATGTTTTCCATTATCAAAAACGACATTTTCCAGCCTACATTAAATTTTATTGTATCGTACACGACTATTGTAGTCATTTTGATTAGATTAGCATTAGATTATCGTTTTTCGTTAGAAATAGTGTCGAAATTACTTTTCTGTTTGTATTATCTAATTTGCTTGTATATAACAAACACAATTACGTAGATGTACCTAAATGACTAGCTTGTATTCTAAGATTATTTAACATTAGGATTAATATTCTACACAATGTTGAACAATTTAATTATATGTATGTTTCAAACAATTATGTAGAAGTGAATAAGATGCATTTACATAATAAAAATATCTGGTGTGAAACACCACACGACCTTCCAACCTACAAAATGGAAATTAAAAGGAATGAAATAATTTTAATAACATTTTTTAGGATCATTATGCAACCTCTTGTTCATTACGAAAATAGGCAACATTGTAAACGCAAAAACAATAAATCTACATCAAACAGATGTATAAAACTTGATGACAGGCAAAGGTTAACAGACATCTAGATGTTAACTTAAATTAAAAGAAATGAAATAATTTTATTTTTAGTACGCATGTATTGTAAATGACCATTAAAATATGCTGGAGTGTGCGTAAATCGGCTATTATAGCACGGTGTGCTTTTGCTTTATAGATTGGTTACTAGGAAGCAGTAATATTAATCTGACATTAATAAACTATTTCAATAGGAACTTGGTCAGAATTAATTTTTTGCCAAACACGAAAAACCACAACTCACAGTAAACAACATTTATAAAAAATCTCCATGCTAACGAAACAAATTTTTCATGTGACTACCTGATAAAAAAATTAACGGTTCTAAGAAAGAACCCTTTCATGCGTACAACAAAATAGTGAATAAAATTCGTGTATAAGTGCCCTTGAAGCACTTACAACATTACAGAAAACTCGTTTCACTCGATTTCTTCAAACTTGTTGCACGTGCTTAAAAGGCTTGCTTATACACTCATATTATAACATAATATTTCAATTTTGTTAGGATAATTATGCAACCGCCTTTTTATACGTTCATAACGAAAACAGGTAACACTGTAAAAACAAAACAATAATCCATGTGAAAATGACGTTTAAAACTTCATGTCAGATAGAGATTAATAGACATAAATACATGTTAACGTAAAAAAATTCCAAAGCCTTCCGATTCTATAAAAATAGCGATAATACAGGTTCATCATGTTCAATCGTATTTATTTAATTTATAAATTTATTTCGCTTTACATTAAAAAATTTTCTTTAAAAAATACGTCTACACTTTTTCTTATAAAATTAATCGTTATTCAAATAATGAAAAAATTTTAACTAACACTTAAATTCTACCTTAGGAACTTTTTGCCGCTAAATTACGTGTTTTAGAAATATTTGATAAAAATCAAAAAGTTCCCCTGATAAACCCCTCTCTCCGCAGCTGGATTTCTCCCAAAGCCTAACCAGCTCTAAGCCAAACGAAAGCAAGCTTAAATACAAGATTTTAAGTACGTGGGTACTTTCGTTCTGGAGTTATCGTGGATACTAACATAAATCCACGCAAACATACATACACACTCACACGCGCACGCACGCACGCACGCACGCACGCACAGGCGCACAAGCACACAGACACACAGGCACACAGGCACACAGACACACAGACACGCAGACACACAGACACACAGACACACAGACATACAGACACAGGCACACAGACACACAGATACACAGACACACACACACACACACGGAGACGCGGACACACAGACACACACATACGGACACGCGGACACACGGATACACACACAGACACACAGAGACACAGACACACAGATACACAGTCACACACACGGAGACGCGGACACACAGGCACACACACACACACACGGACACGCGGACACACCGACACACAGACACAGGCACACAGACACACAGACACACAGACACATAGACACACAGATACACAGACACACAGGCACACAGACACACAGACACAGAGACAACCGGACACACGGGCACACGGACACACTGACACACGGATACACGGACACACGGACACACAGGCGCACAGACACACAGACACACAGACACACAGACACACAGACACACAGACACACAGACACACAGACACACAGACACACAGACACACAGACACACAGACACACAGACACACAGACACACAGACACACAGACACCCAGACACGCAGACACACAGACACACAGACACACAGACACACAGACACACTGTAACGATTTCATTCCACACAATTCCATTGTCAATATTTAAATTTTGTACATGCATACGCCAACTTACGATAGAATAGTCACATAAAAAAAATGACAATAAAGAAGGCACGAAAAAAAAATGAGGAGCGTTGTCTAAATAAATATTTGGACAGACGATTTTTTTTAAAGAAAACGTTGAGTTTACGATTACCAAAGTTTACTTCGCATTATCGCGGATTTGATTATTAAGAGTTTAGTGAACTTTAATTAAGTCAGTTTGATTGAAAGGTCTTCTTAACAAGGCGTAAGTTACATATATTTTAATTACCCAAAACTAATTACAATCCTTTAGCTTTTGTCCGTACTTCTCGTCTCAGATTTATTTGATACCAAATATTGAATTTCTAAGCTACCAGAATCTTGGGAAACATGCTAATAGTCGTGTAAGTTTGTCTGAAAAGCATGCTGGTAGTTAGAGGATTATCATTGGAAAGGCCAACGACGAATTTTACTTAATTAATAACAAAATATATATTAAGAACTGGACAATATACTTGGGAATTTTCATAGTTAATGTCGGATAACACCTGGGAGCGGAACCTTCTACAGATAAGTGTTTCTCCATTTTATTCCGCAAATCAAAATATTTGTTAATTTAATTACAAACAGTGTAACTAAGATTTTATGTTTTGTTTGACTTTCAATTTAATTTATAGCTTTTTTGATCACTGTGCTTAGTTTTGAATTATCATTTTACATACTTTCCACTTTAAAATTACAAGTAATATTTAAGTTCAACTTGTTAATTATAAATTTATAATAAACTAACGATCTGTACCATTTAATCTGTCATAGTAAAGAAAATAGAAAGCCGGTGAAAAAATGTGAGATTATACGATCGTATATTCATTTCTTTTTGTGCACCTTAATTGTAAAATTACCATAATTATTTGGATAGCATGAGTGTTACAGTAGTTAACAAATTTCATTAAATAAATGTAAGTGATAAAATTTACTGCTTTTCCATTATTATTAAAATTGAGATACACTCCCGATAGGCTTATTGGCACGAACCCAGCATAAGTTACCCGTTTACATCTCCTATTATTATTCATTATTATAACCAACACTGATGGTTATAACACAGACACACAGACACACAGACACACAGTCACAGACACAGAGACATAGACACACAGACACACAGACACACAGACACAAAGACACACAAACACACAGACACACAGACACACAGACAACCCAGACACACAGACACACAGACACACAGACACAGACACACAGACACACAGACACACAGACACACAGACACAGACACACAGACACACAGACACACAGACACAAAGACACACAGACACACAGACACACAGACACACAGACACACAGACACACAGACACACAGACACACAGACACACACACACAGACACACAGACACACAGACACACAGACACAGAGACACAGACACACAGACACACAGACACACAGACACACAGACACACAGACACACAGACACACAGAAACAGAAACACAGACACACAGACACACAGACACACAGACACACAGACACACAGACACACAGACACACAGACACACAGACACACAGACACACAGACACACAGACACACAGACACACAGACAGACAGACACACAGACACACAGACACACAGACACACAATACACACCTCTAGACAACATGGCCGATCTCGGAGAAACTTGGCCAATAGCTAATAAGTCGATTTAGTGATAGTGAAAAGAGTCGACTGCATAACCAGATACGTATACAGGGTGTCCACAAACTCTTTTCACAGAAGAAAACTGCTTATTCTAGAGCTGATTTTATGCCGATTTAACGTTAATTACAGAAATGTTTCCTAAGAGATCTGGAGCTTTTGGAAGATTGGTTTAATTCAAAAATCTTCAAAATGGTTTCACTTTAAGCGTTCTGTACATTTATTTAGTGGAATATGCCCAATCGTATGGCGTGAATATAATTTTTTTGTTGTGCTCATCAGCGGCTCGTTTGGGCGGGGCATTGGACATTGTTATTCATAAGTTTTTTATTTTTCAAAATTTGGCAATTTTAACATAAAATTAAAAAAATTTCGATTTTTTTCATAAAATAATGATACTCTTTTCTGAAGTCGCAACAACGCACCGTTTTTTTTGTTTGAACTTTTCATGTGTTGATCATACTTTTATAAAATTAACTAACGAATTCATTTACAATTATGGAAGGTGGCCATGGAAAATAAACGAAATAATAATTGCGTGAACGTCAAACTGCTCTCATGTCATAAATTAATTTTGCTTTAGAAAGTAAGAAATAAACTCGGGTAAATATACTCGTTTTTAATACAAAAAAAATTTGCTGACTCAATTAATAATAAAAAAAATTCGATGACGACCATCCGTTTCTATCCACAAATTTATTCGTTTATGTAAAACCCAAAAATCGCAAGGATTCAAATTTGGAGACCTTGCTGGCCAAGCAACCGGACTGCCTCATCCGATCCATCTCTCTCGGTCTGTTATAGTGATCCGGACAACCATCATGTAAAAACCACAAGTTCCGCAGAATATCCAGATTAATACCATCTAATAAATCCGGTAAAGTATTTTGTACAAAGTTGAGATATTCTTCGCCGTTTGAACGATTAGGCAATTCGACAGGTCCAAGAAAATTATCACCAAGGACACCTATCCATACATTAATGCTAAACCTTTCCTAATGTTTACTTTCCCTTATCGCATGAGGGTTTTCATCATCATAGGAGTAATAGTATGCATTCTGCATATTAAAAATTCCATCTTTTGTAAAAGCGGCTTCATCACAAAATAAAATATTAGAAAAGAAATCTTGGTCTTGATTCTCTTTATTTTGCATCCAATTATAAAGATCAACACGAGCAGGAAAGTCACCTGCTTGCAAGGCCTGGACTTTTTTGAAATGAAAAGGATACAAGCCTTCCTTATGTAGAATGTTCCACACAGAAGATTTTGACACATATGGATACATTGCAGCCAACCTTCTTACGCTTATTTCGGAATTGTACTCAATTTCCATTAAAATATCATCCTGATATTCTTCCTTCCCGTTTCATTATTTTTAGGAATTACCGATCCTGTTTCCCTAATTCTTTGATGAAGAAGCGTAAATGATTTAGCAGCATGATGTCTTCTACCTGGCATATCTACGTGATGCTGCCCGAGCGTTGCATTGCATTGTGCCGTACACTAAATGCATATCGGCATATCCTTGGTTACGAAATGAAACCATTCTAACAATATTCAACTTTTTGTATTTACGGTAATGTAACGAAACAATAAAAAATTTTCACTTAAAACTTATTTGACACTTTAACCTCAACTAGTATCTGTAATACTAGTTATTTTTACATTCACGCAATTGTTATTTTGTTTATTTTCCATAGCCATCTTTCACAATTGTAAATGCATTAGTTAGTTAATTTTATAAAAGTATGATAAACACATGAAACGTTCAAATCGATTTATTTCGAAAACGGTGCGTCGTCGCGACTTCAGACAACAGTATCATTCTTTTATGAAAAAATCGAAATTTTTTAAATTTTATGTTAACATTGCGAAATTTTGAAAAATAAAAAACTTATGAATAACAATGTCCAATGCTCCGCCCAAACGAGCCGCTAATAAGTACAACTAAAAAATCATATTCCACTAAAAAAATGTACAGAACGCAATCATTTAAAGGGAAACCATATTGAAGATATTTTAATTAAACCGATGTTAGGGCGCCATCTTCCAAGAGCTCCAGCTCTCTTAGGAAGTATTTTTGTATTAAGGTAATTTACGTTACATCGACATAAAATCAGCTCTAGAATCTGCAGTTTTCTTTTGTGAAAAGAGATTGTGGACACCCTGTATAATATGTAGGTTGGAAGGTAAAAAAATAAAATCGACGTGTCTGTGCAATTTAAAAGAAGCATTGTCTTTGTTTTACTGAATTTATTTGCAAATTCACAGCGTGTACCCACCATTTATCAAATTTGTATATTTTCTCCGTAATTAATAACAAAAGTACACACATGAAAATAGTTGTTTTACTTTTTAGCTTCCAACCTACATATACTTATGTAGGTATAGAAGGTTATGCAATCGACTTTTCAATATCGCTAAATTGACTTATTAGCTCATTTTAGAACTTTTGGTCAAGTTTCGCCAAGATCGACCATCATGTCTGGATGTTTATGCGTGTCTGTCTGTACGTTAGTACGATAACTCCAGAATTAAAATACCTACGTACTGAAAATTTGTTTCCATTGACTTAGAGCTGATTAGATTTTGAATGATAAAGAGTGGCGGGGGGGAGGGGGGGTTATTAGAGGTAGTTTTTGGCTTTTATCAAATATTTCTAAAACAGCTGCATATTTCAAAGATATAAAAATACCTAGATATAGTCCTTAAACATATCGATTAATTATGTTATATGCAATTTTTGGATATGACGCGTTATTTAGCGGCAAAAAAAATTCTTAAGGTAGAATTTAAGTGTTCAAATTTTTTCATCTGTATAACGATTAATTTTTAAGAAAAAGTGTAGACGTATTTTTTAAAGAAAATTTAATTTTACATAAATTTTCTTTGTAATATTTTTTAATGTGAAGCGAAATAAATGTAAAAATTAAATAAATATGATTGAAAATGCTAAAGCTGTATTATCGACATTTTCATAGATGCGGGTGGCTTTGGAATTATTTTTTACATTAACATTTATTAATCCCTATCTGACATGAAGTTTTAAAAGTCATTCTGACATAAATTGTTGTTTTTGTTTTACAATGTTGCCTGTTTTCGTTATGAACGTATACAAAGGAGGTTGCATAGTTAGCCAAAAAAAGTTATAATTGAAATTATTCTATTAATTTCCACTATGTAGGTTGGAAGGTCGTGTGTTGTTACACACCAGATATTTTATATTTAGGTAAAAGTTATGTTTCCAATAGTTGCATTTGCCTTGGTTTTTTATTGTGTTTGTAATTGCTACAAAAAGCAATAAGGATACATTAAATCAATTATGAGCGAATTCTATTTGCTTAATTAAAATGTAGCGTCTTCTACAAAGCGGAAATGTGTTTATATTTACATAGTGCAATTTTAGACGAGTAGTTAATTGCTGCAATTAATTACTGCAATAGTTACCTATAGATTGAACTTGTTGCTTTGTTTTGTATTTATTTACCACGTTTGATTAGATAAAGGTATGTATACTAATAATCGCAGTTGGTTGATTACCTTTTTGTTGTAACGATGTGTTTGTGGTTGACCATATATTGATTTTACCATTTATGTTGACCATTTGAAAAGAACTTTTTTGTCGACAATAAATTATAATCTTATGACGTATGCTGCACAGTATACAACTTATACTCTTACTTTATATACGAAGTAACTACAGGTCCAACCTTCATGATGTGTATTTATGCAAGGAATTCACACCGTTTGCAAAGATAAATTGTTTAAATCTAGAAAAACTATTTTAAATGAAAGATACGCTGACCTGTCATCATAATCAGAAGATAGCAATCTGTTCCAAGCAAAAAGTTAAAGACGTATATAATCCTCATAGTACAACCTTTTTGTTGACATACTGTAGCATCCCCCAGCCACCCTATCTTGAAAAGCGTAATTTGAACTTATTTACAATAATGCAAATTCAAGAACAAAATAATCGCTAACGCCCAGTTTTATAATGTGTAGGTTAAAGCACCTTTAGTAAAAGCTGACTTTATCTTTAAAGTAACTTTAAGAATTATTTAAAGTATGCCGGTCTTATAATACCTTTTGTGAGTAACTTTTGCTAAAGTAGTAAAAAATGAAAAAAACATGTGTTGGCAACAGTGAACATGGAGATTGAGGTTATATTTTAAGTTAGCTGCGTTGTTTATATTGGTTGTTTACATCACAGGAAGTTTTTACGTAATTTATTGTAGCGTATTAAAATGAATAACGAAAAGCGAAATCGTTCTACGAATTTTACATTAGAAGAGGAGCTACATTTAGTGCAGGAAATTCAAAAAGTCAAACACATTTTAGAGTGCAAAACAACAAACTCGATTAGCATTAAAGAGAAGGTAATCAGTTTAAACTTTTACTATAATACTATATTCATGAATATACAACAAATCATTACCTATTTTAGGAATATGCTTGGAATGAAGTATTAACGAAGTACAACAGTTTCAAATTAAAATCGAAGTACGATAATTTAAAAAAAGGTAGCAGAAAGTATGCTGCCAATTGCAGGGCAGCACATAGAGGTACTGGAGGTGGACCTCCATTAATAAATGATATAAAAAGTGCTATTTATGACATTGTTATAGACATTTTAAACAAAAAAACTGTTGCTGGTTTAGACAACAGTTATGATGATGATGCAACAGAAATCGTCGATTCAAAATCACCTAGACTTAATGATATTTTATTAGAATTTACAGGCGATGAATTTAATGCTATGGATGTAGTTTATGAAAATGACGGGATCGTTAGCACGATTCCAGAACGAGAACAACAATATATTACTACAGACGAATAACGAAAGTAAACAGGTAGGGACACCAACAGCTGTACCGCAGTTACAACCGATACGTTCAGGCAAAGAACGATGGTCCTATACTCCTAAAACATTAAAAAGAAAAAGCAAGATGCTGATGGTAAACGAACAAAATACAGTTGTAAATCTCAAAGAAAAATATATCTTACTGAAAAGTACTGCACTTGAGGAGGAAAGACAAGATAGAAAGAAACGGTTAGTTATGGATGAAGAGTACCATCGAGCAAGAATGGAGCTAATAAAAATTGAAATGGAATTAAAAAGAAAACAATTGTAATTTTATAGGTACTTTTAATTAATTCTATGCTAAAATGTTAATAATAATTAAGTATTACGTAATAAAATAACATTGTACTTATTATAATTGAGCGAAATGATTATTAATTAGTATTTGCCGTTGCATATGTCCAGTATGGTTTACATTATTATAATTGGGCATATCTTCTATAATATTATTCTCATGCACATCATCGTCTTCATTATGATAGGGTAAACTGTCATTCATCTCGATAGCCATATTA
Source organism: Vesta saturnalis (assembly GCA_036346205.1). Classification (NCBI taxonomy): domain Eukaryota; kingdom Metazoa; phylum Arthropoda; class Insecta; order Coleoptera; family Lampyridae; genus Vesta; species Vesta saturnalis. The sequence continues at coordinate 3,719,854 of JARFJB010001795.1, forward strand.
TGCAGTATTGCCGTTGCTACTATCACACCCATGACTTTAGCAACTGGTAATCTCATGCCTAATGATAAGATTGGAAACCTTCGTTTCCAAACTCCATATTGACGTACGAACAGTGTTTCTTGTACGTACCAACGCTTCGTTGTATAAATTTTCTGCTGCATTCTGTGTATGCTGTAACGGAGTCATTAAGTATGGGTGTATGGCATAACCACTGTCACCAATGAGTAGAAACTGGCCAAAAACACCATTTTCAAATTGTTGTTTGATTGAGCTGTTAATAAATATTGTTTGGTCATGCACTGACCCTGGCCACCTAGCTACTATATTTCGGATTCTTAGTTTCGCACTGATATGGTTTGCACATTTAATGAGGAATAACCCTTCCTGTTTCGGTATATATTTCCTCATCTTGATTTCCTATAGATATGTATGTAATAAAAACTTATTGTGTAAGCAAATATGCTACAAACCTGGTGATTGTATTCTTATATGGGTACAATCAATGGTACCTTCAACTCGGGGAAAATGAGATATACAATAGAATTCTGCAGCAGCTTAGCCATTTCATTTGGAGTCTCAGGCATATTTATATATCTAGGTTTTGACATGGCTATGGCATGTGTCGCTCTTGCTATTAATTAAACGTGAGGTAGCTTTTGAAACGCCCATAAAATCCGCCATAGTTAACATCATGCTACCTGTAGCATAAAATCTTAGCGTCAATAGCAATTGAATGATTGGTTTAACACTACCACCCCTAAAGTAAATCAATAAACACATTTTCTTACATTCATGACCATATTTATATGTATACTTACTTATTTGTCGGTAATTTTATATTATCTTGAATTTGTTGTAGCAGTCTTTCAACTGTTACCTTACTTAAACGAAACCTTTGAAAAAACTCAGTTTCATTTAAAGTATTTAAATAATTAACCCTTTCCTTGTAAATTTTACGCCTCCTTTGGGCCCTAACTATTTCTTCATCTGAAGAAGTTGAACTTGAAGAAGAAAACGTGACAATACTATAAAAATTATCAGAACGATTGAAAGACAACAGTTTTAGGTTAGGTCGTGCTTAAAGTCCGCTTTTTGCGTTAAAGTATGTTTTAAATGGTCTAAGAAATGGCTTTAAGTCTTAAAGGTACTTTAACAGTAAAGTGACTTTATAAATTATTATAGAACGCAGAAATGAGTTAAAAGTTCCTTTAATTTTTAAAGTCACTTTAAAAATGATTATAAAACCGGCCGTAAGTGATTTATCTGGACTTGACTGACAATAATGTTACTATTACCAATATTAAATGCCTGTCTTACTTTGACTTTCCTGGCAATAATTAAAACATTAGAACTTATTTACAAGTCTGATATTTAATTACTCGCAAACCTTAAATCTGATCAAACGACGTGGCCGTCTAGTAGTAGGTACGTTGTGCTATTTGAATTAGATAGGCTGGATGAGGTAAGTGTTACATCTTGAGGGGCAGGTAAAAAAATGAAACTACTCAAATTAAAATCAACGGGATTTGCGCAGCGCTGGTTAACCCCGTTAATATCCGGGAAAGGACCACCAATAAAACCCACTTTATTCTTAAATAAGTAATTGCACAATTACATTAATAAATCGAATAACACAAAAAAACAAAGAAAGGGTTAAATATATAACAAAACACAATTAAATCAGGTTAAAGTGCAATTATAACATTAAGAGAAAATGAATAAAAAGCAGTTTAGTTACACAAAAACACAATAAAAAAAAACACATGTAGTTACTCCCATATTTGGGTCGTAAATAATCAAAATAAAAATCATAATAAAAATCGTAATACCAAACATGTGGCCCTTTAAAATCAATCATGCCGGTCTTTAAGTAAATAAGCACATAAAACAATAAAGCAAATTACGGTACAACAGTAAAATTGCGCAGGTGAAGGCAAGGACAAAAGAAAATAGACAAGGAATTTACACGTACACAATTGTTTAGTGACCACTAAAGCACAAAATACACTAAAGTCAAATTACAATAAATCACATACAAAGAAATCAGCTCGCAGGCAAATAATTCTACTTAAACCAAGTGACAAAAAAAACTCATTAAAACAAAGCCTTTACAAGTATAAAAATTGCAAATACAAATAGGTCCTAACTTCGTGACCGATATAAAAGTTTGAGTACGTTAAAAAAATACAGCGCTCCTTTCTCAGGTTACTCATTCACCTATACAACAAATAAAAACAATGAAAATAAAAATTCGAGATGTTTAATGGTCTGGCCCGGGAGTGTGTACCTACTAGGCAATTGCCTTTTACAATTAATAACCAAAGCGCTATCATGTACCCGTTCACCAGCCAACTTTACACAAATATAAATATAAACAACAAACAGCAATGCTAATTCGCACAAATACCAGAGTGAAGGAGCCCGATACTGTCCTTTATTTTAGCGCTTACTGAGCCCGCAAGGAAATGCTTTATTCATTTAATAGGTTACATAGGCTGGTAAAATGATTGGCTGCGAGCTTTCATTTATATAAAAATACCCAATTACACTAGAATAAATATTCCTTTAATTGATCACAGACACAAATCGTTAACATACACGGTTTAACTTCAAAAAGGGTGACTGTTATTTGTAGATTAATATTTGAAAAACACATTACAACTAACCCCCGAAAGAAAGGATAACTTAGTGTTGGCGAGTTCAAAAGAAAATGTACACGCAGGAAATGTTTTAAAGAGAAGCGGTTTATAATGAAGGTATTTAATTAACTCTAAATCGATCTGGCTCGATTGATACTCTAACTGTAACTGCCTTCCCTCCGATTTCAAAAATAACTACCTTTACTCCCGCAATCAACCCCCACTTTTCAAAAGTAGCATAAAAACAAGATACATTAATTTACGTCGGAACAAACCCCACATTTAGATCTCAAGCAAATTACGACGTATTATCAAGATATTAAAAACCACTAATAATCTATTCTATCGCGGTAACAATGGCGATTTGACAAACGTTTATTACAATAATAAAATTTTCGCGGTGCGCTACCTACAACACATTTAAATTTTCGTGCGTGTGCGTTGGTTGGTTGGTTGGGTGTGTGGCTGAGTGCGTGGGTGGGTGGTTGGGAGGGCGGATGGGTTAGGGTGGGTGGTTTGGTGGGCTGGGTGCGTGCATGCATGGGTGCGTGTGTGTGTTTATCGATGTATGTTAGTATCCACACGATAACTCCAGAACGAAAATACGTACGTACTTAAAATTGTGTATTTAAGCTTGTTTTCATTTGGCTTAGAGCTGATTAGATTTTGGGAAAAATCCAGCTGCGGTGAGGGGGGGGGGGTTATTAGGTTCAGTTTTTGGTTTTTATCAAATACGTATCAAAATACGTAGATGTAGACCTTAAACATATCGATTAATTATGTACTGTGTAATTTTTTGATACGACGCGTAATTTAGCGGCAAAAAATTCCTAAGGTAGATTTTGGAGAATTTGGACGACTTGCGAAATCGGATCATTGCTGGGTGTAACTCAATTAGAAACGACCCTGGTGTGTTTGAATGAGTTCGGCAGTCAATCACGAGAAGATTGAATACTTGTATCCAGGCTGGAGGAAGTCATTTCGAACATTTATTGTAGATTGAGCAACTCTACATGTACTTATTGTTAATAAAATGTTGTTACTGTCGCAATTTTTTATTCAAAACAAAGGGGTTTTTCAAAAATCATTATAAGATAAAATATTATTAGAATAGGCCAAGAAATAACCCCTTGAATTTTTGCCACATGTTTACCTAACACCCTGTATAACAAAATTTGAGACACCAAGGACAGTTACAAATTGAACGCTACAAGAATCACTATCACATTTTGGCAATGTAAACTTACAGGTAAAGGAAATAAGTAAACAATGATCAACAGTTATATACAAGTTACACACATAGATGAATATAGAATATGTAAATGAATTTTGTTTGAATTTAACCAAATTTTATTTATTTTAGCTAATCGAATAATATACTAGTCCAACTGATGTCACTACATTAAATAAAATATCTACACTATTATCACTTGTGCAAATTGGCAGTAGATTGATATTTACTAATTAGCTATCATAAATTCATTGCCTCGACAACCAAGTGAAAATAATGTTATTGCAAACTAACCTGTTTCGATATCCTCAAAACAGACAGATGATAGATAGGTATATCGGTAGTGTGCAGAAGATAGTGTAATTGAGGACAATGTGAAAGTAGTCTACTAATATGTCACGAAGAAACACTTATTTTCGAGACAACCTCGGTGAAAAAGGAATATATAGTAAACCTTATTCAATGCAAACAGCGCGTTGGCTTATTAATCCCTGCATATCTTTCTTTTGCAGCACTTTTCCCTTAGGTCTTCAAATGCTTTATGGCTTGTAGCAAAATATAGCAATATTGATTCATAGGAAGAAATTCTTTAATATCTCCGTAGTCTGTTGAAAATGGTCCAGTTTTGATGGCAGCAGTTCCAGTTATAGGAGTGTCTGTAATAAAGTTTGGCTGGTTGAGGCAGTTTTGGTAACATTAACTACAAAATCTATATGTAGGTGTGCATAATACCAAATGATGACTGTTTGAGACAGGTTGGAAAAGATTGTCTTTATCTGTAGAAACTTGATGAATCTTTCTTTGCCTCTGAAGTTTAATCGGATCGAATGTCGAGGAATATATAGATGATTTACTTTTATACTATTTTCACAATCTGGACAAAAAATACAATTTTTTTGAAACGGCTCAGAATATTGACGGTGTTAAAGTATTTCACATCCAACAAAGTAGTATTGAAATCTTTTTCATAGATGGACGTTGGCGTATGCAGTATGCGGTGGAACCTTTGAGTTTACATCATTCTTTAAAACAAGTTGTAGTAATTGCGGAGTCACATGGCTAGTATGTCCATAAAAAATAAGCATAACAGGCTTTTTGTTATTTATATATGGCAAAAGCTATCTATTGCCTAGTTGTAAAGAATATCTATCGTCATCCAACCTTTAGGCGTGGATATAAACCCGTATTTGGATATATATTTTCTGCCGCTATCCACTGGTCCCACATATGTTTCCCTTTGTAAATAATAGGTGGTGTGAGCTTATGACCTATTGCATTTACACTCGCCAAGCGGCTGGTATTTTCAACAGCAGACATAACCTTCGTCTTACTTGAGTCATAGCAAAAACTATTGTCGTCGCGAGTGTACGTCTGGAGAGAGTTATCGATTAGACCTAAGTTGGTTATTGACTTTCAAGTGTGTCACAGCCTTTACGTTTCCGTGGATGTACTAATGCTTCTGGTTTCTTTATAGCCAACCTCTGACGTGCCTTAAGTAATTTGGGTTAACACAAATCTGTTTGTAAATATGGTACGAAAAGACGCCAGTAACTGAATTTCTATTTTGACATGGGATGTTGTTCCTCAGTCACGACCATCATTCGACAAACCTTTTGCGCCACGTTTCCCCTATGTTCCCGCAATGTTTCTCTAGAGGTTATAGCGTACAGCACATACCATAATGCTCATGTTGTTCTGTTTTGCTGTTCTTAATGCCTCTTCTAAATGCCTCTTCTAAATGCTGAAATAGAGAGGCTTGGTATAGAAGTGGTCTCAGTGCCCTACACAATGTAACGTAACTGACGAACTGTCACATGTAATTGGATTAATGTAAATTTGAACTATAATAAAACCTTTCAATTCAAATCAGGGATATCAATCCTTAACATAAAGTATATTAAATGAAAGATAGTAGTTTTATTCAGGTGAAGTAAGATAAAATACCTTTCTTTTGAGGAATATGTTAATAATTATATTTAATAAAAGATTTGTGTACGAAATATAAATACACCAATAAAGTTGACAACAACGTTACTTGTTTTTCACGCAGTTATCTTTCTATCTATTTATTTTTTTAATAGAAGGCGTTACACACACATATCCACACAAATATCTAATATAAATGTACAGTGCCCGTCTAAAGTCCCCTCCCCCAACCTATTATGTGAACAATAAAACTGAAATTAATACAATTTTGGGAAACCGAACTAAGGCACATGTACAACGATTTTATAAAATAATTTTGAATGGGATCATATGGTAAGTAATGCGTCATTTGAAAGTTCGTTGCAAGTCATTTTCAACGACGTCTACAACATTAAAATATGACTTCTGATTCATGAGTTTCAACTCAAAAACGCCAATTAATGTTTTTTACATTAAATAAAGTTTTGTTCGTTTGCTTCATTTTTGTTCTACTCTGGAAATATTCTACCGAATAACACGCATGCATCAAAATTAATCAGATAATCCTGGAAAAACCGTTATTTCCTTAAGGAAACTGTATTCGTTGGTTTTCTCTGTTGGTTAAAAGAGAAGAACCCTCCTCCTTTGGAGTCGGGCTCTTTTAACTTTTAACCAACAGAAAAAACCAACTCATGCAGTTTCCAGGTAACACCGCTTTTTCCGAGATTATCGATAATTTTGGACGCACTGGTGGTATTATATCCGATAATTTTACCGTTTACTAGTACGCTATACCTAACTTCACTGTAGTCTCATAAAATTCAGCTTTCCGGCTCCACTTGGACTTTCTCATTTGCTCTGGTACACGTACAAAAACCTTACCCCCACACAACTTTAACCTTCCCGGCCCCGGGTGGAGTGAGTTTTCGCCTGAATTGAATATCATTTAAATATTTTGATGTTTAAGTGTATGTTCTTTATTTAATGAAAGCCATTATTGTAATGGCTCAAATTAAATAGAAAAAAATTTACTTACCACTTATTTTTAAATATTTTAATGTTTAAGTGCATGATATTTATTTATGAAAACTTAGTGAATAATTACATAATAAATGGAATCACAATTAAGATCTATAATTTATAGATAAATTAAGTGATAGTTTGAATGGGGACTTGTACGATAGCTGGCAACAAGGTCGAGGTAAAACCCATTTAAAATGTACAGGCCTATGTTCCACCACTGCAACAGAAACGCTGCCTATAGTATAGATTCCTAATGAAGGATCGCGCGGCTTTTCGCATCTGAGATTTTAAAATTCCAAGACGAATTTTGGTATATTTAATCTCGGAATGACAAAAAATAGCATATACACCCCTCGAGTGATTGTTGCCCTCAACTTCGTCTCAGGCTACAACATTTACTCGTAGCATTAAAAGTAATTCCTCAATCTCTTAACGTATAACACTATTTGCATTTTAATTGGAACCATTTTACCATAAACAAAAAAATAGCACATTACCTAGTTTAGTGGCTTTTAAAACTTTTTGTAATTCGCTTCCATTTTGATAGACATCTTTAATAGACATATTAAGAAATGCGATCTCCGATGTCATTTAGCCATTAATTCACGGAACAGTTTACGAAAATTTTTAGGTTGGTAAACCTTGATCCGGAATTATATCATGCATGTCACTCTTACAGAATGTATCAAAAGCAGGATGCGTCCAGTGAAAAACTTTGATGTGAGCATTTCAGGGGGCGTATATGAAAAATTATCTTGATTATCTGCCACAAAAATCCCTAAATCACATAAAGTAAAAATTACAAATTACAAATTTTAAAAAATAGCATAAAAAATGTATTTTATGAGAGCTAGAAGCTCTGCTTCTTCAAAAAAACTTGATTTCGTGGTCTTATATAACTTGTTTTTTAATAGAGTGTTTTGTAATTTGCTTCCATTTTGACACTTTAATAGACATATTAAGAATTTTCAGGTTGGAAAACCTTGAACCTTGATCTGGAATTATGTCATGCTTGCCACTCTTACAAAATGTGTCAAAAACAGGATGCCTCCAGTGGAAAACCTTAATCTGTGAATATTCCCGATAGTATTTTTGGCAATTTCACGTACTTCAGAGGGCGTGCATGCAAGATTATTCTGATTACCTTCCATTTTCGTGTTTTGTGGCAGAATTTGGATAATTCAGAAGGCCACCAGATCAAATTTTCACTTTTAAAATTAAGACATTACCAACCGGCACAAAAATCCCTAACTCAACTAAAGTAAAAAAGTTTGTTTAAAAACGGTATAAAAAGGGCAAATTACAACAAATAGCCATAAAAACGTGTTTCATAAGACCCTGAAGTATTCATTCTTTAAAAAACGCGTGGCTACGCCACTCGTTTTTTTAAGCTTGAATGCGTGCTTGAATACTGATCTTATGAAACTTGTTTTTTAATGTGCTATTACCATCCGCAATATTTACATCTATATAGGCTCTTTTAAAGTCGTACATTCAAAAAATATTTTTCATTATTTATTACATGATCTATGCAACCACTGTCCAATAACCAATTAATAACTACCTCATTTTTATTACTCAACTCTATTTCATTAGGCGCCATCATAGATTGAACCTCTGCTGCAAAACTCCATTTTATGTCTACTTGGATCGTAACCTCGGCCACCTTGCACTTACTGCCTCTGGAACCACGCTGTTCGCTTCGTTGCTCATGTCCATAATCTCCACGCTGATGGAAATTTCCTCTGTTGCTGCTTTGATACTATTCATCTCGTTTCCGTGCGCCTCTGCTATTTACTCCTACATGATAACTGCTCCTGTTTGATAGCACTTGATTTTCTTTCGGCTTGAAATGCATTAGCTTTTTGTCTTACAAAACATCCGCCTTGTCCGTACTCGATCTTTCCTTTGTCACTACCGTGTAGCATTTATTCATCTTAAAATACATTTGTATTCGTTTCTTCCAATTTCCATAATCTTTTCCGTCGAACACGGGAATTATGATGTGCGTCGTTCTATTTCCGCTGATTTCATACGTTTAACGCATATCTATTTTTATTCAATATTTTATCTCACTTTTCTCCGTTCAATCTTTAAATAACAATGCTTTACTACCATATAAATAATTATATTTAACGATAGGTTTGTGTACATTTTCTAATTTATTAGTTGAGTTGATCGGCCTATTTCCACAGTTTTTGTTTTTATAGCACGACGTTTCGGAATCGGACTCTGCCTCATCATTAGGCTTAAGTGTTTTGTAACCGTAGTTTCATATTAGTTGAGTGGATCGGCCTATTTCCACAGTTTTTTGTTTTTATAGCGCGACGTCTCGGAAGCGGACTCTGCCTCCGTCATCAGACTATAAGTGTTTTGTAACCGTGGTTTCATATTAGTTGAGTGGATCGTCCTATTTCCACAGTTTTTGATTTTATAGCGCGACGTTTCGGAAGCGGACTCTTGCTTCCGTCATCAGGTTCCGAAACGTCGCGCTATAAAAAAAACTGTTGAATTATTCCGATCAACTCAACTAATATGAAAGCCTGATGACGGAAGAAGAGTCCGCTTCCGAAACGTCGCGCTATAAAAGCAAAAGCTGAGGAAATGGGCCGATCAACCCCACTAGTATGAAACCACAGTTACAAAACGCTTATAATACAGAATCTTTAATTTATGTTGAAAATATAAATACACATTCCATAAACTTGTTTTTCACTCAGCTATCTTACCATTTATTTATCTTTTTAATATTAGGCATTACACACAAATATCCGCACTAATCTGTAACATAAATGTAATATATATCAACAGAATTCTTAGTTTAATTGGAAAATTTAGATATGGATAAATCACGGATCGCCGGAAACATGGAATATTAAATATTATGAAATGAGTGTGCGTGTAGGCATGTGTTTTATATTAGAAAACTCTTCAATAAACTAAGTAAGGCAAAACGTATTCATCAAATTTTCATTAATTTGTTTTCACATATTTTGAAACGACTTCATAAATTTGTGAAAACGTTCTAAGAAATAGTGTTTTATTTTTAAAATATCTTTTGAACATTCCCTGCATTAGCTATTTACATCTTGCATGTTAAACAGAAAATGAAATATTTAGAAAACACATAAGATCTATGTTGTGTATTTACAAACTCCATATATCTTTTCAATGACAGCGTGCAACATTGCGACGTGTAAAGTAGTTTCAAAATGTCGTGTTGTATTCGTACGTTGCCGCTTGAGTTTATTCCTTCTGTTTTATACAAAATCTGTCTTTTTCAAAACACTTTTTATTATTTCATCGTTATTTGTTGTCCAAACTACCAAGCAAACGTTTTGAACATAAGTGGAGTAGTTGTTCACAGTCAAGCTCGTGAAATTATTTATAAATTGTATGAATTTATGAAGCGAAAAAAAGAATCAAAAGATTTTATTATCCCTGCCGACCGTGTGTATGAAAGATGCAACAGGCATATCCAGAAGAACAATTAAACGCTTTACACAGGAAGGCAGATCGAAACCTGAAGGAAGTACATTTGGTTCACCTCGTAAAACAATAAACATACCAGCGCCTAGATCAACCATCGACCCGAACCCTATAAGAAAATTAATCTTTATCGACCAGTTCATAAAAATTATTTAATCGATAAGTTGTCACCCTACCATCCAGAGCTAAATCCAATTGAAAGGATATGGGCTCAAGTTAAAAGTTATGTAGGGAGTAAAAATATTACGTTTAAATATGAAGATGTGTGGAAATTAGCAAAGAATAAATTTAAATCAATTGATCGTGAAGAATGGGAAACTATGTGCAAACACACAGAAAAGATTGAACAAGAATATTTAGAAAAAGAAGGTTTTATTGATGTCGAAGTCGAAGAGCTGATTTTTATACTGTAAATACAGGTGAAAGTGGCGAAGAAATTGATTACAGCAGTAGTGACAAAGACTAATTAAACTTCTGTAGTTATTTATTTTTGTATGTTAATAAAATTACATTTTAAAATGTTTTATCAATTTGTTCTACACAAATGTTTTCCGATCAAACAAGGAGGGTCTCATTAAGTTACGCACTGCTGTGAAATGTAGTAGTTATTTCAACGTTTGTGTTATTATAATCACATTGAGAAGCTTCATTCAAGTTGTTATAGTACACATTTACACCTATAATCTAAGAATTATCGAACAAATCATTTTTCACGTTTTCTAGTCGGTAGAATAAACTAATAGTGTGAACTGAATAAATACTTGTCGTATGTGTAATAACATTTTCTGACACATATTTTAATGTAATAACGCTAATTGATAGATTCCTGTTGTTGGTTCTTAAAAATATAAATATTTAGACCTGTGATCAACGATGAGCTTTAAGAATTTACATATTCGATGATTGCTAAGATTAACAACCAAAAATCTTATCAGATGTTATTCTTATTTTCTGTCTATCTGTTGGGTGTAATTAAAGGTTTATAAAATGTTGAACTTCATTTTTGCAAATCCTTGATAAAAACAGATGATGTTGACCAGGTTAGGTTATGTTTACTAACTAAAAAATTATTTTAATGCAAATATAAAATAGGTAAACCAATACATACGTAAATTGAAATTGTTACAAATAATCATTCAATATAAATGTATTCAGTTATTATTATTAGTTATTATCGTTAAAAAAATCTATAATTACTAAATTTATTCATTTGCCGTATATTTTTAGGATGGCATTTTTGCTACCGTAGTTTCGCGATTATAATATCGTTTAAGTTGTTCAAATTGTATAAAATCGCGCCACACATCTCGAGTACCTCGACGTTTTGTAACTACTCTTACAATACTTCCAAGAAAACAGATACCGATGTATATGGATAGAAAGGAGCAAAGTACCCCACACACTTTGTGTTCAATATACTTTCTCTCTGAAGTCTTTGGGTGAATCGAATTACTGGGTCTTTCAACATGAAAAATATTAAAACCCCGAACTATTCCTACTATAAATCTAAGAGAGAAACCTGAAGATAACGAACAGGGAAGAAAGAGAAAAGGAAGATAAAAAAACATTAAAAAAAAGGTCGTATGCTCAAGGTTGGCAAATAATAAACTTGTACAAAGAACTGAACATAACGTATACTAGTCATGACCGCGAAGATTAATGTTAAAACGAGTGGGTGCTATTATTGTAATATTAAATATAGAATTTACGTACGCGGTTTTTTAAACTATCATTTTCATGTAAATGGTAATATTAGTTATACCGTTTAATAACCAATTAACGGAAAAAAGTTACGCATAAGATACCAGTTATACTAATTATGAATCTGAAAAACTATCGATTGCAGTTTCAATTAACTTTTTATGAATTAAAATCAATGGTCTGTGTGGAACTTTGTTACGTTTCGTTTTACTTCTTTTAAATGGAAAGACAATCGTCACAATGCATATTTTATAATTTTATATAGTGCCACATATCACATCGACTACAATGAAAATTCGCTCTATTTTGAAAATGATTATTCTTCAATATTATGTAGCAAAGTCGCAAATGACGTCATAACCAATCATAGCCGAACATTAACGAACGCTATTTAGACGAATTCTCCCATGATGACTTTTAGCTTTTAGTTGGTAATGCATATTAGAGTTTGCCAACTTTTGTTTATAACCTCTTTGTTTTTCCGGCGTATCAAATTTGTTTATTACTTATTCTACAAAACAGTTTTTTTTTAAACTATGCGCTGCCTGTATTGAATTTATAGGTAAGTTACTTTAATTATTAATTTCTTGTTATATTAATGTAATCAAATCTAGTTCTTTATATAATGCGCGACGCAAGTACATCTCATAACGCTCAAGCACCTCAAGCAAGAAAACTCCATGTGTTATCTGAAGATGCTCGCAAGATTGTGTGGAACAATTACAAATACTTTAAAAGTATCAATTCAGGTAAAAAGCAGTTGGATAACAACGTTTTATTTTGTAATATTCGAAGGAATTTATAACCTCATTAAAGATGACGAAACTATTGGATATTCGGGAAAGAAAACGTCATTTAGAAGTTTACTGTTAAAAATGGGCTTCAGGTAAGTTTATTTATTAATTTTGTATCATATCTTATCTTGTGTTTTATGTAGGTGGAAAAAAACATCTGATCATCGTAAGATTATAATAGAACAACATAAAATACGTTCTTTGCGTTGTGCATATATATGTTCGATCACTAATTATCGGAAAGCAGGACGACCAATTATATACACAGGTTAGTTTTGAAGATTATAAACTATACATTCTACTGCATAATCTTATGTAAATTTTAGATGAAACATACATACATTCGTTTTATACGACACCATATTCGTGGACAGATGGGACAAACGCAGGTCTTAAATCTCCTATTTGAAAATGAAATCGCCTTATAATCGTACATGTTGGTATATTTACTTAATTTTATAATGTAAATATGTTGCTATTTATCATTATTTTAGGTGGTGAAATGGACTTTGTAAATAATGCACTGCTAATATTTAAATCTCGCCAAAAATCAGGAGATTAATTGTTATTGGCAAATGTATTTTAAAAAAACTAGATTTTGTAACTATGAAAATAAAATATGATTTTACTTTATGATTATTTCAAAAATTTTACATCTAAAATTGTATTCTTGGACAACAAACGCGAAGTAACATAACCTAAACTTTTATTTTTTCAAACGTATATTTTTTGTTGAGCTTTACACTCTAACGTCACTTTTTTTGCGCAGCTTGGTGTCTTCCGATGTTGACTTTACTCTAGCGCCATAAAGAGACAGTTATTCACAACATGTTGATAGCATTGAGTTACTATAGTGGGGAAATAAAATTCACGAAAAAAAAGGGCACACCTGCCGTCATATTGGTAGGAGATTGCCGTCAAGACGTGTCAGTAAAGGTCAGTTGTTCGTTAAGTCCGTCTTGTTTTTTAAAGTGCGTTTGTATTTTAACAAATTAATAATAAATTTAAAATTTTCGCTCTATTTATAAAAATGGCGTGGTGTGTGCTATGTTTATGTAATAGTAGAAGTGTTGTGGATAAAAAGTATACAAGTGTAACATATCAAAGGTTATTTATTCACATGTATTCCGTGTGAATAGGTCATAATACCATACATTAATATAGTCAAATTAATTTCTGAGCACGGGATTACTAGGTTTATTTTAGAACATTTTATTTTTAAAAGTTTATTAATTGAACATAGTTTTGATTGATTGTCTGAATAATCATTTTAAGCTATTGTAATACTAGGTTGTATTATTTATATAAAAATAAAAATAAGAGGGCAGTTGTACTTTTAAAGGAAATAAATATATACGTATTTAAATTGAAACACATTTAGTTATATATCTCAATGCCTACATACATTCATGTACATTACCCCGATGATTTTTTGTATATTTATTGAAAAAAGTGGTCAAAAAGGCATACGTAATCTGCATCTTGGGAAAAAATGTCAAATACAGCTAGCAATTTATTTCAATTTTCAAGTGCAGACCTGTAAAAGCGACCATGTGTGTATGACAACAAGCTCCACTTTGTATGCCTGTTTTTCCTTGCATTATTTAAAGCTACTTCCGTCTCCTATAATATCGCAATGGTAGGTAGTAAATATCGAATTTTTGACAACTTTGGTGGTAGTAGATCTTCCTAAGCTACCGCTGCGCATAATCTATCAAGCAAATTATTCTTTCGTTCGAAGGGTGCTCCTGAGGTGCGTTTACCCTCGTTCACCCTATAGGGTTAAATATGAACTGTTTCTTATTAATATAGATTAGACACAGTTAACATCAGACAAACTACCTTCTTTTGAAAGCCTCATCTTTATAAAATGGGAATGTAGGACAAAACCATTGACGTATTAAAAATGAGATTCTAGCAGTCGAAAGTGACATAATCAATCAGTTAATCAATCAAGTCAAGATATTAAAGTTAAAACGGCAATTCCAATCAACAAAGACATTCTACGTATCATTTAATGGGGAAGTAATAATGTAGTTAAATTTAATGCTAATGAAGCTTGCGTCCACCAAAAACGATCGACCATTTCCTGTTGTAGGTATGAATGGTTCATATCTTTAGTTTTCACACTCTATTACTACGTTGGGAATGACTGTATCGTCAAATCTATCATGAGTTACCCATCTTCTATCAGCTACTGAAGCAGTGGCTGGTAAAATAGGATTTTTGTACAGGTCTAAGCAAGTACCTCCCAAAAACTCTGTCTGCTGTATAAGGCCCACACTCCACCTCATCTAGAATATACTTCTCACCTCTGAGTTGGTGCTCCCCACCATTAATCGTACTCAAAAATGGACAATTAGGCTTATGCATTACCGGTCCTTAATAACTTATGACATAGGTTCAGTCGCTAAAGCACAGAAGTATCGTTTCAGTTCTTTCTTTGTATTATCGGTATTACAATGGTGATTGAGCTGCTGAATTCCATTCTTTGATACCATCTCGGACCAAGAATACTCGGTTCGCTCATTGATATCATCAACATGCAGTACAAATCTTCACTTGTACCAAACGGGCGCAATTCACATTATTCTACACCGCTTCTAAACTATGGAACGAAATGAAAAAATTTAAGATACCCGTTCACATACATACCTTTTGGCAATTCAATATGCCTGTATCCATCCTCCTAAGTGTTTCTAAGTGCTTTACTACGGTGGCTAAAATTAACATGTTTAGCACCACAATTATTAAACACAATCATGCTGCATCCTTTAGCTCAGAAAACAGAAAAAAATGGGTCAGCTAGAATGGCAACTAAGTATGTAGGAAGTGGCGGCAAGTCCTTTCGGTTAAAGTCTTAATGTTCACTTTGGCAGGCCAAAGTCACATTGCTTAAAAGTCAGTTAATCGTAGAGTATCAACGTTCTAAATTAATGCGCTGCGAACAAGGTGGTGGTACTCTTATACCCAATGTTATTCACTTTTTCGACAAACAAATAGGTGGTATTTTCAAACATTGACGTTTAGGTGTATTTTTTTTTAAGGTTGATAGTACTTCTAGTCCCAATTTTGTTAGTAACGCTGGTTTTACCATATACGAATATGTGGGACATCCCTATCTTTACGTTTAAGCATGTGGTGTGTATTTTTGTGTGTTTGCAATAGTGAATTTATTATTTTATGTCATGCTAGTTCATTTTTGTGTTTTTCTTTCTTAATTACCAACTACATAATGATGTACTTTATATCCGTGCGGATATAGAGTGCACCTTATGTCTCGCTTTTTTGCAACTGAGCCAGAAATTTTAAAACTCTCCCACATTTTGACTTTTTAAGTTTCACAGTATTTCCCTTGCAGCGATGTCTATCATGATAAAATGAAAATGTTACAATCAAAATGAATTTTCGTATTTTTTTAAATATTTATATTATGGATGCAATGACGAACTAATGTGGTATACGAGTATGTATGTACCGCGTGTATTAATAGGTATGTATACCCTCGGGCGACTTACACATCTTCGTGCCAGAGATCCTCGGGTTTGGAAGGGCATGGACATCCACTTAATACCATTGGTACATAAATAACTATTGCGTAATTTAGGACATGTGTAGACTTTATGTATGTTCACAATTAACTTGTGTATTTTTAGTTTCTGCTGGGCATTAACAGCATTATCTTAGGAAAGTACTTCAAAATATCAGAAATAAAACTCTGCTTTATATGTACATCGCATGTATCAGGAAAAATCAAACCAATTATATTTGTAACTAAAATGCCAACCCAAACATTGACCTGTTCGAGATAGTGGATATAAAGTTCGGTCATCCTGTGGGGGTTATCCCTAAACTAAATTCTTCAATCATGGTGGTTGACTTCTTTGTTTAGGTAAACAGTATCTCACTAAATAGTATCTCATAAAGAAAATAAGGGCTTTGCTGGTTCGTTTTGATAATTTTTTCAGTAAACTCCATTAGACGGTCAGACTCGTCTTTAAAAAGTTAGTGGGTGTAATGAATTTTGTAGGGTTTCATTTTCATTCTTTTAAAATATTTCTTACGGATTTCTGAACTATTACTGCTTTAATTAAAAATTATTATTAATTAATAATAATTTTTAATTACATATTTACCTTTGAACTTATTCGTTCATAACAAAAACTTGTAATAATTATTACTGCTTTAGTTGTAATAAAATATTTAACTCATTTTCATCGTTAGTAGCATTCTAGGGTCGCCCGCAAACCTTTTATTGTACCAGCGTTGACAATATCTGTACACTGTTGACTCCGTAACTTGCTTATCTCCTTCTTCATATTCACGATAAATCAAAATATCAATCTTTTGCGTTTTGAAAATACAGCGGGTATCTTTTAATGAAGGGTGTGAATGGTATGAAAAGTTTGAATAATATAATAAGGTAATAAGAGTAAAAAGTTCTCCAAAAACAAATCGTTAAACTAACTGGAGATACAAACCATTCACCACAAATAATGCCTTTGACTCAGTCGGTAAATTAACGTAAATTAACGGGTGGTTCATTCTTTTGATTTGCTTAATTACCACAATTTAGGCTTGATTACTTCCACTGAACATAAATAATAAAAATACAATGTAACACTAATAAAATGATCTCGGACGCCAAGTTATTTTTAATAATGCTCGGAATAACTAAACCGAGTTCCACACTAAAAATTTTATCAAAATCTAAAATAATAAAAAATTTACAACTATATTTATTAACAGTTAAAATGATAGGGTTAAATAAAATATATCTTAAAGATAGCCTTAAATTACTAAAAAATCATTAAACATTAAATAGCTGTTACAAAATATAATACATCTTCTTGAGAACCCCTGGTATTATAAAAAATAATGCAGAATTGCAAACCGAGGTGAAGTAATACTTGTGTCAATGTTGCGCAATATATTGCAATAACAATGCTTTTATGTTGTCAACCACACCCAAACTGAAATTTTATTTCTTATAAATTTATCTTCATGAAATGGAATAATCCGTTTAACGCATTTTCTTGAAATTTTCCAAATAAAAATTGCAATCATAAAATGAAAGCGTACGCAACAGTAAAATTAAATGCGTACTTAAAATGTAATTAAAGTGCAAATCAAAGTAAAAATAAAAGAAAAGAAAGTGCATGAAAATAGCAAATATTTTAATTTTTAATATAATGCGTTAAAATATCTTACCATTAAATCAATGGCACTTTCACAAAATTAGGGGAAAGCCCAAAAAAAAAGCTTTCTGCATCTCACAGCGTACTCCCAGAAGTGAGAAAAGATGGACGCTCGGGAAATCGGAGGATGTCAGATTATGATGATGACGCGTTGCGCAAAAAAAATGATCAGAAGAAAATAATTTATGGAAGTGGAAGTACAAACCTTTAAGAAGATATGCACTTAAGTTACACCAAAATGCAAATTAAGTTGCCTACCTCATAGGTATAATGCAAAAATAATTAAAATTAAGGTATATTTTAATACAACTCAAAATGGGTTGTTACAATCTTCAACTCCAAACATTTATGCAGAAATAAGATTGTCATATACCGCAAATCAATTCAAAGTCATAATAATAGTTGATTTACGTCGGTTTTAAAACAAGCCACCTTCACTTTAATATCTTGTTTGTTTTTCCATAAACTGGCGATCTACGTACTTAAAAGTGGTGAAAATGAATTTTGTATTCCGATAATGAAAACGCCCTTCAAAATGAATTGAAGGAAATCAGAACGATAGAGGTTACGTAGTTATTGGATCTCAAAAGAGTGGCAATGTCGACAATATTATTTTAAAATGCACCATTTTTAAATATCCAAAATTTTGTTAATTGTGATTGCGCCCTTTTTTAAATATTCGACTACTCCAGGACTTTCTACTAACCCGGTAAACTTGATACCATAAAGGAAGCCATTTTGATTTTATTCCTAATAATAGAAAATTTTGCTTTCTTTTCCTTCTTGACTTGTGTTGTACGCAAATCGAAGTAAATCTTGGTACTCTAAAAATTATAAAATGAGACTTAAACTACTTAACAGAAATGTCTTTTCACCGATTACTGAGTGCCATATTTTCTTAAAAAACTTCCTATTTGTCTATATTCGTTGTTAGTTTGCAAATGAGAACTTAATACCTTCCCTTCAATAACTATTTCCAAACGAAATTCTTTAAATGTGCTATTACATACGTAGCAATTCGTGTGTATCATAGAGACTACATTTTGATTCAGTATTTGAATGTTTATTGGATTCTGTCTATACCTCGTATTTTGTTTTCAGGCGTTTTAGTTTTAAGAAACGGTCTTGGTTGGCTACTGAGTGTCACGTTCATCTTTGTACGTTCAAACTGCCTTGCAACCACTTCTGTTAAGGACCAAGCGTTCAGCAGGATTATACAGATAAAGTGCATATAATCCAACTAGCTCAGTTTTTAGGACAAGATTCTTACTTAGAAACAACTGCTAGGGCACTAATTGTTCCTTGAAAAGTCCTAATTGGTTAAGTAACTATCATACTGGCGCCACCTGCGCGAAAGTTTTAGCGACAAAGGTCATGAATAAGATGAAATAATGTTTACCTGAAGCAGGAATGTAAACTATTCACTAGAGTTTAACCTAAAATCTTACTACAAAAATAGCTCAAATCCACCCTAATGGTGTTTACCAACTCTCAAAAATCTATCATAATTTAACTTCCACGTTTCGTAGCCCTAAACTTAATTTCCAGATATGAAAGCGTAATAATTATCCAATTCCAAAATGGGCTGTTATAAACCAATACTAATAAAATGATTTACGTTAGTTAACATGAGCACAAATAACTACACAACTAATGAAAGTTTATTAATTTTGTTTAAGTTTCGTAAGAGCCATTGACTATTAGACACTATAATCGGAACTGCCGTACCTGAGATTTATTTTTAAATATTTGGCAAATAGGCTATAAACAAATATAACACCTTAAAAACTCGATTAACTTGCTTACGACTTTTGGTTTTCTTAAATTCCATTATAAAATTCATATAAAACAATCCTATATTAAAATAAAGTAATCATTACCAAAACAGTGGCCAAACATATTGGCATAAAAAGAAACACTGCATAATAAGCGGAACAATTTATTCCAGTCAGAACAGTGCCGAAATAAAGCACATTAAATTTCAACACAAATAAGTGAGGGGAATATATACTACTTTGCATTCCGATTGCCACACACTGCAAAGCAAAATAAGAAACGGATAATTTATGAAATATGGAAAAGTGAAAACCCAAT
This sequence comes from Vesta saturnalis, assembly GCA_036346205.1. Lineage (NCBI taxonomy): Eukaryota > Metazoa > Arthropoda > Insecta > Coleoptera > Lampyridae > Vesta > Vesta saturnalis. Next base: position 3,739,928 of record JARFJB010001795.1, read on the forward strand.
TTAATTATTACAATTTAAGTAAAGAATAACTAACTTACTAAATTAAATATTGTCAAACTGTCTTGAAGATAAACCAGAACACCCTCTAACGGTCGAAGGCTCACAGTAAAAAATGTTATAATCAAAGAGAAAATTAACAAAAGTGTGAAAAAGCATTCACAAATAGAAACTTGACATCAATTACAATAATCGATTCAAATTTAACAAAGAAAGAGGTTTTCTAATAAATGCAAGTGTTATTTTACACTGAGAATACAATGTAGTACGCTTAATATCATTTTTAATTTTAATTTGTTACATGCGCCAGCGGGCAGAGGTAACTTTACAAGAAACTCCGGAACTCAGCCAAAAATGAAGGCACTGGGTGCGTGGGTATAAATAGCAATAAAGATCTGAGAGAGAAATAATAAGTAAAAAATGACCCAAGTACCCAAGACACCACGAGTTTTTATATAGGTTTTCCCTCAAAACTCGAAACAGGGCAACAAAATATGGGGGGATATATCTAGTTGAGCTGAAAGAAACATTTCTATATAGTAGCCTAACTTTTATAAAACAATTGAGAATAAGTAAAGATTTTAAAAGAATTATTTGAAACAAAACCGCTGTAACTTACCTTATAAATTCGGTAAACTGGAATTGGGCAGTATTCTGCAGTAGCGAAAACAAAACCGGTTCCCAAGGCATATAACCAATACTTAAACTCATACACTAGACAGTGTTTATGTAAGCACCAAAGTAGCAAAAAAATTCAATGAAAGTCCCCAGATAAAGCGCTGCAAGTTTGCGCCTGTTCGAGAATATAAAGTATAGTTATTTATGTAAGCACATTAAAGCGATTTGTCAACAGCGGTGTGTATTAATAAGTATTAGTGGTCAATAACAAAACAATTACAAACTAACACGAAAAATAAGCAAAATATTTATCTCTGCGTTACAAAGGTATTACTAAGCAATAAAATTAATTCAACACAGCAGCTCCAAAAGGAATAAACAAATTTAACGTAAAAGGTTTACTTACAATAAACGCTTATTTAATTACTCAACTAGTAACCATTGAATGTAAATTCTCCTCTTTTTAAATTATTCTAAAATATATCAATTTATTATATTTAGGTATCAAATCACTAATTAGAAAAGTTCATTTATAAGTAAGTTTTATATCACAGCAAAATTCAGTTTATAGATCAACAAAGTAGTTCGTAAATACTGGTCAAATACAATTGAGGTACACTAGACACTCCCAACGTACAATTCAAGAATAGCACAACCAGCTGTAGGTGGATAAACCACAACAGATGTTGCGAGCCTAAGCAAGCTTTAATTAGAATTCAAGTAAAGATTCTGACAGAAAACCCTTGTTCGTAATATTCCCAATTTTAATTTAGGTATAAGTGAACCCTCTACAAACAAAATATCAGTGCTCACGATCACAGGTAGATACAATTTCCCATAACCCCTGTGGGTATTGTATAATTCCTATTAGTAAATTGGTATCCAATACGTAAATAATGTGTATCGCCCTTAGCGGATATTATTCCAAAATCTTCCTGATGGTCATTTCAAGTGTTCGAGAATCAAGTTACAATTTATAAGTTACCAATTGACCCTTATTTTCAATCACCATTTGCACGTAACCTTTACAAGCAACCTTTACACCTCGATCAATCACATGTGAAGAAAATATAGCTGTAGAAAGGCCTTAAACCAAATTATTAATGAACGTAGGACCCTTCAAAGGAATGAGTGGAAGATTTAAAATCCAGATTTCACTGTTTTATATTTAAAAATTATAAACATTCATCTAACACTTTAACACATGTCCGTAGGTGTGCTGAGAAAATTGTCAAAGCGGAAAAAAACAAAAAAGGACCGCAAACGTTATTCAATTTCAGGACGCCAACTGTTAATGTGTTTGGTTTGCGTGGTATCAAAGTAGTCCTTCTGTAGGTGTATTAAACCAACACTTAAATTGCTTACAATGTAACAATTGTTGAAGCTTAGGTCGAATGAAGTTACAACTAAAATAAATAAGCGGACGGCGGAGTTTATTTAAGTATGTAAGGTAAATTCACAACGATGTCCACAAAGTAGAAAAGAACATTAAAAAGTTAGCAATTACTCGATTTAAACAGAAAAAAACTAGACATACCAAAAGCTAATATTAAAATTAAGGCGTACCACTGTGGCTGTGGTGACAAAACCTAGTTAAACGGAGATTTTTTCTTGTCTATTAAAATTATTAGGATGTTTATATATCTCAATAGCTTCACGTTGTCTTGACAATATTTCCATATCATCTACTTGAATGTCATAGTTTAAATTAGTTAAATCATGCTCAGCTACCGCAGCTTTCTCTTGTTGACCTAATCTACAAAATCTCATTTGTTCTTTAATTCTCGTATCAAAATTACGTTTTGTAGTTCCAACGTATACTTTTTCACAAGATAATTTATACACCCCAGAAAATAATAATCGGTTTGAAACATATTCAGTCCTAATCCCTTGATTAATTATGGTTTTCTCAGTTCTATCTGTAACATTAGTTATAAAAGGAAGACAAGCAATACCAACATTAGGCACTGGTCTTTATTTCTGGCTATGTCTAGCAGGTATAATAACACTATTAATATCATTAAGTGAATATCCATTAGTTTGTTGCGATTTTGTTAAGTATTTATTCGTATCTTTCAAAGATTCAGGATCACAAATTCGTTTTTCTCGATTCACAAAAAATTTAATTAGATGAATTTTTTAACGTGAATGGTGGTTTAATAATTTATGAAGATATCTAGCAGTGTGTATCGGTTTTCTGTAAATCTTCAAAGGTAGTGAACTGTTAGTTTTGTCAAGAAATGGTAAACTTCCATTAGTTTCCTTTTTCATGGTAAACTAGATACTAGGATGTATATCATTAAAAAAATTAAACATCCACGTTGTGCTACTTCTCCATGTCTCCAAATAATAAATCTGTCGTCTACATGTCTATACCGAACTAAAGGTTTTTTAGCTATCTCAGGACTAAGAAGACTAGCCATTACTATACCCACCATCAAGCTGTTCAAGCAGTATTCCACTGAAAATAAGTCGTTGCAAAACAGTGCCGAAAAATAAATGTTATACTCCTTTGGAAAAATATGATGAATGTATTCAATGGTCTTTTTTAGAGGGACTTTTGTAATAAGTGAGACAATATGAAAACTAACCATTACATCACCCTCTTCAATTTTGATATTATGTATTTCTTCAATGTAGTCCGCCGAATTTTTAATGTAATGGCGTGTTTTACGTACATGAGGTTGTAATAGAAATGTAAGGTGTTTTGCAAGATTGTATGTAGGAGAACCAATTGCACTAACAATAGACCTTAAAGGTTTATGGATTCTTGGTAGACCATTTATTAGCAAAGCTATTTCTTTAATAGATTTGATTAGATTTTTAATTGATGTCAAGTTTCTATTTGTGAATGCCTTTCAAATTAAAGTGTATCATAGCTTTGCGGTTACATCATAATTAGAAAAAAATTTGTTAAATTTGCTCTTTGATATATCATTTTTCATTGTTAACCTTCGTTACAGGGTGTTCTAGTTTGTCAACTTCAAGACGGTTCAACAATATTTAATTTATTAAGGATCTAGTTATTATTTATTAAATCTATATTCTGTAGTTGGCTTTATACGTTTATCAAACTGTTATATTAATAGCAGTAAAAGATTTTGCTACCACTGAAGACGATAAGTTTTATCGAAACGCATAGTTTTGTGTAAAACAAAAACCCAAAAAAAATATTTTAATTATTTAATAAATGACTAACGACACCTGTAAATTAAGACTTAGAATACTACATAACGGTGTAAGCCAATTTACAAATATCAACAATATAAGTTCAGATGTCCTTACGTGAGGTTCTTTAATAAATTCCCTAATAAATGGACATTCTTATCTGATGCAATTAACATCCTTCAAAAAAAAATAAAAAGCGCGCTATCTGGTGATGCACAAACTTACATTTCTGTAGATACAACTCACAGTCGGAAATTACTCAAATTAGCTTCTACACAAAGTTCATGCACATTATTATACACCTTGTAGGTACGGTAATAGTAATTATACACCAAGGTAGAGAAGACGATTTTCTGAGCCGAGGTGTATTATTTAGACTAGCGTCGAGGAAATAAATACGACTCAGAAGGTCTTCTCTACCGTGGTTTATATATTATTTTATTCACTACTAGCACACATATTCTGTAAATATGACAATAAATAAATACAATTCAAATAATCTTATTATTACATAAAAAATTAAGTGGCCTAAGGTTTTCAATTTGTTGACATTTTGTAATACATTCACATTTAACTTTTAATCATCCTTAGGTAGTTTCAGTAGCTAAAATGGAAAGTATTGAAATATCTAGTACTCCTCCAGAAATTAGAGAGGCAGCAGAGCATGTAGCATCAGGCAGCTTATTACCTGAAAAATCGAAAGAGTACTACCTTAAAGTGTATTCAAATTTCAAAGATTGGTGCCAGTCGAAAGGCGTACTAAAAGTGAGTGAAAATGTGATCTTAGTGTATTTTCAAGAGAGATCCGAAAATAGGAAAGCTTCCAGTTTGTGGGCTACATTTTCGATGTTAAAACAAACTTTAAAGCTGAAAGAAAATAATGACATTTCGAAATATTATAAAGTAATTGCATTCTTAAAAAGAAAGAATGATTCCTATATGCCGAAAAAATCACCCGTATTTGAAAAGGGGGACCTAGCAAAATTTCTCGCCGAACCTCCTGATGCCATGTTTCTTTGCACTAAGGTAAATCTTTTGATGGAATAGTCAAATTAAGCAATTATTGTGGTGTTTCAGGTCATCCTTGTAATAGGCGTAGCAGGAGCGTGCAGGACGGATGAGCTATGCAATATGAGAGTGGCAGATATTGATGTTCGTGATGACATAATCATAGTCAACATCCCGTTTACGAAAACAAAATCTGCAAGAAAATTTGTAATTGTAGAACCACAGCGGGTTAATCTCGTGAAGAGTTACCTGTCACAGAGGCCCCATCCAGACATGGAAAAAGCCTTTATCGGATTCCGATCTGGGAAACCAACTACGCAAAATGTGGGCAATAATTCAATAAGCGGTGTTCCTAAAAAGGTTGCCAAATATTTAAATCTCCCTAATGCATATCAGTTTATGGGACATTTGTTGAGAAGGACGTCGGCCACAATTTTAGCAGATAATGGCGGTGACTTATTATCTCTAAAACGGCATGGTGGGTGGAAATCATCTACAGTGGCAGAAGGATATGTAGAAGATTCTATTACCGATAAAAGACGAATTGCGCACATGGTCCAAGGAAATTCTTGCACTAACTGTGACACACCCACCTCAAGTATCGATAATGCTACAAACGAATCAGTTTTTGAAGAGATTTGTTATTCTAGCATCAACATACCCCTGCAAGATTTCCCATTGAATGAAGATGGGCCTACTACTCCTTGTGCTTCATCATCATCGAATGTAAACAAACCTATAGGAAATCTTACTTCTAATGCAGATGCGTCACGAATTAACATTACGTACAATAATTGTACAATTAATTACCATTTTCATCATTAATTTCTTAATTGTTGTTTTTTCCATTTCATTTTTCTTAAAGTTTCTGTTGCGCAAGCGAATTAAAGTAAAACTTAACCTCTCTTTCTTTTATAAATAAAGAAAAATAATGCGCAGATCCTAAAAACATGCACGTCCTCAAAGGAACGCGGCTTTTAACGCGACTTTTTGTTATTGGTATTAGATAGGCAACCCAACTGTCAATTTCATTATCTACTACTAGGAGAGAAAAATTAAGCAGGTCGAGAAAAACGAAAACTCGCTTCCAAAATCGGCCTACTAATGACATATTCTATCGCTAGTAGTGAATAAAGTATTGTAAGTATATTTCACAAATGAAGTAGTAACAATTCAGATCATATTTATGTTAATACGATGTACTTAATAAAGCCCAGCAACGATAACTTAAAATTTCGATAATACACATTTCAGCCGCTGGCTTCTTTGTAGGTGTAATTCAAAACAGTATACATAGTTAAATATGGGTACTGCACTAAATAAAAAAATTAATAATCCCAAATAATAAAGTAATTTATAATACATTTGTAATGTATTCAATAACCTTAATGCGCGAAGCACTAACTTTTTAGTACTCAACTAATTACATAACTATCGAGGGGAGAAAAACGCTCTTATTTAGGCGACAGCTACCAAAACTCGTCACGTTCTTGTACCATATCACAACTACTTTAAATCTGGAGCTAAACTTATGAGTAAGATATTGTTACGGTTTATGAGACATTCCCGTTACTTATTATTTATTTATGAATCCAGTTTCAAAAGTAAGCAATTCTGAATCTTTCGAAAATCTTATGCTGAAGCCTAATGAGGGGAGTAGGTAATTGCGCACACGGTGGCTTGAATAGTATAGTGGAATAAACAGTATGTAGATTAAAATACTTATCTTTTTTGGGTTTTTTAATGGTGTACTTTAAATTATACAATCTAAACGTTTCGATAACACTTACAGTTATCTTCGTCAGTAGTAATGTTTGTTAAAAATTGTTAAAGATGTAGTAAACAATTTTGTCAAATTTGAAAAATAAAATATTATATTAATAGCAGGCTTATGTTTATGTTTTAATTTTTCAAATTTGACAAAATATTTTAACAATTTTAACAAATACTGACGAAATAACTTATCATTTAATTATATTTAAATAACCATTAAAAAACAAAAAGATAAGTATTTTATTATGAGTGTTAATGGTGAAAAAATTTGAAAAATTAAAAATGAATGAAAATATCTAAAAATAGTAATTCACTATCTTTTAAGGTTTACAGAAAGCCGACACACTCTGATAGATACCTCCATAAATTATCCAACCACCATCCACGTGTCAGGTTGCGATGACGCACCCTGTATGTAGGATGTTATAATGACGTGTATTACGTGTTTTGAGCACGAGTGTATTGAGTTTGAACGAAAAAAAAAATTTTGTGTGTGTATATGCATAAGGTATGTGGGTGGGTGATACGCCACTGGAAATTTACGAGAAATATAATTATGTATGTAGATACGTGTATTTGAATATTAGAGAGACTTTAGTGTTGGAATAAATAGATTTTGATGAATGTAAATGTGAAGAGAAATTTGTCGATGGGACGATAATGCTTTCCACTGAATTGCTTCTGTTTTGCTGCTGATAAAGAAAGGAATGTTTGAAGATAAATGAGTAATCTTGGTTAGAAAATGTGAAGAATAAGTGTAGAATGTTTTAGAAAATATGTAGAGAAAGATTTGGTATGTTTAAGTATTAATTTCCGAAGGGTTTTGTAATGTTGTGCAATTGTTTTGAGAATAAATGTATGTATATGGAATTTGAGACATTAGACTGTACGTATTTTTGCAAATGTTGCGGAAGCAGATTGAGCGCAGGTTGGAGATAAATGTTAAAAGTTGCGTAATGGTCCAGAGTGGCTACTGAATGAATGTAGTGACGAAAGATGATTTCTTCATGAAGTAATTTTAAAATTTGTAAGTAAAAACAAATATGGCGATGTATTGTAATTACACGCGTGCTTGTATAGAGGGAAGCAGCTGTTGGAAGTATGTAGTTTTGAATGAATATTATTGGAGAATATAACGCGGAAGGAAGACATGTTTAAAGATGGATGACTGAAGTTATAAATAGGGAAGTCAGAGATTGACAAGGGAAGTTGTCGTTGGGATGTTGAAGTTAGAGTTAGGAAGTTAACTTTTGACTTGTGGTGAGAGCTCGGTGAGACGCGCACGCGAGTGTAAGACGGTGGTGATGTTGGAGTATGTTTGTGAAATTTTAATGAGGCAGTAATTGTTTAATTAACTGCGTTACCCGAACCGGGGATAAATTGAAAAAGACATTCATAAACAAAACCATAATTAAAAGTGGCGTTGAAGATAAAAATTAGTTTGTTTATTTTCAAGAAAATAATAGTGCGTAAGCAGATTTGAATAAAGATAACAGTTGTTATGTTAAAGTGTGAAGGGCAGCGCGTGTTTTTGTAACGAGATTCAGCTAAAAGTATTTATGAGTCCACCTGTTAAGTGAACGAAGGGTTCATTGTATATTAAGCCAAAGTTTAAGTAACGTTATATGACATTGAAAGTTTTATTTGTATAAGGGACTAATTTTGGTGTAAAGGGTTGCAAGAAATTTTAAAAGGCAACCAAACGTATACAGTTTATTACATGTTTGTGGAAGCAATAACCTTGCATTGTGAACTAATCGCGAGTGCACAGAGGATTAAGTTTTGTTGAGCATTTGTAATGTGCTTCAGGCAATTTTAAGGAATTACCAATGGACTACATATAATTGGTGTACGGAAGAAAGAAGAAAGAAAAGCCAAGGATTTATGGACAAATTTGTTAAGTAAGAAATTAGATTAAGAAATTTTATGGACGCATTTAAGCCCGATTATCTTTTTGTTAGTTTATTTGCTTATAGTTGTTTAAATTATTAAATAGTTTTGAAGGGAAGAGATAATCGTTCTTGAGTCGTATTGTATGGTTTGTTTTAGTAGTAAGAAGGCAAAGTGGTAGTTGGTGGTTTAAATTTCAACCACGCTGATATAATTTATGTAAATATTTGTGTTTTTGTTTTATTTTATGCAGGACAATATATATTTATCGTTAAAGTTTTATTCTGTTGTTTATTTAACCAGGTGGATTGCAAAATTTTCCTGTTTGTTTCATTAGAGCAATGCACTATTAACAGATCAGCTGTTGTCTTAAAAAAAAATTTCATTAAGTATAACAAAAGTTTTGAGAAATTATACAGTTTACGAATGTCAACTACGATTCAAAAGTAAATTAAATTTAAAAGATATCGTTCATGTTAAGAATTTTAAAAATTAATTACCGTTCATTGAATGAATTTGAGTGATAAATTTTATTTTGGAAGTTTTGGTATACGAGGTGTATTCAAAAAGTTTTTAATAACCTGGGTAGTGATAAATTTATTTGAGTTTGAGTTGAATTGTTTTGGACGAGTGTTTGGTTTAGAACCTTCGTATATGAGTTTACCGAGTAAGCACAATCCTACTTTCCACAATCAAGTGGGGTTAATTAACATCCAGCTTAAGACAATTATATTAACAAAGTTTCGATTGTGGTGGCGCCTAGAGACACATTTTCCCGAATTGAGCTATTTGAATGTAAGTGTAAGGTGTTTGAGCATATCCATCATTCATTTTACTTATTATTTCGACCACGCCCATCTCCCTGTTAGCTGGCTTGGCAACCCGCTTACATTAGTAAGCCTACACGACGCCTAGTGCGGTTTGGACGTGTAACACACGTCAAAAAATTAGTGTAATTAAATCGAGCAAAACGAATTTGTGACCCTGAGTTTTTGAATGACGAATATAAATATTTAAGAAAATCCTTACAAGATAATGGATATTCACTTACAGATATTAATAATGTTATTACACCTTCTAGGCGTGGCCTTAAATAAAAACCAGTTCTTAATGTTGGTACTGCTTTTCTTCCTTTTATAGCTAATATTACAAATAGAATTGAAAAAATCCTAATCAAATATGGCATTAGGACTATTTTTAAACCTACAAGAAAAATTAAAGAACATTTAAGATCGCCTAAAGATGTGTCAAACCCTTTGTCATCTTCCGGAGTGTATAAGTTATCTTGTTCATGTGGAAAAGTATACATCGGGACCACAAAACGTAGTTTTGATACAAGACGCAAGGAACATATGAGATTTTGTAGATTCGGTCAACCAGAGAGGTCTGCTGTGGCTGACCATGCCCTGAATAATCTAAATCATGACATTCAATTTGACAATATGGAAATATTGTCAAGACAAACTCATTATTACGTTCGTTTGGAACGTGAAGCTATTGAAATATATAAACACCCGAATAATTTTAATAGACAAGAAGAAAATCTCCGTTTAAATAGGTTTTGGCATCTTATAATTAAAAAAAAGCATAATGATACGCCTTAATTTTAATTTATTTTTAACTTTTGGTATGTCTAGGTTTTTGCTGTGTTTTCCTAGACCTTGAAGCAAATGCTTTACCAATTATATGTTAAATTACCACAGCACTATAATTTAACATAAGTAGTTGAAATTAAATTGAAATTAAAAATTACAAAGAACGTTCTGCATTGTGCTTTTCATTGTTAATAACACTTCAATTATTGATAAAGATATCTCTTTGTTAGATTTAACTGGGTTATTTTATTTGATGTAATGTTTGGATTTGTGAATGCTTCTATCATTTTAAAATTGAAGTTTTCACAACTTTACACTTATCATAACTCGATTAAATTTTATTAAATGTGTTTTTGGCTGACAAATTTCATTGTTAGCTTTCGTCGTAGAGAGTGTTCTGGTTTGTCATCTTTGAGGCAGTTTAATAATATTTAATTTTTATGACCTTGTTATTCTTTACTAAAAATTTTATAGTTTGCTTTATGTTTCCCAAACTGTTATATTAATAGCAGGCTTATGTTTATGTTTTAATTTTTCAAATTTGACAAAATTGTTTAGTACATCTTTAACAATTTTTAACAAACATTACTACTGACGAAGATAACTGTAAGTGTTATCGAAACGTTTAGATTGTATAATTTAAAGTACACCATTAAAAAACCCAAAAAAGATAAGTATTTTATTATGAGTGTTAATGGTGAAAGTTTACATTTTCATAGTATGTAGATTATGTTATGTGGCTCCTCAATTAAACTTTAAATTAAATTAATTCAATCTTAAATTATAGTTGCCTCTATAAAACCCGTTCCTTTAAATTAAACTCTATGAACTGTACCTAGTTTAGCAAATTACGGCCCTAAATCACATAAGATTAATTAGCCTGAGTCTCAATGAAAAACCGTTAATCAAATTTTTCTATAATAATAGAGACGCTCTTCTGATGAGTACTTACTAGCATTCAAAATTCAAAATGTGGTAAAAAATTCAACGTAATAGAATAAGTGTTCAGAACTTTTTTCAGCAAACTTAATATGCAAGCAGTAAGGTTATTTCATTTTTCTACACGCTTGTTTAGTTTCTATATATAAGTGTTTTAAGGGACGAAAGGCAATAATATTTAGAAAGAATGGTAGAAAACATCTCGTTTAAGCTATTTGTATATACAACGGCCAACCAACATGCGTTGAGGTAACAAGATAAATAGATGTATGAAATACAAGGATAAAGTATAGCGGATGATAAATAGTAAAAGTTATATGAGGTATAACAAATCTTTATTGTTGCTACACATTGTATTTATAAAACTTTGAAACTTTAATGCATTTATCACTTCACTGTACTGAAAATGCTAATGTAAGAGGAAGGTATTTCGCAAGATTCATTTAAATTCCTGTGCAACTACTACAAGTACACTAAAATTATAATTTTATGCTGCAACTACGTATACGCGTTCACTAATTCAGATAGAAATAAATATACGTGTATAAAATATAAAACCAAATTTAGATCAGAGAGACCTACACAAACTTCTAACAATATTGCAATAAAGTATTAATTCAATTACACAACGTAGATTTGCTTTTCTTTTTTTTTAAGATTTAGCTTTATTGTACTTGGTTTGTTCGTACTTTGTCCATCTAATTTTGGTTTACATCGTAAACAACCTTTTTCAATTACGTACATCTTAAATTTGTACCACTTTATGTCTAACAGTATTCATAATGACTGTTAACACTTCCTTTGAAGTTATAACATCATTGAGGCACGCCACTGAAAACATATGTCAAATTCAACCATAGAATCATTGTAGCTAAATACGTTTGTTTCCACTTAATTAAGTGTTTTTAATGTTTAATAAAATCACGTACTTGATAAAAGTGTGTATTGCTTATAACAGAGCATATTTGTTTCAGTTGACTGATATTAAATGTTTACAAGATGAATGACGCACCGAAATTATAATAGTTTGTTAAACTTTTGAGATTGGGACAATTAGTTCGTTATTGAAATAATAGCTAAATTGGGTTAAACCTCATGGGGAAAAACTAGTTTTTCCCCTTGGTTTAAATTAAAATTTGTAAAACTAAGTAAATGACGATTAAATACTTCTTTGTGAATGTTGGGTATCAAAAATTGTATAACTTCCCTTATGTTCAAATACTGTCCCACCATAGGGCTATAGTCTTTTACGATTAGAGGGAGCTCATTACAAGGAAATAAGCCTTGTTGAATTATTACCTTTGCATTTATATAAATACATACAGTGCAATTTAAAAAAAAAATATACATATATATATATATATATATATATATATATATATATATATATTCTGTGTGTGTGTGTGTGTGTGTGTGGTTGCCTGTATGATTTTTCATTGTCCCTGTGTCTGTCTGTATTACGTTGTATGCATGCCTCTGCCTGTGCCTGTATCCTAAAGTGTTAGTGTCCGTGTTGATATGTTGTTCTAGCCTATGTGTCTATGTTTGCTCCTCTGTCTGTGCCTTGCTCTGTCTGTGTCTGTTCCTGTGTCTGTCCCTGTCTGTGTCTGTTTTCTGTATTGTTTTTTGTGTTTGTCTTTGTGTGTTTTGTGTGTTTTTTGTTTGTTTTGTGTTGTTGTGTGTTTTGTTTGTTTTTGTATTTGTGTAAAATGTGTGTTTTTTTTGTGTGTGTGTGTGTGTGTGTGTGTTGTGTTATGTATCTTATATATTACTAGAAATCGTCCATATTTTTTTAAAAGAAATTCATATTACATCATTGTAAACAGTATTACATCTATTACCAATCCTTCATTTTTCTTCATAAATTTAATTGAAAAATACTTCGAAGGATACGATATCCTCAAGAATGTTTTCTAAGGATATTATTCTACCAATAAATTTATTATATAAATTGAGAAATGTAAGATTTCTTGAAAATTTTCGCGATTTCGAAACACAAAGATATTATACGATATCCGATCGTTAATTACATTCATAATAGGTCTGAAACTGGTGTGAAACAACACGCTACCTTCCAACCTTGAAATTAAAAGAAATGAAATAATTTTAGCAACAACTTGTTTATGATAATTATGCAACCTCTCTTATAATAAGCTAAGTACGAAAATAGGCAAAATTGTAACAACAAAAACAATAATCTACGTCAAACAGACGTTTAAAACTTTTTGTCAGATAGAGGTTAACAAACATCTAGATATTGACTGTATATTAAAACTGTACAAAGAAAAGTTCTGTATAATTAAATTTTCTTTAAAAAATATGTCTACACATTTTCTTATAAAATTAATAATTATTCAGATATTGGAAAAATTTAAACTAATACTTAAATTCTAGCTTAGTAATTTTTTACCGATAAATTACGTGGCGTATAGAACATAAGTAATCTATATAACTAACATATATATATATATATATATATATATATATATATATATATATATATATATATTGGTATTTTTATATCTTTGGAATATGCAGCTGTTTCAGAAATATTTGATAAAAATCAAAAACAGCTCCTAATGAACCCCTTCTCTCCGTCGCTGAATTTATTTCAAAACCTAATCAGCTCCAGCAAACTTAAATACCAATTTTAACTACGTGCGTGTTTTCGTTCTGGAGTTATGGTGTATATTAACGTACAGGGTCGAGATATTCCATAACAGATCTATACGCTCCTGATGAGCCACAATGACGAATCCGGTCGGGCGTTGGTCTGTCATGACGTTCTCGTCTCTGTGCACTAAGGAAGCTAAGTCATACTAGTGGGCTTATTTTAACAATTTTGTTAACCAATTTTTTTTTGAGAAATACAATTTACAAATTTTTTATATATTATTATATACCAGTTTGAGAGGCCCCACTCTTAACTCTCACGCATCGTCTTCTTTTGTGGCCATCTTATATACGTTCAGACTCGAGATATTTCATAACAGAACTCACTCCTGATGAGTCACAATAATGACGAAATAACCGAATCTTATTACGCTTTCTTTTTGAGAAACATAATTTTCTTATTTTTTATATATTATTATATACCAGTTTGAGAGATCTCACTCAAGGAATACAGATGACGTTACTCTTAACTCGCACATATCGTTTTCTTTTGTGGCCATTTTAAATACGTTCAGAGTCGAGATGTTCAAGTCAAGAATTACTTGAACAATGGATCGCCTTTGTTCCTGAAAATTGCTTTCTCAGAGACGTGACCTTGAAATGGTGGGGAAACGGCTACCTGTGTTGCGAAACCGCTATGTGTATTTGGGAAATGGTTATCTGTATTTGGAAAACGGATTCGGTTCTTAGGAAAACTACCTCATTCTGGTGCTTTAGGACAGTAGTATGAATCTACATACTGTAAAGATAATCTTTTTATTACAATTTAACCAATACAAGAACTTTGACTCACATTTTAGCATAGACAACGACAATCTGTATGATACGACCTTGAAAATTGATTTCTAAAATTAACGTCTTGACTCAGCCAAGAATTGCTTGGTGACCCTGAAAGGTAGAATCCCGCACACACTGAAAAGTCTGTTTAATACCCCTGACCTTGAGAATTGATTTATAAGGATTAACACTTTAGCTCAACCAAGAATTGCTTGGTGACCTTGAGGAATATACGTAGACAATGTGTATGATGGCCTTGAGCAAAACACTCATAGAAAGAGTACAGTGGAAGGGTGGTCTAGGATCCGCCTAGCAATATAGGCAACGTAAGCGACCTTGAAAACCATTGACTTGGGGAAGGTATCCTTATTTGACCTTGAAGAATATACGTAGGTAATGAGAGCCTCCTTGAAATACCGTTGACTTCGACGCATGGACATCAAAGTAGATCCCCATAGAATCTCTCTTGCAATTGAAAATAAACTTTGACCTTGAAGCGGGGTGAGCGTACGTGCTAATAAATTTTAAGAAGTGCAATGAGAGCGACCTTGACTTTTTCCTGTCACGTGACCTTGATGCGAGGACGATGACCTTGAAGCATATGCGGGCAATGTTACGAGCCTTGAAATCCAGTGACTTTTCTGGTTAATTTTTTCAGATCTAGTTACTTTTCTAGTTACAAAAGTGAGTTAGGATCGGTACTACTAATTTGTAATGCAACTTACCGAAAACCTGATGCTGTACATCTTCAGCTACATCACCAATTCGACGGGCAACAGTATCATTTGATAGAGGTATGGACTACAATTGTTTGGAAAGATTATCTCCAAACGTAGTTCCTACAATCTCAATTGCAGCTGGCAGAATATCTTCACCAATGGTGTGAGTCTTTTTACATCTGGCTATTTTATATGAAACTGTGTACGAGACAAGTAAAACTTTTTCATTCGCAAAGTTTTTTTAAAAAATGATTTTTGCTTTTCATATGATTTCAACTTTAATTCGAAGAATTCTCGGGGTTTGTTAACGTACTCACAATGAAGCGTTTCCAAATGTCGTTTAAGTTTATTAAGTTTCATGGCTGCCTGCTAAAAATTTTTCTTCTTCATTTACTTTGGTACTGTTAAACCCAAAATATAAGTATTCTTGAGAATATTTTCTTGATTTTATCTTCGTAACCACGCTCGTCTGTGCACTTGTTGATGCTTCACTATCGTCTATTGCTCGCTTACGCCCATTTAAAAATTTATCTATGATTCTGTATATCTACTGCTACTGGAATACCGTAAATTGCAGTTAACATGCAAATGACAACAACATACACATTCACGATAGAACGACCGACTCGACTACAGAATTCGACTGAGACTGGCTGGAGTTGAAAAAAAGGAAAAGGAACCATATTTCATTTCTAAATACTCAGTTTGAGCTCCTTCATAATCATGGATTAGCATACATACATATTACGTATATATGCATGGTGATTAAGGATTTGTCAGGATAGATCGAAGAACAGAGTTAGTTTCTGAGAAAATACTAGCATTCGCCTAAGCACATGTTGCATATACGCAGTCATGCCGCTACAGTGTATGAAAACCTGAAAAACTCATACAAGGTAGACGGTAACGGGAATCGAACCCATTACCTCCCGAATGCTAAGCAGATCGTATCACCACTACGCTTCCAGCTCGGTATACTGGAATTGAATGAGGTGCAGCATTTATACACGCTTGCGTCGCGGTCGCGCAGACGTTCCAGAGTGTTCGAGACAAATCGGAACTTTTTGCGAAGTCGCGAGAATGTCCGATATGGGTCAAAAGTAAATAAACTATATTCGTATGTCGGTGATTACGATATTATGTGTTTTTTGAAACCACACTAGTTTCAAGTGTATCAAATTCAGAATTGTTTCCTAAAAACTATAACGTGCTTCATAATGATCGCGATTCTAAAACTAGAAATTTAACTTGGGGTGGTGGAACAACGATTACTATTAAAAACAGTATTCCTTGTTCATCTATCGATTTATGTAGTATAACTAATGTTATTCATAGCGTAGATATTCATATATATATATATATATTATATATATATATATATATATATATATATATATATATATATACATTTTCCACAGTACGTTCGTTAGAGTTTATGTGGTTAGAAACAATTTAGAAATCTGAATTTTTGGACTTAAGGTTATTTAAGATTTCTTTCATTCTAAAATATTTTCAAGGTCATGTTACTTCCGGTTATACCGAAGTCGCCACTAATCTTTTATTTTAAACGAAACACCCTGTATATTATTTTATTTTTGGATTCTTGACAAAATTTTTGGATAAGTCTTATAAGGGTTTCTATACCTTTTTTCAGCTGTTTCTTAGATATCTTGATTTTTCAAAAATTTTGAAAGATGTAACCCTATTTTCAACACTGCTTGTCTTACTTATTTTGACTGATGGAAAATGCTTCTGGAGTAGACAGAAGCATAAGAACTACACTTTGAAATACTCATTGACAATTGATTTATTGCATACATGGTGTTCAAAATTTGATGAACTATTAAACAATTTTCAGAGTTGAAAAACTTTGTTAATTCAAATGTGACACCCTGTATATTATTGGATGAATAGATGCAGCATTTAGTTATGCATCGTTTGGCTATAACATTACCTATACCTATTATCGACAATTTTCTTGTTAATTAATATTTTCTACTTTAATGTGATTTTTGACAGAAACTGAAATGTTTTTCAAAATAAAATGAACTTAATTCAAACTACACAAATTCTATTTTATTAAAACAATGAAATAAAACAAGAAGATAACAAAATTGAGAGCATAATAACAAATGAAAAACATAAAACAATTATTCGAACATAACTAGAAGAAAAGTGATAAAAAGATAAAATGAATCGTTACAAATGTTCCACATGACTGCCAATTTGATTTAAGCATTTTATAACTCTATATATACTCCTTGCGAAATAGATCGAATTTCGTGGACACATACTATTGAATGCATTGTGAACACGATTTAATTCCTCTCTAGTATATACATATATATATATATATATATATATATATATATATATATATATAATATATATATATATATATATATATATATATATATATATATATATATATATATATATATATATATATATATATATATATATATTTATATATGGTGACTTACTAGTTTGTGAGGTAAAATTATAATTATATTTATTTTGAAATAATAATTATTTAATGTTGATAATATATGATTATAAATTGAAGTAATTATTTTAATTTTTAATGTTTATATTGCACCGGACTAGCTCAGGATCTCATATGGGGATAGAGTTCAGGAATTTAGTTGAAGTTAAAATTTTGTATCTGTAAATGTGTATAAGAAAAATCCTTTATGTAATTGAATTGAAAGTATAAAAGTAATTCTGAATATAATTTGCTACAAACGCATGCGTTGTAATGAACTTAAGTGAAATAAGTAACTGTCAAAGATGTCAAATGAATAATTTAGAAAATTAATGTTTAGATCAAAATGAGAATTTAGAAAAGAAAAGAAATTAATATCTTTACAGGTGTTTACACAAGTAAATATTTAAAATTCTTAACCAAAAACATATATGTAACAAATATAAATTGCAGGAAAATATCAATGAATAGGGTTATAAATTTGACTCATATACTGTCCTCACGGTTGATTGATGTCTTCGGATACTCCAGTTGGAAGTAGGCAATGTCCACTTGATTACGGTTGTTACCATCAGCCAATACTGCTAACTCGAATCTCGGTTGTCGAAGACACCAACTTCCAAACTTAAAGATGTTTTCTCCAAAACGGCAAACCTCAATCACTTATTTAATTTCGGTAACTTTTTATTTAATAGTTTTAAATCTTAATGAGTGATATCGTTTAAAATTATTTTAAATAACCAAAATTTTGTTGATAACACTTTTATTTTAGCTACCGATTCAATTTTGTTTAAATGAAATTGTCCGAGAAATAAACAACTTTGACCAATAAAATGGGTTTAATTTGGTATAAACGGAAATAATTTGAGTTGGATAACACAAAGCAAATCTTTACAAAATCGTGACACAAATTAACACGAACAAATTATTTTTAAAAACGACAGGTATCGGAGACCGAATTATTTATTTCAAACCGTCGATATAAAAACAAGTGCTCTCGAAAATTCTTCGTAACGTAAAACTTCTTGACGAAAATAATTAGGTTATGAACTCACAAATTTCACAACACTGTTTTAACCTTTACACTTTTGAACAAATTCTAGAGAGAGATGATTTCCTGAGCGCTTGCTTTTATATGTTTCTGGTTGTTACAAAAATTCATTTTTACAGCCATATTGCAAAAGTAACCATGGCTATGATTGGTGGATCAAAATTACAAATTGGACTCAAATGGAAATTTGGCCGTAACTTTCTTATGCATAATCGGAATTGAAAATTAAAACGGAAATGAAAACTACGCAAAATTTTGAACAAAAGACACCTAACAAGCTATAATTCCTAACATTAATATACGAAATAACTTAATCTACCTTAAATAAGCTTCTAACTATTTACACTTACAAGCTACACTAAAACTAATTGCAAAATGGAATTCTGAGAACATTTACATAAGAATACATATCTTTTGTGTTGAAATATTTAATTTAAAGAAAATTTTAAGCTTTTGTAATTTACTAAAATTCACCTCAGAATTAGCATAATTTTGCGGAGAAAACGCTGTATCCTTATAAAAACTGTGTCATAATAAGAAAGAACATTTATTATTTGCTTTAAGAGCAAAATCTAAATCTAATAATGTGGAAAAAGTATAAAATTATGTAAAAACCTAAAATTATGACCTAACCAAACTTAAATCTAAAATGAAATTAATTTATATTTAAAAATGTTTTTAACACTTAAAATGTTATGTTTAAGGTTTGTACTACTTGTCTTTATTAGTCTCACTAACTATTTGCAATGCATAAAGTTACATAGTGTTGCATTGAAAAGTCTCATCGTCTAACACTCTTTTGAAATATTTCACTATAAAATGTACGGCACTATAAATGTTTGTATACCAAATTGTTCTAAATGTTGTTCTTATTGTGAATCTTGTAATATAATTTTTGTCACTAATTCGCTTCCAAAAATATGTGCGAAAAATGTCTATACTGTCCATATTATAACCCTTTTATTAAATTTTGTATTTCCTGCATTCAAAAACTAAACATACACTATCCCTAACATAATCCTAACTATATAGTCCATGTTTAAACACCTGTAAAATGTCCACTTGCCAAATTACCCTTGAAAATTGACTTTTATTGCAATAATTGCAATACTAAAATGACTTACGAAAATGGTTATATTTAACATTCTTGACAATTTTGTTAGCAGCAAATTGCTTTTATGATGAAACCAAACTAAGCAAATGATATTCAGACCAATTTATACCAAATAAATTTATTTTAATCACATCGTGAACCAGATTTATATAAAATATTGTCTTGCACATGTATCGAGCTAGAAATCACCCTTTTATTACCCAAATGTCATGTAAGCTGTCCGATACTTCTATTACCTCTTTCTGAACATCTCAAAATATATATATATATATATATATATATATATATATATATATATATATATATATATATATATATACCGCCAAATATCTCATCGTGCGACTTTCAGACACTGTTTGAGTTATTATCTCAACAATAATTATTTTTATATAATGTTATCGTTTTAGGTGATTTTAATATCCCCAATTCTAATAATACTCTTAAAAATGATTTGAAAACAAATATGTTGAAAGATTTTGTTAATATCTTTAATTTAAAGCAATTTAATTTTGTAACTAAGATTTATGGCACGCCATTTTGCTATTTAATATCATAAAAAAATTACGTCGATAGTTATTACAAAAATTACATAAATTTATATCATGAATATAATAAAAATTAACAAAATTATTATTCAGGCTAGTCGTAATTTTAGTTCTTCATTTATTATTATGTGATAACATAATAGTAATTACACGAATTAAAGTTTTGGTTAAAGAAAATAACTCATTCTACTAAATAATATTCGAATTATTCTTCAGAAATCATTGTGATGTACATAGTAATAATTCAAAATTAAAATTATGTACATAATAATAATTGATGGATTAAAATTATGTACATAATTCTAATTCTATGCTGTACAGGTATGTTTGACGCGTAATAATGCAAACCTTAAAATGTCATATTTAATAAAAATTTGGGAATGAAAATTATGTGCACAATATTAATTCTAAAACTAACATTATGTACATAATGATAATTTAAAATAAGAAGTATGTTTTTAGTAAACTTACACTTCATCGTATTACTATTGTGTCATAACGTAATTGCAAACGGCGTATCTAATATTACTTTTTAATAAAATAATAATTCAAAATTTCATTTATGTCCAGGCATAATAATAATTTACTAGGACATATTAAAATTATTTAGTGGCATAATAATAATTCAGTAAATAAACTAACTGTAAACTATTCCAGTTATAAATTTTTCTTACACTACAACATGTAATAGTTATAACATCCGGTTTAGTTCATCAAAACAGCGTTTTGTATTATTATTATGTCGCGACATAATATAAATATAAAAATTTATGTGTAGACATAATTATAATTCAGCATTTTACCTATCCTCGCACGTGTATATCAAATTAATGTTATGTCTAGACATAAATTTAATTAATTAATTTTATGTGCAGACATAACAGTAATGTTTTTAATATATTTACATTTTTATTTTAAATAAGGCATGTATTATTATTTTTATATTTAAAAAGTTTGTTATTAAATAGTAAAATGGCTTGCCAGGTAGGCTGTTGGATTTAATATTAACTAACTTAGACTGTAAAGTGTAAGGTGTTTCATGATCAACTAACTATTATTACAGAAGATAATTATCATTCGTCATTGGAAGTAGAACTTACTTGTAAGATTGTAGTGTTTAACATCAAAATACAATTAAATAGAAACTAATATTACAATTACAGCACGATTTCAGTCAAAATTATTAGATGACAATGAGAATTGTGATTGAAAATTGAGTCGCAAATTCTTAAAGGTTGAGAAACACTACGTTATCCTTCTTACGCGCGACTATACTTTCTTCCATTTAACCGTCTGAGAAATAACGTGCGCTATAACGTTTACGTTAAATAGTTGATACATCACACTGCGTTTACAATGGTACATTATGAGAGCCGTTGTGTGAAAACGTTTATCTTTACATAACGTATACACGTTATAAATAACGCAGGAGATACATCATATGGCTGATTCACGTATTCTCATAAAAATATAGTAGTGCAATGCACAGGGCGTAAATAACGCCTTGGCGACCTTGGTAGCGCAAACAGCAGCAACGCAGCAAAGACAATAAAAAAATAAGAATAATGAAAATCTTAAATGAAAATCTATGTACGGCTTTTTAATGTTTTTAACATTGCCAGTAACATTAGCAAGTAGAACGTTCTTTTTCTAAGCTGAAGCTGATAAAGAATTACTTAAGCTCCATGGTAGTAGTAGACTTAGTGGATTAGCAATTTTAAGTATAGAGCAAGAAACTCGTTCTTTAGATTTAAATAAATTAATAAGTAAGTTTGTGGAAGTAAAAAGCCGAAGAGGTTGGAGTAAAAATTAGGTTTTGATTTTAAAACAACTTATTAGCTAATGAGTAGCCTATATTTATATTCTTGCAAATAGTAGACTAGTATTATTAAATGTAACTGATTATTGAAAATATTATTAAATGTAACTGATTGATCAAAATATTGTTTTATTTTATTTGTTTTATCCTAGACCAAATATATACTACAGTCAACTTTCTTTAAAAATGTTTAGTAAAAGAAACTCTTTTATACAATTATTTGTTTGAAGGACGTACAGCTTATGTTTGCAACTTAGCCACCTTAGTTACGCCACTGGCAATGCATACATTACATCAGCTTTGTGTAATGTACACGGGAACTTCAAGTTATTTACTAAATGAACAGATTCGTCAATATATTTCTGGTATATGTGTGTGGCATTAACATGTTTCACAAAAATTTTCTCGACTTCTTGGAATAAATCGAAAATTTGTACCACCACAACTTACACGAAGGTAACTATGATTCCTTGGATCTAGCGGGAATGCAGAAATGTGAATAACGGAGTATTGTACACCACACTGAACGCCTCTTATCCGCTATTTCTTTCCCGGACTTCCTTGTCCCCCAATGACTACAGCACGCGGCGTCTAAGAAGACGAGCCCGTCGATGCGCAAACTACGAGTATATGATGTTTACTTCAGTGGCGTCGCATCGTGCATAATGCATATTTTAATGGTATATTCAAAGCAATTCAAAGAACGATATTTTATTTAAATACACAATTTATTATAATTAAAAACTATACTAGAAGTAATAATATAATTAAATTAATAAAATCAGTATGTTATTACACATATATAAAAATAAGATACACTGCTTATATTGATATTAATCAAATTATTGTCTAAAATGTTTCATCTTCACTGCCACTCAAGTCACTAAACTGATAATCACTATTAACATCTTCACTCACATTATAATTAACTGCTCAGTTTCTATATCGAAAAATTAGTTCACTTTCAAGATTTGTCTTCTATATTAATTACTTTATTACATCGGTACCGTAGTTCTTCGCCATGCGCCGGCTTCTCGTCTTCTTAGGCGCCGCGTGCTGTACTTATAGAGGACAGATTTTCGCAGCGCTCAAGCACTTTTGATTATACAGGGTGTCCACAAACTCTTTTCACAAAAGAAAACTGCAGATTCTAGAGCTGATTTTATGTCAATTTAACGTAAATTACCTTAATACAAAAATACTTCCTAAGAGAGCTGGAGCTCTTGGAAGATGGCGCCCTAACAACGGTTTAATTCAAATATCTTCAAAATGGTTTCCCTTTAAACGATAGCGTTATGTACATTTATTTAGTGGAATATGCCCAATCGTATGGCGTGAATATGATTTTTTAGTTATACTCATAAACGGCTCGTTTGGGGCGAGGCATTAGACATTGTTATTCATAAGTTTTTTGTTTTTTCAAAATTTCCCAATTTTAACATAATATTAAAAAAAATTTCGATTTTTCATAAAAGAATGATACTCTTGTCTGAAGTCGCTAGGACGCACCGTTCTCAAAATAAATCAATTTGAGCTTTTCGTGTGTTAATCATACTTTCATAAAATTCATTTACAATTATGAAAGATGGCTATGAAAAATAAACAAAATAACAATTACGTGAACGTCAAAATAACTAGTATTACAGATACTACTTGAGGTTAAAGTGTCAAATAAGTTTTTAGTGAAAGATTTCTTATTGTTTAGTTACATTACCGTAAATACAAAAAGTTGAATATTGTTAGAATGATTTCGTTTAGTAACGAAGAATATGCCGATATGCATTTAGTGTACGGCGAAATGCAATGAACGCACACTCGGGCGCAGCACGTAGATTTTCAGATAAATTTCCAGGTAGAAGACATTCAGCTCCTAAATCATTTACGCTTCTTCATCAAAGAATTAGGGAAACTCTTGTCAGAAGTCGCTACGACGCACCGTTTTCGAAATAAATCGATTTGAACTTTTCGTGTGTTAATCGTACTTTTATAAAATTAACTAACGGATTCATTTACAATTGCAAAAGATTGCTATGGAAAATAAACAAAATAACAATTGCGTGAACGTCAAACTGTCATAAATTAATCTTGCTTTAGAAAGTAAGAAATAAACTCAGGTAAAAAATTATCGTGTTTAATACAAAAAAATGTTGCTGACACAATTAATAATAAAAATAAATTCAAAATGACAACGGAAAGGATGAAATACAAAACTGAATCTACAAAAGATGCTCCACATGACGACTATCCGTTTCTAAGCACAAATTTATTCGTTTATGTAAAAATTGCCGAATTTTTGCAAACATTCCCCTATTGTTCCTAAATTCGTCGCAGGCATCATGAATTCTTCTTCAAAGAATTCGCGTGTTTTTATTGGTCGGGAATAACCATTGATTTTAGATATCCCCACAAAAATCGCAAGGATTTAAATCTGGAGACCTTGCTGACCAAGCAACCGGACGGCCTCATCCGATCCATCTCTCTCGGTCTGCTAAAGTGAGCCGGACAACCATCATGTAAAAATCACAAGTTCCGCCGAATATTCAGATTAATAACATCTAATAAATCTGGTAAAGCATTTTATACAAAGTTAAAATATTCTTCGTCGTTTAAACGATTAGGCAATTCCACACGTCTAAGCAAATTATCGTCAAGAACACCTATCCATACATTAATGCTAAACCTATCCTGATGTATACTTTCCCTTATGGCTTGAGGGTTTTCATCAAAATAGGAGGAATAGTGTGCATTGTGCATATTAAAAGTTCCATCTTTTGTAAAAGCGGCTTCATCACAAAACAAAATATTAGAAAAAAAATCTTGGTCTTGATATCCTTTATTTTGCATCCAATTGGAAAAATCAACACGAGCAGGAAAATCACCTGCTTGCAAGACCTGGACTTTTTTGAAATGAAAAGGATACAAGCCTTCCTTATGTAGAATGTTCCACACAGAAGATTTTTGACACACTAGGATACATTGCAGCCAATCTGCATACGCTTATTTCGGGATTGTACTCAAATTCCATTAAAATATCATCCTGATATTCTTCTATTACATCAGAATGTCTTCCCGTTTCATTATTTTTAGGAATTACCGATCCTGTTTCCCTAATTTTTTGATGAAGAAGCGTAAATCATTTAGGAAATTTATCTGCATGTCTACGCGCTGCTGCCCGAACGCCGTACACTAAATGCATATCGGCATATTCTTCGTTACTAAACGAAACTATTCTAACAATATTCAACTTTTTGTATTTACTGTAATGTAACTAAACAATAAAAAATCTTTCACTTAAAACTTCTTTGATACTTTAACCTCAAGTAAAGTTCATTCGTTTAACTTATCTGATGACGTTATGTATGCATTAAATCACGAAATGACCGTCGTCTGTAATTTAAAACAAAAATATGAGCACTGATACCAACCTTTCCACAGAACAACTTTCCTTTATTTGCTTATACGTTGATTGAGGTTAGGTACGCTCGCCGGTTGGTTTATTCCTTCGTTTATTCATTCCTTCTTGAGTTAATATTGTAAAAGATCGGCTCTTTTTAGAACCACATTACTTTCTAGTGTTCATTTAAGGTAAAGATTAATTCGTTTTACAGAAAGAGATAACATTTATGTTTTCATTTGTAGCACATCAACATGGCTCGTAGGTCAATTACGTAGACATGGATCAACGACAAAAAGTGAAATCCGTACTACAATTTACAACATGTATATTAACCATGAACATGTTACATTAGATACGCTCTTAACAAAAATTAAAGAAAGAGGTATTGTTGAGTGTAAAAGGACTAGCGTCTATCACGTTTTGTTGGACATTGGATTTCATTTCAAGCAAACTAACAATAGAAAAGCTCTTTGCGAAAAAACTTCAATAGCATCGATGAGGTTAAAATTTTTGAGAAGTTACATCACTTATATGAAACAAGATATCTACAAGCAGTTCGTTTATCTCGACGAAGATGGATATTTGCAAAGGAAGCAACAAAGAATATGGCAAGATTCCAGTTCAAAATGCTTTAAGAATCTTGGTGAGGAAGGCAAACGTTATATAGTTCTACATGCTGGAACAGAAGATGGCTTTGTGGAAGGAGCAGAACTTATATTCTCTACCACAAATAAAAGCAGCGATTATCACGATTGTATGAATTCGGAAAACTTTGTTAAATAGTTAACAAATCAACTTTTGCCAAACTTAACAAAGCCATCTATAATCATTATGGATAACGCTGCGTGCCATTCACAAATTGTCAATCGCCAACCAACTACAAATTGGAAAAAAGAAGAAATTACAGAGTGGCTTAGGGGAAAAAAATTACTCA
Source organism: Vesta saturnalis (assembly GCA_036346205.1). NCBI lineage: Eukaryota > Metazoa > Arthropoda > Insecta > Coleoptera > Lampyridae > Vesta > Vesta saturnalis. Next base: position 3,766,430 of record JARFJB010001795.1, read on the forward strand.
TGAAAAGAAGCATTTAAAACGGAATTACTACATATAGCAAAGCTACATAAGGAAGAGAAACAATATTTGGTCGATAATATTATTAGAGAACATGGACACGAAATTTTACGCTTGCCTCCGTACCACTGTCAATTTAACCCAATAGAAATGGTATGGGGAATAACCAAAACTTATTGTAGTAAACACATTGGAAGAGATGGTTATGGGGATGATAATGTCAAACAGATGTGGAAAGAAGCGTTAGAAACAGTTTCACCTTCAGTTTGGTTAAAAACGATTAAACATGCAGAAGCTGAAATTCTAAAGTCTTGGGAACAAGAAAAAGTTTATGATGTCCAAGTAAATACAATTATTATAAATCCAAATGATAACACAGATACAGAAGATGAAGTGTAGTGAACATTTAATTTCTTGTTTTTTATTGAATTCTTAACGCAAACAGTTTTCTCCAAAAACTTAATAATAATTATAATAATAACACATAATGTATGTTATTGTACACTAAAACATTATAATTTATAACAATAAATTATTTTCAACACAGTCATGCTTAAATGTGAATGAACAAATTTGCGTTTTATTACATTATGGTGTACTTTTTATGAACTCAATAAGTAAGAAACACTTGGTTATAATGTATTTGACACGACACTTTGAATAATTTTAAAAAGTGCTATAATTCAATTACATTAAATACACCAATAATTTTGAATTGCAGTATAATAAATAATCTTTTACACAAACAAGTGTATAAACACCGATGATTGAAATTATCATTCCGTATTTTGCAATTCGAATGTTTTCTCAAAGCATAATGATTAGTAGCGTTCCTAAAAATTCAATCTTTTGAATAAATCAAATAAATAACCATTAACTCACAAATGTATCGCCACTTTTATGTAGAAAAGTATTGGAACAATTACTTCCTTTCTTTGGAAGAGTTCATTGGTCTTAACCTACAAATACCTATTTACAAAATTGTTGCAACATTTTAGAATATATAATAACCTACCAAAATTCATCTGCTACGTTTTAAGTTTTATTGAAAATAATATGCTTTTATGTGCGTACATCTACGATACGTAAATAAAACTTTTGTCTTTTATTTGCAAACATTATGACATTTATATTTATGTGAAGTAGTTAAGTTAAAGTTGGTAATGTTGGTATCAAAACTGTTCGTATAAAGAAAACTTAATTTGTTGTTAACGTTATCCTTGTTAGTTACTTGAGTTAATAAGAGCCATACAAAACGACACTCTTGGAATAATATGTTAGCTAATAGTGTACATTGTATTCAATATATAGATACACAAGTGCGCGTTGATTCATCGATCAATCGGGATAAGTTAAACGAATGACCTATAGTATCTGTAATACTAGTATTTTGACGTTCAAGTAATTGTTATTTTGTTTATTTTTCATAGCCATCTTTCATAATTGTAAATGAATTCATTAGTTAATTTTATAGAAGTATGATTAACACACGAAAAGCTCAAATTGATTTATTTCGAGAACGGTGCGTCCTAGCGACTTCAGACAAGAGTATCATTCTTTTATGAAAAAATCGAAATTTTTTTAGTTTTATGTTAAAATTGCGAAATTTAGAAAAACAATGTCCAATGCCCCGCCCAAACGAGCCGCTTATAAGTACTACTAAAAAATCATATTCACGCCATACGATTGGGCATATTCCACTAAATAAATGTACATAACGCTATCATTTTGAAGATATTTGAATTAATCCGATGTTAGGGCGCCATCTTCCAAGAGCTCTCTAAGGAAGTATTTTTATATCAAGGTAATTTACGTTAAATCGACATAAAATCAGCTCTAGAATCTGCAGTTTTCTTTTGTGAAAAGAGTTTATGGACACCTGGTATAATCTTAGTCCGTGGTTCTTACCTAACAAAAAATTTTTCTCGAGGAAACTTGTTCAATATTTATACCTTTAATAAAAGTCTGTCCGCATTTGTCAATTAAGTTACCAATTCTCAATATACTCACAAAATTTAATTTAATTTAATACCGTTTATCGAGTACCTTCTTTTGTTAATGGATTTTAACCAGAATTCAACATCGTATGATGTTAACGGAACAAAGCTGTAAGTCAAAAACTCCTCACCCCCAAATTACTTCCTTTAATAATTAATAAATTAATAATTTTATAAATGTATACACAAAATTTTTTAAACTTTTTTATTTTAATTCATCATGTTGTTATTGTGATGCAAGCGCTAAACTAGGAAGGTGATCTGTATCTTAGTGATAGCTTTCAATAAAAAGTTTTTTTATACTTCCGCCCGGTAAAGATAGCTTACGAATCCTTAAAATTCAGAAACTCATTGTTCGAGGCCTAGGCCGGAAAAACGATAACATTTTAAGTTTGGCACCATGTTTCGTACCTGAACATTTTCTGGCAGCTCTCATACATATTAAAGCCATACACGTTGATGTTCAATGATGGCAACATAACCTAAAATATAATGAAACCTAACAAACTTTCGAAATTATTTGTAATAGCGTCAACGCATCACGTGTCCAGAAACTATTTTTACACATCGGCCCGCAATTTGTTATTTGTTATCGTTTCTGGTCTAGTGATGGAAATAACATTTCTTATCCTGAAAATTGTCCAAAAGCCCATTGTTGCAAACGTAGGCCGCAAAACGTTAAAATCTTCGGAAAACTTATTTTTTGTACATGAACAATTGCTGACAGCTATCATACATATTGAAATTGTTTGACACGTTGGTGTTTAGTGCTGCTAACAAAACCTATGAAAAGGCCTCCAAAACGTATCCAAAAGGACTTATGAAGCTGTGAAAATTTTATATATGACTCATCAAAGATTGCACAAAACATTGCATTCTTTGTCGAAGCAAATTGGAAAATCGCTTCACTTTTATTCTTATTAAAGTTACGTTAACTTTCAGTTTAAAGTTAACTCTTCAGAAGTATAATTGAAAAAAATTAGGCATTTAACTTTTACTCGTGTCACATTTATAGATGAAGAATATAAAATGATTTTCCTAAACACGATATCCCTTTGTTGCACATACAGAACCAATAAAAATGAAATTTCCCATTTTAGGTTCTAACGATTTACGAATATTTTTATTATAAAACTGTAGGCTTTTTAATTGAAGTTTATGCATGAATATCCGGCCACTACTTTTCACTTTAACGTGGTTACGTGTACATTAAGTCTCAGTTTTATATAAATGAACAAACCCTTAAAAACTGCTCAAATTAAACAGTTTTATTAGCATACTTTCATAAAAAGTAGAAAAATAATCCTGCATCTGCAATATTCAGTGTAGAAGTCAGTGTTAATTGTCAAGTATGGCTACTATGACTATAGGCCTAAGTAAACTAAAAACTCTATCACTTAACAGAATCATCAATTTTTAGCAAAAGCTACAGATAAACAGTTTTTAATGATAATAGTAACTAATGTTATGACTTTTAGAGTATTCTAATACAGGATGTTCTTTAATGATATGCGAATATTGAAGTGGATGAATCTACACGAAAAAACAATTATAGTTTGCTTAATAAAGTACGATCCTAAACTGTACCGTTACGGAAATACGGGGTGTCAAAGTTACACGAAAAATACAAAAATTAATTGATATATTCTAAACCGCTAAACATTTTCCAGTGAAATTTAGTACGAAGCTAGAGTGCATGAAAGTGAATATTTTTCGATGCGAAGTTAATTTCCAGCTTCTGCAGTGGCGTGCGCACGGGCACTCACTTGGATATTTTTGAAGAAATAAAATTATACGCCACTGATTTCTTGAAAAACAAAATTACATTTTAATTCCTCGTTCAATTTGAAAAATAAAAGTTCTCTTGAATTATGTTCCTAGAATGTTCCCTTTAGGAGTAATAAAATAAAAACCGTTGTATTGAACGAGAAAATTAATTCAATGAATTAAATAATAATTTCGCAATAAGTCTAGTTGCCTTTCAAAATGACACTTGCTTTTTCCATGTGACATTTTCTAGTTCAATTTAAGTCACTGTAAATAAACTTTTCCCATTGTTTTTGTACAATTTTGTTTTTAATGATGACGTATACAATTGCTGAAATGGCTGATATGCATTATATGTATGGCCTCGCTGATGGCAATGGAGAAAAAGCCAGACGGATTTATCACCAGAGATATCCCAATCGTGCTTTACCAGATAGTCGAAGCTTCTCGAATATTCATCAGCGTCTTGTTGAAACTGGTAGTGTCCGAAGAGGTACATCTGAAGGTAGGCCTCTAAGTGTAAGAACAACTGAAATTGAGGAAGCAGTTCTGCACGCAGTCGAAGAACAGCCTGAAACGCGTGTAAGAAAGACAGCTACAAACTTGAATATTTGCTATCACATTGTTTGGAGAATTTTAATGGATTATTTGTTATATCTATACCATATTTTGAGAGTACAGGCATTACTCCCGAGAGATTTTCCTAAGCGAGTAACTTTTTGTCAGTGGTATCTTCATAATATTGCACATAATCCACAATTCGATTCACATATCCTGTTCACGGACGAATGTAATTTCTCAAGAAATGCGATTCAGAATTTTCACAATAACCATTTGTGGGCGGATGAGAATCCAAAGCCACAACTGAAACCCATACCAATATCAATTTTCGGTGAACGTCTGGTCAGGAATTATAGCCGATTACTTTATTGGCCCATTCTTTCTTCCGAGACGACTTGATGGACAATCTTACCTTACTTTCATTCGTGAACAATTGCCTGAGCTGCTTGAGGATGTTCCGATTTTAATAAGACACCATATGTGGTACATGCATGATGGTGCACCAGCACATTTCAGTGGAATGGCCACCACGATCCCCGACCTTAACAGCTTAGATTTTTTCTTGTGGGGCTATCTAAAACGCTAGTGTACACAAGTTCCATTAACAGTGTAGAAGAATTGAAAGAGAGAATAGTTGCAGCATGTAATAATATAAATCATACTCTGGGAATATTTCAACGAGTGCGGAATTCCATGAGGAGGCAGAAGCATGCATTTTGAGTGAAGGAGGCCATTTCCAACAATTTTTGTGATTACCGTTCCATATTACTTGTTCCCAATATTATGTTTATGCTGTATGTTTCCATTTGTGTTTTGTTGTTGTTCATTGAAGGCAGATGCCAATTTATAACGTATTCTTTCAATCATTAAATTACATAATTTTCTCGTACAATACAAAATTTTTATTTTATTACTCCCAAACGGAACATTCTAGGAACATAATTAAGAGAGCTTTTATTTTCAAATTGAACGAGGAATTAAAATATAATTTTGTTTTCAAGAAATCGGTGGCGTATCATTTTCTTCAAAAATATCCAAGTGTGTGCCCGTACGCACGCCACTGCTGAAGCTGGAATTTAACTTCGTATCGAAAAATATCCACTTTGATGCACTCTAGCTTCGTACTAAATTTCACTGGAAAATGTTTAGCGGTTTAGAAAATATCAATTAATTTTCGTATTTTTCGTGTATCTTTGACACCCCGTATTTCCGTAACGATACATTTTAGGACCGTACTTTATTAATCAAACTATAATTATTTTTTCGTGTAGATTCATCCACTTCAATATTCGCATATCATTAAGGAACACCCTGTATACTTTACGCATGTAGTCGCACGGAATTAATGCGATTGTCAATTAATTACGTTCAAGTTTCATTTTTTTAAGTTAATCTGAAAACGAGAATATTTCCCAATGTATGAAGAAGCAAATGCTTCAAACACTTTTACTCAGAGATGGGATGACGTTTATGTAGCTTCGTTAATTGTAAGAATCTGCATGTAAATGTAACCATTAATAAATTAAATTAATATAAATGTTGTGCCATATTTTGGATTACATAACGGTTCTCTGTTACATTCGTTCCTTAACGTAAAAAAAGATAAGCACATATTAACCGGGTGAGTGTAATAAAATCTCTTTTTTTCATATGTACATTTAAGATAGATATAATTGAATCGTTAAGGAAGGTGAGAAAAGTGCAGATCCCATTGATTTAACACTATGCAGATTCCCAGTATAACTATCACGTAACGCACAAAAAAACAGTTCGTAGAAAAGTAGCCAATTGTAAGGTCTCCACAGATTTAATACTGCATCTAACCCTATAAATGCCCTATTTTTGCTTAATTTTAAAGTCAATAACTTTAAATATATAATAATCCGCGAGAAAGTAAATTTGAAAGACTCTGGAAACTACTGTTTACCCATTTATTAAACAAGACGTGTTCGATATTTTCCCCAACGAAATCGTCATTAAGTAGTTTTTTGGCATATTGGGTGCTAAACGATTACAAATACATCGCAAAACTCATAAATCGAAACCAAAACATAGTTTTTTTTCCAATATAATGTGAGTAGAATGCTGTCCAATAAGATGTAACTCAGATATTTAATCCTTGTCCTTTAAATTTCTATTTCTATTTTTATTTTTCTAAAATTTGGACGAGATAATATTTTATGTTAATAATTTGTAAAAACAGAGGTCAAATCGCCACGTTATGTATTGGACGTACAAAAAGCATTTTTAGTCTGTCAATGAGAAGAAGTGACGATTTGGTCGTTCAAAACGGAACACTTTTCAGATAAAGTTTGCTTTTTAATTTAATAGTATTTAAGAAAGGGTGATCTTTTGACGGGGATACGTGTTAGGTCAATCAGTATATCCAAATCTACAATGTAATACTGCTTTACGTGCTTGTCAAAGGTTTGGGGAAAGCTAAATATCAGTATAACTTGTGATATGAATTTCTTTTGGTATAAACAGGACTGAAGATTGTCAGTGTCACGTTAATAATACCTGATAGATCTTCCAACTTCTATTTTTTTAACTCAGCATTGCAAACTTATTTTTAGCGTATTATTTTCTTATTTTTAAGATTAATTCAGATATCCTGTTTCTCGAGCTGCTTTTATATTAAATATGTAAATGTAAATTATTATCAGTTATCTTTCTTTTTTGTTTCATGGTAATTGTGGGTGCAAGATAAAAGATAACATAAATGAATTAATTTTTATTAACATAATATATTATTTAATAGTAACATATTATTAAAGCACATATCTGGAAATGCGTAGTTTTGAAATCAAAAAGTATTAATAAGGAATTAGGATTCTTTCCAAAACCAATACTCACAGTATATTCTATTTTTTCTTATTTATCCCCTAGATTTAGGGTGTTTTACTGCTACACCAAAAGTATGCTGGTATTAGACGGTTCTCACTAACCTCAAATCTGATTATATGTCAAAATTAATTTTACAGTTGCCACATTTAATTGAAATAACTAGAACCACGCATCACTGTATAATAATAGGAGCCTATTGAATTTTGAGTGAAGAAGTAGGATTCCGCCGTATTATAACTTACCCATAAATTTATTCTGGGGTGTCTTTCAATTGAAATAAAAGATTTTCATTAACTTTCACAAAATAATTTGATATAAATATAAAAAAAATCCTCATTTTTAATACTTAAAAAAAAGCAACATATATCAATCATGTGAAAATAAATTAATCAAATTTGACGTTAGTCAATAATATTATACCAGCTTTGTAAAAATAACTCCCAAATCTAGGGGGCAAATAAAAAAAATAGATGTTAACTGTTAGAAATGACGACCGTTAACTAGTATCAGATACTGCCATATGCTGGAGGTACGAATATAAATAGTAATAACTTCGATTAGTAAATAATTCGTGTCATTTCACAGAAAAATGGGTACACCAACGCTGAAATGTAAGATATGTGCTTTAGGATCTTGCTGGATGAAACTACCCCGAAACAAGACGTCTCCACGAAGAAAGATATCCATGTGATGGCAAGTCATACGACATTTCTTCGTTTTCATTAACGGCTAAGTGATCTCGTCCGGAACTGTTGAACGTGTGCCTCAATCAGTTGGCGTTCCCTACTTCCAACAGTTACTAAGAATTATTTTCGTTTTAAGTTACCGTTTTTGTAAAATAATTTAATTTCTTATTAAATACCGTGTTACTTCAAACCTAGTTATTTCAAGAAACATATTGATATAAACTTTTCTCTGTTTCGCATTTAGTATGACACAAGGGATTTTTAAAAAATTTTGTATTGAATAGTTGGTATACTTGTCTGAAATAAAAGCGCAGACGTCAAAGGCAAGCGTCTAAATAAAACAAAATAGATGTTTATCGTATGTGTAAAATTTATACAAAGTGATTCACATTGATTGTGGTTTGTAACTCCGCTGTGGTCATATTGTTATCAAAAATGTATTATAACACTGGAAAGTGTTAGTTGTTTATCAAAACTTGCATCCGCTGGAGTCATGAGCGTGCGTAAATACGTATGTAAACTGTTATAATTTGCTTCCTTCTGTTCTTGTCGTTTTATTTGTCTTTTTATTGTTCCTGCAATTCACGTAAAATCTATCTTTTTCAAGACAAAACTGTACGTACTTGATTGATTTATCTGGTAAGCAAATAAATACAGAACTCTGTTTAGAATAAAAATAAAATGCGAATAATTTTTAGTAGTTAATAATTGTTAGTGTCATGCTTTCAGATGGACACAATAAGTTTATCTTGGAGGCTTATTTTAGATCTAGGCAACGAGATGGAAATATCCGTAAGTTTCTTGCTTCGAGGAATTCCAAAAACGGTTCGCCAACATTGACGTTACCTACGAAACATTCGCACAGCATGTGGCTGTGGACCAGAGGGCTTGTAAAAAACTGAAAATGGACCCGTAAAAAATGTCTGTATTACAAGTATTTCTGCCACTTGATTCTGAAAAGCGTCGAACGTTCTGTACCTGATTAAAAATTTAATTACATATTTACCTTTGAACTTATTCGTTCATAACAAAAACTTATAATAGTTCTGTACCTAGTTTAACGAAAATCTTAATAATAATTATGTTTCGGATGTAACGTTTTTCAGTGACGAGACATGGTTTCATCTAAGCGGCTATATAAATTCCGAAAATTACCGAACCTGGTCAACTGAAAATCCCCATGTATTTATTGAAACTCCATTATATCCAGTTAAAACTGGATTGCCATATCGTGAAGGCGAATAATTGGACCAATTTTTTTTAATGAAAATATAAATGCCGAAAACTATCAACAATTCATTCTAAGATCTTTTATTGAACAACTGTACGACGACGAGCTTCAAAATGGGTGGAAAAATAAAAATGCCAGCATTCTTAAAGGGAAAAAGATAGCTTTCGTCAAAAGATACTGGACAAACTAGAAATATTGGAATATTGCTAATGTTATTGATTGGGTTATTACGCCAGAAATATATCGTTGCTGACACTATACCAGTGTATTTTATGAGTAAAAAGAAACGGGATTCCTGTCATAGACAAAATTGTTACAATATGTTGTGCATTAATAAATCTCTGTTCAACAGTAATCCCTTATGAGGATAGATGATTGTAATGGGTTAATATTGTAATGTCATTAATATGTAGAAAAAGTTTTTATTCCATCTTACCATAGATATTTATAAAACTTTAATGCAAAAACGTAGCCTTTAAGATACCTACAACTATAAATACATAAAAATGAATAAAAGTTGATAGTAATACTAAGTTTTTAATTCCATTTTAGCAAACTCCTATAAAATAGTAGTAAAGCAGCAAGTTTTATTATTCATACTTATGTACCAAGAGCATTATAAGCACGAGAAACATTATCGCCTAATAATGCTTATGGTGCACACAACTTGGTGTCATACTTTTACCGACATGTTTTAGAATGTAGCTGTGTGGAAAGTTAGAACTCAGTGTAATTAATGTGTTTGCTATAATGATGGTTATGATTGAATAACATGGAATTTTTTTTAATTCTACACAATTTACAAGTACTCTAAAATTAAAGAACATGAATAAAAATGAAAATACATCTAACATTTCACTATAATGATGAGAACTGTGAATTTACTATTAGATTTTAAATGCGACAGCAGTTGTCACAAAGCCATTTATTCGTGAGCAGCCTCTTCATCCAAATACATTTTAAGTGATACCATTTTACTGAGCAATATATGTTTCTACAAAATATTAACCCATCATTGGGCTTCTTACACTTACACAAAATATCACAAGCAGATGGATAAGATGAGGAAATAGTGAAATGATGAATTTCAGGAGCAGTTATAACCTCTGCAACCTGTTCTCTTGCAGTATTAAAATATTTGACCAATAACTCGGGCATCACTGCTTTAAAAATTTTTTTTTTCAATTTGGCTATCCGTTATCCAGAACTGGTCATTGAAATATACTTGTTCAATGAAGAATGAGTGTTTGCTCCAAACTAAAATGTCACAATACTGCCTGTTACTAACAGCCATTTGCATTTGCACCTGGTAATAGTAAGCATGTTTGTGATCTCGGTTAATTCCTTGCACTTCTCCTTCTAACTGTACATGTTTTAAGCAAGCATTTTTAAAGCAGCAAGCTCTTCGACTATGGTGGCTCGAACACAGAATGGACACTTCACTTCAAGGCATCTTTCCCCATAGCAATCACAATTCAACAAGGAATCTGGACTTGTCCCTAAATATCAAACTAGGAAACCTTTGGAAAGTTTGTGATTTCAGAACTACTACTATTTATATTTACAAGATATGGGTCAACATTATTTATAAGTTTTATTTTCTCGTTTGAACTTCTGGTTCCAGGGTATTGTAATATAGTTGCCTTTATCGCACATATTTAAGCCAATAAGTTGAAAATTTCAGGTAAGAATCAACGAACCGATGTAAAATACATAACCGTCTATGGTTTGTTTACTCATTGCAGTCAGCTGATTGCAAATAACGTCAAACTCCCACGTCCTATATATGTCATTTAAAATTTTGCTGTATTTATTGTTGATATATCATCAATTTTTGAATTTCCCGCCCAATCAGATATACTCGTATGTACACCACTGGAAATAGTTGGGATCATTAAATGAGATAAGTGGAGAATAGCTTTTTTGAAGTAAGGGGACCACTTCAATCAATTTGGATGACCCAGTATAAAATGTAAGTAAAAGTGATACCCTAATCCGATAGGTGCCGCTGTTTCACAATTTAAAAATAGAACTCTACTAGAACTACATATCAAATTTAGTTCATACGATTTAGTCCCAGATACATTTTTTTTATCTAAGGATTTAATTTATATTTTAGCATAAAGTAAGTATCTTTATGTATTTTTTAGTATTTGATTTTACTGTGGTTACCGTTTATTCATGGTTGTTATTATACTCTTATTATAATTTTCACTTATTGTGCTCGATTCACGATAACATATATTGCATAAATATTTCTATATAACATACCAGTGTTATACATAATATCCACATAGAACGACATTGAATAGGTTTGTACTAAAGACATTTTAATAAGTGTGTAAATAATATTCAATTTACAGTTAATAATTGTATAAGCCATAAACAGCTGCGATGGGTGTAAAGCAAGTAAGCATCATTTTCCCAATCCAAAGAAGAATTTGTGGCGACATGGCGCAATTATTGGTTGTTACAATTGTACCACATTAAGATGAACATCTATTTTCTCTTTTTTTTAGTCTAGAGTTAAATGTCAACAGTTTATTAGTTCAAGTGTGGTGCTATAACTTCACTTATTATTATAAAGTTACTGTTACTGTAAACGTTACTTGTAATTAAAATCATAAATAAAAATTCAATGTGTATTGGGTTTTGATAAACTAACATAACTAATCTTCTTTATTAATGGAACTATTACAAACTTTTACAATAATCGTGGAATTATTGCGAGCGTTAATAGGAATACCCGGTATATTTTGGAAAGCATTTAACACTGCTCCTTCATTTGTTGTAGCAGACAATGGTCCAGGTTGAGCATCCGTAACGAACTAGGTTGTGTGGAAACGGACGGTGATGGCTCTACTAGTTTGTTTGTACAAAGCATTTCTGACGCTTCAATTTTTCTTTTTTTAATTCTTCTGCATAGACTTCTCCTACAGTTGAACTTTTCCAACCACCGTGTCGCTTTAGTGTAAATAAATCGGCACCACTGTCTGTCAAATGTGAGGCTGATGAACGTATAAAGCAATGACCGGAAAACACATCTGGATTTTCTAGGTTCGGATATTTGGCTAACTCGTGGCATCTCTGCCATTTTATTTATTCCAATTGGTTGTACATTACAACCTCCATTTTCGATAGACTACATAAAATCGTTTATGGTTTGTATGTGCCGGTCTTACCTGAGAATATTTTTTAATTAAATTTATCCACTTCTTATTTATTGCAGACAATAGTCGTGTTTGTATCTGTATCTGTGCCTGTGTCTGTGTCTGTGTCTGTGTCTGTGTCTGTGTCTGTGTCTGTGTCTGTGTCTGTGTCTGTGTCTGTGTCTGTGTCTGTGTCTGTGTCTGTGTCTGTGTCTGTGTCTATGTGTGTGTCTGTGTCTGCGTCTGCGTATGCGTACGCGTCTGAGTCTGCGTCTGCGTCTGCGTATGCGTCTGCGTCTGCGTCTGCGACTGGGTCTGCGTCTGCGTCTGGGTCTGGGTCTGGGTCTGGGTCTGTGCCTATGTCTGAGCCTGAGTCTGGTCCTGAGTCTTTCTGTGTCTGTGTATGTGTCTGTGTCTGTGTCTGTGTCTGTGTCTGTGTCTGTATCTGTGTCTGTGTCTGTGTCTGTGTCTGTGGCTGAGTCTTTGTCTGTGTCTATGTCTGTGTCTGTCTCTGTGTCTGTGTCTGTGTCTGTGTCTGTTTCTGTGTCTGTGTCTGTGCCTGCGTCTGTGTCTGTGTCTGTGTCTCCACTAAGGTAGGGTTTTTCGAAATTTCACGCGTGTGCGTGTGAGTGTGCGTGTGCATGTATCGTCTGGGTGTGGATCTGAGTGTGCGTGTACTCATCGAGGGGCGGAGATGGGGCTTTTATTAAGGGTAGTTTTTAGTTCTTATCAAATGTATTTAAGACAGCTGCATATTTCAAAGGTATAGAAATATCTAGATCTAGACCTTAAATATATGGATTAATTATGATCTATGCAATTTTTTGGTACGACGCGTAATTTAGCGCCAAAGAATTTCCTAAGGTAGAATTTAAGTGTTAGATCAAATTTTTTCAATACCTGAATAACGATTAATTTTATATGAGAAAGTGTAGACATATTTTTTAAAGAAAATTTATTTTTTGCATAACTTTTCTTTATATAGTTTCTTAATATAACGGAAGGTAGGTCTAAAATTTAACTAAATATGAATGAAAATGTTTAAACTGTATTATTATATCTTATACAAGCGGTAGGCTTTGGATTTTAACATGTATGTCTATTCAATCTCTATCTGATCTGACATGAAGTTTTAGATGTCAAAAGGTCGTGTGTTGTTTCGCACCAGATATTTTTGATAGCACGTTTTATCAAACAACAGAAACTTATAGTGTTCTTGAATGTCATTATTTTGAAGATACATCAGGTGTTTTAAAAAAGCAATTTCAACATACCAATTTTTTACCAACACACGCGGACTAACAAACCACGCATCATCCTCTCTTATTTTGTTCTTTTAATCTTATCTTAACATCAGTAATTTCTAGACAAGATTTGATAGTTAAAAATACAACATCTCGTTTGTCTACCCATTTACTAATAATAACTGTGGTGTTGCTTTCTTGACATGACTGATGTAATTTTCGGTGACTAAGTTTCTTCTGGTCTTCAAGGTTGCCTTAACTCCATTGCCACATGAGTTGGTACTGGCTGATCTGTGTGTCGGACTTGTTTTCCAACGTAAACTTTTTAGTTGTAGGTATACTCGCCTTCGGTACAGAACTGAAATATATTGTGCCATATTTATGGGTTTTTCGAGGTATATACTGCAAAAAAAGAAAGCGGTCCTACATAAGGTACCGTAGATTCGTCTATACACATATTTTTCTGGCACCAAAGCTGTCTGAAAATTTTTGTTACATATACTCATCAGTGACTAGTTTGAAAAGTCTGTTTCCTTCTGGATATGATTCGTTGTCTGAGAAAAGTAAACAAGACAGTAAGGCTTCAAATCAGTATTACATGTAACTTTATATATGTTACTTTTATAAATAAAACTAGTGCTCCAATAATATTTTAGGCGAGGTTTTAGGTTCAGTGCCATCTATATAAGTATTCCAACAAATTTTAACATTTTCTTGCGATTAGTGTCAGTCCAGTTAGAAAGAATTGAGCTTTTCGATACCGTTGATTTTTTTTGTGGGCATAGCGATTTGTTTCTGTTACCAAAAGATCAACCAATTTGTCAGTAAATAAAAGTCTATAAAATGAAAGGAGATTAACGTTATCACGAGTTTCCACGATTACACCTAATGTACTATTTTCTTGCGGGGCTTCAAATAAATTCAAATTTTCCGCCAAATCATTCCAAATAACGTTCTGCTGGATTTCCTAGATGCATTATTATAACGAGTGTTTGAAGTATATCCATTATCTAAACCGCCACTTCGATCTCCGTTGTCACACCTACTGCCCTAGAAATTAATTAATTTATTATTAATTAATTAATTAATTTTGAGTGTGTATATTTTTTTCATTTGGGTAGAAATAATTATGCGACAAATAAAAAGAAAACATTCCTGCCGCGACTGATCTTGTTGTTTTTGTTTTCCTGTGTATGATCATTTTCGGAAAAATCTTCACTAAAATATTCAGAAATCTCAACATAGCAAGGATCTGCACTTGAATCGTCGAAAGGCTTCGTCAATATCGCTAATATCATTTAAGTTCGCACCTAAATTTTGAAGCTGTAACTGCGAAAGAGCCCACTTTCTTTCACCCGACATAATTGCGCGGTAAATTTGCAACTAGCAATAACCACTTCACAAGCTATGATATGATATGATGATCGAATGTAATTTTCAACCAATGTTGCCAAACTTACACTGTAATGTTTACCAAACTAGGGACAAAATTAGTTTCCACAGCTTAAAGGTAGTAAATCGCCCATATAAATGCATAACTCAAATACACACAAGACCGAGCTGGTAGCGTAGTGGGGACACGATCTGCTTAGCACTCGGGAGGTAATGGGTTCGATTCCCGTTACCATCTACCTTGTATGAGGTTTTTTCAGGGGGTTTTCCTCATACACATGTAGCGGCATGGTCACTGCTTATATGCACACCATGTGCGGCTGCTTAGGCGAATGCTGGGGTAGTATTTTCCCCCTCAGAACCCTAACTCCGTTCCTTCCGATCCTATCCTGACCACACCCATCCTTAATCCCACCATGCATATATACGTAATGTATGTATGTATGCTGGGAATCCATGATTGTGGCTGAAGGAGCTCGGGAATGAAATACGTGGCCTTTTCCTTTTTTTTTTCAATACACAAACTTCATACCTCGTCTGTTATATCAGCTTTATGTCGTTAATAACTACAATGAAATACATCCATTAATCTTAAATGTTGAAGATTCAATGCTATAACAAACGAAGCTGGAAAAATGGAAAAAATGCACTCTTTTAATTTTCTTGATTTCCACTATAGAAGTCCTTTAGATAAAATAAGAACAAAGAAAATAATTAACTACCTAAAATTCTAAGTAATTTTATGTACACCAAATACGTCTAAAATAATGGGTTCTTCTATTTGTTTTATGGGATCCACATTTTCTACGTAATTACGTAACTTCATTTTTGATGTATCTTTTAAACTAAAGCAGTTTTAATGTAATCTCTGTAATTTAAATTAAGTGGGCGTAAATGAAGACGCATTTTATTTACTTGTTACTCCTTTATACGTTTTGACGTATTTAATTTAAAACCAAAATGTTCAATATCACGCGAATGCAATTTTCCATTTTTATTATAATTTTCTTTAGTCCTTTTAGGAAGTTTGTGAAGGCAGCGACGAAAGATAAAAGAGATTTTGTCCTTAATGAACTCCAGAAGCCAGAATATCATTTTAAGTTATTCTTGATTGGTGGACACAAATATATTTCATTACAGATTTACATTAGAAAGAGAAATGTAAAACAGTAAACGTTAGGTTCAGTAAATTCTTGTAAATAAATTTTGTCTGCAAATAAACCTTACAGCAGCATTTTAAGTTAAAGGGGTTAGATACACTAATTACTTGTGCTATTTTCATTAGAAATAAACTTCTGATACGGTTCATCAGAAAAAAGTTAACTTGTTACAGGCATGACACTCATTATAACATCAGCCTGTATAGTCAAAGTGCATGATACAGTGGTACTGTCGTGGTTTTTACTCAAATAACTACAAGGGCGCTTGTTACAACTCGGCAAAATCAAAATCGGTAACAAAATTCCACCAAGGCGCCACCTGACATTCAATTTCTAAATCAACGTCGTCATAAATCCGGAACGCAAACTGTTCACTAAATACTCAAACACTCATCTAAACTTACACATTCGCCAAAAACTTCTCGCATTAACGTGTGACAACCTGTAAGTTAACCTCGAAATCACCGCTAAAATTTGGTCACTAAAGGTTGCAAAATAATTTCATTTTCAACGTAATTACTTAGGTTCAGACATTTACGTTAAAACTTGATAAAACAACCGTAAAACTGATCAAAAATTGATCACGAAAATAAAATGAACTTAAACAAAGTTCCTACCTGGTTATCCAAATCACTCAAAAATATATCATAAATTTGATCTCAATACTTTACAAAACTAGGTATTAAAATAGAAAAAACCCTTTCGTTACTGAAATTTCACAAATATCGCTCCATATTATTTTAATAGTGCTATTCTACATAATATAACACAGATATTACGTTATTAAAATTAGTTTAACATTTTCAATAACGCAAATCTCCGTATTTGAATTAAGCGAACTCTCATCAAAAAGGCTAAAAAAATTCTTAAATTAAGGTCAAATCAAAACTGATTAATCTTAAAACTTACGTTCTACGTCTATTATGTATACGTTTTATGTAATTTTAAAAATTTGAGATTTATATTAAAACCATAACAATCCATAGTAACCTACATTAAAAACAAAATGCAAATCTAAGAAAAATGTTAAACAAAGTAATAATGCCGAATTAGCACTATCGTGACATAAGGATGTCAACGGTAGATTCTTAACGATATTAATACCTGTTGTGGAACACCACACGACCTTCCAACCTTCAAAATGGAAATTAAAAGAAATGAAATAATTTTAATAACATTTTTTTAGGATAATTATGCCACCTCTTTTATGACAACATTGTAAAAACAAAAACAATAATTTATGTTAAACAGACGTTTAAAACATCATGCCAGGTAAAAGTTAATAATGTTAACATTAAAAAAAATTCCAAAGCTGCCCCCTTCCATAAAAATATCGATAATACAGCTTAACTATTTTCAATTACATTTATTTAATTTTTTTATATTTATTTCGCTTTACATTAAAAAACTTTATAAAGAAAAGATGCGAAAATATGTCTACACATTTTCATATAAAATTAATCGTTATTCAGATATGGAAAAAGATCTAAATCCTACCTTAGGAATTTTTGTGCCACTAAATTACGCATCGTATGAAAAAAATTGCATAAGACATAATTAATAAATAGATAATTAAGATCTATTCATCGGTATTTTTATATTTTTGAAATATACAGCCGTTTCAGAACTATTTGATAAAAATAAAAAACAGCTCCTAAAAGCCCCCCTCGCCTCCGATGAATGCAAAATTTTAAGTGCGTAGGTGTTTTCGTTCTGGAGTGATCGTTGAATACTAACATACATCCACACACACATCCACAGAGGCATCAAGGCCGATCTTGGCGAACGCAACGTTGTAAAATGAGCTAATAAGTCTATTTAGTGATAGTGAAAAAAAAGTCGATTGCATAACCTTCTATACCTACATATGTATATGTAGGATGGAAGGTAATAAGATCAAATAAACCTAATACAAACAAGTGGCAAATGAGAGGACAACTGATTAGGTTACCAGTTAATACGTAACCATAACAAAAACAGCATTAATAGACAACCCGGTAAATTCGGATGATCATCATTTTATCAAAATATAAGTAAGCAAATAATTACCACTTAAATCTACTAAAAAAATACGACCAATTAAATTTAAAACGACAAGCATCTTCTGAGTGTAACACATGAAGTGTTACATCTAGGATAGCACCAGTACAAATGATTTACACTGTGGCGTAAGCGATAATAATAATCTCTCAATTCAAATAAACAAATAACCAAATATAAAGGCAATGCCTAATTCATAACTCCTACGTACACATAAAATCTTCCGCGCACAAATGGTGCGTCACTTTTACATCGTAAAATCTAATTCGAGTTTAACCCTTCGATATCCACAATAAATTCTAAATAAAATAAAAATTGCTATTTACAATTCCACCAAATTTCTGGCACGTACGCGAAATTGTTTTTCTAAACGTTCAATTCAAAGTTTAAATTAATAGTGCCGATCTACTATTCACTAGTAGACGAGAGTTCCATAAAATTATTTAAATTTAACTTCATAAATTTTTATATACATCGCGTCACGATAAACAGTAAATCACTAATCAATATCTTGTGATGAGTTATGAAAATGTAATCTTTCACCATTACTACACCAAACTAAAATACTTAGCTTTTTAGGGTTTTTTAATCGTTTATTTTTGTATTTATATGTTACTCAAATCTATACGATTCGATAACAATTACAGTTATCGTCCTCAGTAGTGCTTAGGAATTGTTTAAGATGTTAGAATAAATTTATGAAATACTGTAAGCCACTTTGCTTAAGATAATTAAATTGGTTAATTTTAATAAGGCCTCGGTCTAGCTCACTTGGGTCTTGCGCTAGCAAGGCGGGTTGGGTTCGCTTGGATAGATAGTTCTGGTTAAAGACCGTTCACACTAAATGACTCCAATATAATGGTTTAAACGTATATTACCTATTTGCTACACAACTAAATAACCGTATGTATTGGAACTTACTAACGACAAAAGAATAAAATATGTGCAACAAATGAAGCAAATAAAGCAGGCAATTCTCTTTTTTTCTCGACGTCTCGTCTGGATGGACGCCCAGGTGGTCTGTTATTGGCTCCTGAGACGTTTCTGTGGGAATTAGAACTAATATTACCTTTATCTGTTTATCAGGCACTCGTGTTATAACAGAAAACCCCCAAAAATGACTTTTATAATTTATTAAGAACTCTTAGGTCTGTCCTGTAAACGGGAGCTATCGGGTGCCGTTTTGTTATGTTACCGGTATTACATAAAAGGAGGACAGGGCAACGATCGCGCTTGCGTTTGTGAGAAGGTTTGTTTCCGAAAAAAAATCAATACTGTTAACTAAAGAACGACAGGAAAATGTTTTCTGCATTAATTCGATTACGCGTTTAATACGTACGAATTTCTTTACTTACACGAGTCTTATTCTAATTGTTTAGCTGGAAAACAACTAAGCTTATTATTTACACAAGATATTAACACTACTGCTCCGGCATTAAATAACTATTTCAATTAGTTAGAACGGAATAAACCAACGTTGAGAATTTACTCTATTAATTCCCGTCTTAAAATGAACTGATAACTAATACGTGCCAATTCTCGCGTTTGATTGCAATGCGTTATCCGGAGTTCAACCCTCCTGGGACTAGTTACTTATCGCGAGCGGGATAACTAGCTCGTTACTAATGACAGGAATCGTGTTCTTACAGGACTTCGATGAAAAAGTATTACTAGATCAAAACTAACATGGCGCGAAATTATGACTAAATGCGATCGGTTTTTATTTACGTTTGAGGCGATTAAATATGTATAGTACGGACAAGAACGCGTAACGTTTTGTTTTTATGTAACTGGCGGATCTCCCCCGAAGCGGATTCTGTAATTAGCGTTATCTGCGGTTGCAGGCACTTCTGGTTTATTTATATTTCCTTGTGTGAGGCGTAGTTGTGTAATAGAGGGCCATTTATAAGAATCTGGGGCTAACCCGTACTGTGCTGTATAAATGGATCCTCCGGAGCCTGGTAGAATTAAGGCGACGACCTTTCTTCATAGCGGAGTAAGTGAAAGATCACTCCGGGCATCAAAGCCCGTCGTAACACCGTCCGATTTGTGTATTTTGTAATAATTGTTTGTGATGGCTCCGGGATCTAAGCCCATCATAACATCGGTTGGTTGGTGTATTAGGTGATTTTTGTTTAAGATGACTCCGGGATCTAAGTCCGTCGTAACGTCGGCTGATTTGTGTATGGTGTAGTATTTGTTCAAAGTGCAATAAAACTCACGTGCTCAGAACGCATCAACCAGCAGCTTGATTGTATAGAGATTATTTGCAGGTGATGGCAGCGAAGTGTCGCGGTTTTCTTATAGACAATCTCCGATGGGTGGATCTAGTTTCCGTGCAGGAGTCCTCCGGTTGTGATTGGCGGATGATAGTCTGACGTAAAGCATTCGATGTTTTTTTTAAATCTACGTCGGAGGGGATTATAAAATTAATTATTTGTTGGTTTCTGCGAAATTTGATTTGCACGGGATAATTAGCATATAATTAATAATAGGAAAATTTTGTAAAGGACGCTGGGTCTTTACAATACGAAAATATGAAAACGCAAACTTAAGCCTGTTATTAATATAACAATTTGGTAAACGTATACAGTCAATTATGGGATCTAATTTTAAATAAATAAAGTTAAATATTATTAAAATTCCTTAAAGATGATAATTAAGAACACCCTTTAACAGTCGAGGCTTAACAGTGAAAGATTTCATAATCAAAGAGCAACTTTAATAACATTTAATCAAATTATGATGTAAGTGTAAAGTTGTGAAAAATTTTAATGTAAAACTCATAAAAGTATTCGTAAACAGAAACTTGACATATGAATTAAATATCTAGTTAAATGTAACAAGGGAATAGTTTTTTGTTACTAATTGTAATTGTGCTTTTACAGTGAAAACGCAATGCAGTACGTTAACATGATTTTTAATTTTAGCAAAAGTTAAAATTAAAATTAAGATGTATCATTGTGCCTTTTTTTTAATTATAAGATGCCAAAACCTATTCATAAGGAGACCTTCTCCTTGCTCTTGAAGTTATTATTATATGTAATTAAAAACTTATAATAATTTATTACTATATGAGCTTGTCTTGACAATATTTCTATCAAATTGTATGGCATGATTTCAATTATTTAAAGCTTGTTCAACTACCTGAGATTTCTCTGGTTGACCTAATCTACAAGATCTCTCACGTCTTGTATCAAAAATACGTTCTCCATAAAAACGAGATAATCCCGGAAGATGATAATGGGTTTCAAACATCTTTAGGTGACCCTAAATGATCTATAATTTTCCTTGTAGGTGTAGAAACAATCCTAATGCCATGATTAATTAGGATTTTTTCAATTCTATCTGTAACATTAGTCATAAAAGGACGAAAGGCAGTACTAAAATTAAGCACTGGTTTTTCTATACTTATGTATAGCATTAACTGAATATCCATTAGCTTGTACCGATTTTATTATGATCATTTTTCAAAAATTCAGGATCTCAAATTCGTTTTGCTCGATGCACTAAAGATTTAATTACACTAATTTGTTGGATGGTGGTTTGATAATGTATGAAGGTATCTATCACTGTGGGCCGGCTTTCTGTAAACCTTAAAGTGTAGTGAATTATTAGTTTTAGATATTAGTACGAATGATAAACTTCCATTAGTTTCGTTTTCATGGTAAACTGGACGCTAGGCTATGAAAATGTAAACTTTCGCCATTATTACACATACTCAAAATACTTAGCTTTTTCGGTTTTTTTAAAAGTGTATTTTTGTATTTATTTTTATACAATTCTGAACGTGATATTAATAGCTGGCTTATGTTTGCGTTTTCAATTTTTATATTTCAAAAAATGTGTTTCACTAAAGAATTCAAAAAGCAAGTATTTTGAGTATGGATGCTAGTGTGTTATAAAAATTAAACATTAATGTAGTATTTATTCTCCATGTCTCCAAATAACAAATCTGTTCTCTACATGTATATGTTTCCAATCTTTCCATGTAAAAAATTAGATACAGCAGGACTCCTGACCGTCAGAAGTACGAACTAAATAAGATCATTGAGATAGAAGGAATCTATTACGCTCACTGATGAACTTATTTCTTCTGAAGTAAAATTAAGCATTTCATAAAATTTCAATTAGAAACAAATAAGATGTATTTAGTATAGTATATTTGTATCTTACACATTTTTTCCTTCATGAGAGCCATGAAATTATGCACCTATATCATCTAAAAACCTACGCCATAATTTGGTTTTGATTTGGTACTCTACCACAAAAAATTGGTATGCCTATCATTAACGTAAAGGTAGCAGAGCCAAAGTACAAGTGAACCATCGTATCGAAATCATTTATGTGTCATAATTTGGTGGTAATTTAGTGCTACCTTAAAACAAAAACTTGTTGCTCGTATTCTTCATACAATTTTTAGGATAAAAGGTAAAAATAGCTAAACATTATAACAAAGCATGGTATCAGAATGATTCATATGCCATAATTTGGTGCTGTTTTGTAAACCAAAATATAATATGTGGTTCATCCAGATACCATGATTTGTTATGAAAAATACGGGCAACAAATTTTATTTTGAGGTAGAGAAATGACACCAAATTCGTACCAAATTGTCATATATCAATCATATTGATAGCATACTTCATTATAGGGCTAAAACGTTATAAAAGTTTTAGCTCAAAAATTTTTTCATAAATACGATCGACAAATTTTATGTCAAGGTAACAAAGTAACACCAAATTTGCAACTTTATAACATATCCATCGTCCTGGTGCCATCTTTTGTTATACAGTTTCAGTTTCAGTTCAATTTTATTTTGGGACAGCAAAACGGCACCAAATTAAATATATCAATCATTCTGATGACATGCTTCAATATAGGGTTTTCGTGGTTTTCATAAATCTTAATCCCAAAGATATTACAAAAATACTAGCAACAAATTTCAGTTTAGGGTAGCAAAGTATCACCAAATTGGCACCAAATTATGACACGTAAATGATTTCGACACAATTGTTAGCCAAGCACCTGTACGATGGCTCTGCTAACTTCATGTTAAGCAGTTTAATTTTTTGTTATGTAATGATAGGCGCACCAATTTTTTTTATGGTAACAAACTGGTACCGAATTATGTATAAGTTTCATGCGATTATGCTGCAATGGCTGTGCTAATCTTAAATGCGTCACAAAACTATGATTCCTAGAAATAAAAAACAGTTTGCAAGTATATCTACAAGTATGTTCCCCAAACAAACAAAAAAAAAGTGTGTTGTTGATAATATCATATCATATCTAAATAAATAAAAACCAAGCCGTATATATGAAAGATCATCAATTGAGAATGGCTCGACCGATTTGGACAATTTAATTGTAAGGACAAGGTTTGTATGAAGGAAGTTTTTTGACAAATTCTCCGGAAAAGACGGATATTTAGATGGCATTTTTTGAAAATGTGACATTCAGTTTGACAGTTCTGCTGTCACATGTTTTCATAATAACAAATTTGGTATTGAATATTGATATTTTAATTAAATTGAATTGAAAGCGATATTTCAGTATGTTATTGGTGGTGATCACATCTTTGGTGCATTAAAAATAATAAAATTCATCAATTGTGTGTGTTGCGTGAAAAATGAGGTCAGACATTTAAGGAGGGTAAAGAAGAATGTTATAAAAGAAACGGATAGACGAGGGAAGAAGCAGAAAAACTAAGGGAAGATGGAGTTAGCGTAAGGAGGACATAATAAGAAGAAATAGGGACGTACAAAAGCAAAAATAAGAGAATCTAAATGGAATGTAAATTATAGAAAGATTGAAGGAGAAGGGATGCTAGAATATCTGAAAGGAGAAGGGAAGAAAAGAAAAATGATAGCGAGGTTCAGCTGAGGTAATGAAGAGTTGGAAAACAAGTAATGGAGGAAAGAGGAAGAAAGGATGTGTAGATTATGAGGGGAATGGATGGAGAATATGATACATATGGTAAAAGAGTGTAGGTATGATGACAAAGTACTGGAGCAAAAAGAAAACAAGTGGAGTGGGTGGAGGAAACGTGAAAAAGGCGAAAACTGATAATGGGAAATGGGACAAAAGGGAGACGACCGAGATGCTTTGAGTCAATCAGTACGAATAATGGTCATACTTTTGAATCAGCACCAGAAAACCGAATACGACAGTCAATAACGGGTACGGAGAAGTAAGTCTTCTTTCTAGATGCACCTGGCGGAACTAGCAAAACGTTCCTAAATTGATTCGCGCAAAAAGTCAAATCTACATTATCTTCATTGGTAAATTGCACCCGCCCCAATCGGGATCGGGTAACTAATATTTTATAAAATATGGGTTAAAATTAAATTTCGTTGTTTTGAAGTAAAAAATCAAAGCTTTATATAAATACCGTTTTAACGTAAATATTTAATAACTGTTTTTTATGAAAAAAATTGATAAAAGAAAAAAAATTTAAACAGGCAATGTAATATAATTATTTACTACCGTATATAACGCACATTTGTCATTTACACGTGCTTGTTGTTCATCCTTGGATTTTTATATAAGTAATTATTATTAAATTTATTTCTCATTATGTATAATATTTCACACAACAGGTAATGTTACTTCATAAATTATGTTTACCATTTACGTCAACTTGATGCAGTACTGTTTTTTATTTATTCTGATTTTTTTTTTGGATTGAATTACATTTTTATGTTTACTCACTTTCTGAAAATTCATTATTTGTGCAGTAGGTCAAAATTACTAATACAACGTGGAAATAATAATGGAATTTAATGTTTTCTAGTCATTTAGCAAAGGTTAATTGTCAAAAGTTAATGGGTATAATTTTTATTATGCATTATCTTGTTATGTATCATGAAATTAACATTTATAATCAATATTGATCAATGTTCGTTTTCTACTCTGTTCGCATCGAGCTAAATTACAAGATAACAATCTGTTAAATAATTGGATTTGATTTAATTATGCAAATAATGTAAATAAATAGGTAAAAGTAGTATAATTATTGTAATTCCTTATGATCTATATTCAAATTTTTATTGTAGGAAGTATGTTGTAGAATTGTACCGTGTGTCCCGGTTTCGTTGTTTTTTTATAGATATCGTTGTTATTATCAAAGATGGAAGTTTGTTTTCGACTTATAGCCAAACGTCGATATTTCTACACTTTCAAGGTCTTATACCTCATTTAATATTATCATAATGACATATTTCGTCAACGGTGCTTACATATTGCGAAGTGCTTAGCATTTTTGTAGGGGGTGCGGTTTTTGAGTAATAACATAAACTTGCATTTTTTTAAATGGGAAACAGTTGCCATGGCAACCATCATCTGTAATTCTTTCTTAGCTTCTCAAAAATATAAATATAGATTTCTGAAAAACATCTTACAATCACCTTTTTTCAACAACACGGTGCCCCAGGCCATAATGCTTCGGCGGTGAGGGATTACTTAGGAAACCGTTTCCCAAATCGTGGGATTGTAACATTCGGTTCAGTGTTAAGGGTACCACGATCTTTAGATCTGTCAATACTGGAATTCTTCCTACGGTTTTTTTCAAAAACGTAATTCATCAAAACTGTCATAATACCGAACCGAATATTGTAATCCAACGATTTTGGAAACGATTTTTTTAAGTAATTCCTCACTGCCAAAGCAGTTAGGGCTGGGCCACCGTCTTGTTGAAAAATATATTTGGAAGATATTTTTCAGGAATCCCTATATTTATTTTTTTGAAAAGCTATGAAAGAACTGCAGCTGATGGTTACCAAGCCAACTATGTTTCCCATTTCAAAAAAAGGCAAGTTTATATTATTACTAAAAAACCGCACCCCCTACAAAAATTCTAAGCACTCCACTGAATTCGGCACTTCGCAATATATATGTAACGTTGACGAAATATGTTAGTATAATAGTATTAAGCAAAGTATAAAACCTTGAAAAAAGTATAGAAATAACCACGTTTGACTATAAGTCGAAAACAAGAGAAGATACTAAATTTTCGATTTTGATATGAAATCTAAGTGAACAATATGTGAATGTAAAAACTGCAAACTTATATCTTTGATAATAACAAAGATATCTTTAAAAAACAACTAAAACAATGATATCGGAACACACTGTACAGTTTTGTTTTGTTCAAAAAGTTCATTGAGTACTAACTTGGCCTAATTTCTTTAAATCTGTATAACTTATTTACATTTTGTTTTAGATTTAAAAACGTATAGACAAAAGGGTGTATTTCCCATAAGGTAACACTTCTGAAAGAAAAATATGCTAGAAAGTATAAATGGACTAATTTTTATTTTGAATGTTGAGTTAACTGAACACATTTCGTGTTGATGTCGCGACAAAAGAACACGGATATTTGGACGCGCGACAAAGGGACGCGGATATTTGGACACGTGAAAAAAGGACGTTTTTTTTATTTTTTTTTCTGTTTGGTATTTAAATTCGTGGAATTTTGAAATGAGCACAATATATGGAGAACTAAATAAAGCATCATTTAACTTAACTAAAAAATAACCGCATTAAGAAGTTGTTACATTTTCGTTGTTAAATAAGTATCATTAGTCACCGTATTGTAAAATTCCCAGTGCGGCCACTACTAGAATATTTACAAGGAATCGCACAGAACTTCCAATTACAAATTTGCCTAACACCATTACCAAATTTGAATATTAAACAAAATATGAATTAAAAAGTATTAGAAATCACAAAATTTGTGACAATGACGTTAAGTAGAATAGTTTTAAATATTTTTACGCATATTTTAAATAATATTTGACCATCATTGTATAATTTTTCCTCCCTGAAGATGTTATTTTAATTTATTTATATCGAAAGTGGGCGGGCTGCTCGAGCTTTCAAGCCCGTGTGGTCAAGATACCCCAGCATTCGCCTAAGTAGCCGTACATGGTGTGTAATACGCAGTGACCAATTGACCATGTCGCTACATGTATGAGGAAAACCCTGAAAAAACCTCATACAAGGTAGACGGTAACGGGAATGGAACCCTTTACTTCCCGAATGCTAAGCAGGTTTTGTCCCCACTACGCTACCAGCTCGGTCATAAACTTTTAAATACGCCAGTATTTTTGCTGCCAGTCCTAAGCCTGGATGAAGTGAGACGTAAAGTAACTATGCGTCCTTTTGTCGCACGTCCAATTTTACATGCGTGCTAATTTCCGTGTCTTTTTGTCGTGCGTGCAAACATCCGCGTCCTTTTGTCGTATATTCTTTCGTGATACATTACCTCATACCTCATTTTCCGTGTTGTGTTTGGTTTTGGTTTAGCATACGCATCTTATTTCTAGATTTTACCAAAACATCGAAGCTTTTAATCGCTATAAAAAAAATAGTTTTCAGCTGTTTAATGATTTTTAGGAGTAATGACTTGTTGCTCGAATCATGTTTTGTGTACTGACTCATAAAAATTGCAACAGCTAGAATTTGTTGAACGATTCTCTTGAAATTTTCGTCAACGATGTCTTTCATTAGAACAAACAAACAATTAAAATTTGAATAAAATCTAGCTAGTAGTTTTTGGTGGTTTTTCCTTTGACACTTAGTAACAATAAATTTGAAGAAATAAACCAATCACGGTAATTAACTGTCAATTTTGCAAATGTTTGTTCACAATTTCGTTCTGAACTTGGGAACAATGCCAAGAGTACGTCAACATCAACATTTTTCCCAATTGACTGATTTTAACGTGCCGTATTATTGGCATGAGAGAGGCCGGACTTTCGCTAAGAGAAATTGCTCGTCGGTAAGCCAATGTGTACAACGGTATTGAATGTTGGTCCAAATGGCGAGGAAGGTGCAACAAACGTCGCCCTGGATCTGGATGTCGCAAGAGGCAGATTTTCAACAACTCGATCGATTGCAAATTATTGGATGAGAGGTGTAGGACCCAGAATGTCAATGTCATCTGTTTATCGCCGGATAAGGTCTTATGGGCTGCGTTCATATCGTCCATTTTTATGTCTTCCTCTTACACCACTTCGTCGTCTACGCAGGCTAGAATGGAGCAACGAAAGAGCGAATTGGGCGCAAGAATGACATCGAATTGTGTTTAGTGATGAGTCCCGATTTTGGTTATGGGCCGACGATGGTCGTAGGAGGGTCAGACGGATGCGTGGAGAACGTAAAAATTCAACATTTTTTGTGGAACGCAACACAGTCCTCACACAAGGAGTGAAGATATGGGGTGCAATATGTTACGGTAGCAGATCACCCTTGATCTTCATTGATGGCAACTTAAACACCGCTGGTTATATTGCCAATGTGCTAAAACCCGTTGCGGTTGCATATCTTCAGGGGCTAGAAAATCCATTTTCCAACAGGATAATGCGCGCTCTGATACGGCAAGGGCTACAACACGTTTTTTGGAAGAAGCTAACATTGCCGTCCTCCCATGGCCTGCTCGGTCGCCCGATTTGTCGCCCATTGAACATGTATGGGATGAAGTCGGTAAACGACTGGGTAATTTACCACACCCTCCAGATAACTTACACGATCTCTGGCTACGGATTAAAGAAGCTTGGATTGATATACAACACGCAGCTATAGATCACTTGATTGATAGCATGCCACGCCGTCTAAATGAGTGTATTACAAATCGTGGCGGAGCAACTCATTATTGAAAAAAACATTTTTAGTTTTTGTCCTTTTGTTTTCAAATTTTAATCGTTTGTTTGTTCTAATGAAAGACATCGTTGACGATAATTTAAATAAAATCGTTCAATAAATTCTAGGTGTTGCATTTTTTATGGATGTCAGTATATTTTGGATATTGGTACAAATATGTACAATTCCCTATAACACACTTTAACTTTTAACTATATAAATCCTTATGCGATTAGAAATTGTATTCTTTATGATCACAGAATCATTAAATGTAGTAAAGGTCCTTAGTTCTCTCAAACTTACACAAAGTCAAAATAATAATTATGAATGTATACAATTTAATAATTTATAAATTGCATAAAATGTCTTATTGCATTTCTAGTCTTGGATAAGATAAGCAACACTGTTTTAAATGTACAAAAAATGAAATTAACATTACGTAATGAAGTAAATAAGGTTGAAATTAGAATTAAGCTTTTTACAACAATTTAACAAATCTCGCGTTCTCTTAAATATATAGTTAAAATAGAAATTATTTACTGTATGTTTAAACATATTGCGGGATCGGAATAAGAACGCGACTATAATGGTTGCAGTTCCCTTTCGTCTACACTGGTTTTTGAATTTTCGTTTGTTGCTTGGGGGCTAATTTCTTCTTTCGTAGGTAAAGGTATTAAATTATGCATACTGCGGGATGTTAAAGTGTAACGACCCTATTCGTTATATCTTTGACTGGATAGAGTTGTTAGTATATTTAAAAGAAAAATTCCTAATCCTGCACGTTATGAAATTTCGTCAAGTAGGAAAACTGAATGCCGATAGTCAAATTTTTGTATTTAAGGAAGCTTGAGTATCATGCGGTTTGTACATCATGGTGATTATATAGGTACGGATAGAATAATTTATATTGAATAATAGTTTTTGATTTTGTGTGTCACTAAATTTTGAGACACGAAACGTTGCCGCCTCAGTTTTAGTATGCCTGCATTTTGTAGTGAGACCACACACAGTTTGTTTTAGAATGATAAGGCGCTACGTTTGCCACTAGGTTATTGAAGTGTTGATGTTATCCTATCGTTTCATCCCTGTCCATCATACATTATTGTGAAGAAATAATACTGTTTACCTTTACGTTTTACTATATCTTTCCTGAAGGAACGAACAAATTTTGCAAAATTATACACATTGTGATATTTTCTGCAAAAATATTGTTTCAACATAATAAATTAGCTTATATGTCTATTGCGACATTAAGTAGACAAGTTAGATTAATCATTTTTAAGCAACCAAAGTAAAGCTAGTTTTATTAACGTTCAGTATAGATGAATAGAAGGTACGCGACTTCAGTTTTTAAGTATTATCACACAATTATAAATTTGGGAGTGTATTGGCCTGCTCCAATGTTATTTTTGTTGACGTAGGTCATACAGTTGAGTTATTGCAGTGAACTATTGATACGTTCAGATTTAATCTGGATTCTCATTTTGAAATAGTTCAACATAAAGATTGGTTATGTTGTGTATGTAGTTTTAAGGTTTATATTAACAATTAGTTTTATTATCATAAAGGTTTACAAACTTTACAAGCTCATTGGTACTTATGCTGAAGTTAAATAGCAAATATTGCTTTGATTCATTCAGTAAATCTCGTCAGTCCCCGCGTCCACGGATGTGTTATAAAATTAATTTCTTTGGGTGTATGGGATATAGGAAACACAAATAATGTACATATGCGGTTACACCTTAGACCAATGGTCTATGCGTTACACAGCTTCCACTACTGGAAAGCAAAAGAGAAAAATATGTCTGTATTTGTGTACAATACATTCGTATATCAAAATTGGGTCAGGGATATTAACGTCCACATGTGTGTAATATTTCAAATCTGCATACAAATGGTAGAAATAAAGCTTAATTATCAAATTCATATTTTATTTACTTTACAGAAAATATAGAAATATAGTTTATTTCGAATGGAAATCTCTAAAGCAGTTTCTACCTTTAAGAACACAGAAGAAAGCAAGGTATGATGTGCACTATATTGATCTACCACTGCATTTTTTACGGCACCTTTGTGCTTCCTTCAAATTTTCGACCATGGGAAAGTGTTGGGCATTTATGCTTTCCGTTTCTGAAATAGGCAGTTGTACCATTCCTGGTCGGACAACACTTTTTTACCTTGGGTGTTTAGGTGGCTGATCTTCCACGACAAGATTATTTTTCAAACATGATGTATCACGAATTAGGATTCCTCAACTCTTAATTTAAAGGCATGCAGGTCCAACATATTAGATTTTGATAATTTCCTATCTAAATAATCATGCTTATACTGCATCCAGAATTTGCAATAGCAAGATCCATAAAACGTTCAATCATTCGTACATACCATTTCCTTGTTTTTTGGTATGACCCATACGCTGAAATTAATCGATGGATTAAATCGATACCACCTATATGTAGTTGTTATAGTGATGAATAACATCTGGCTGGCTGCTCATGTAAGCCTTGACGTTTTTTGAATACCGTCTTGCATTTCGTAAGGGCTGCGTATGTACTAAACGATTATCCATCCACTTAATTAGCTGGATTTTACCGTCTGAAGCAGTAGAGCCTCGAACTCTGATTTGATTGACAGGTTTGAGATAACTTGCACCAGAAAATTGACTCTTCATTATCATACCAGTTCCAGAAATGTTTCTGTTTATGAGGGCGTCTAGTAATGCAAAAGACGTAAAATACCTGTCAAAATACATGTTTGAACCTTCCTTACATGTCTCACTTAATCTCAGCACAGCACGTTCACCTCCTAATTTTTTTCCGGACATCTAATTCAGGGGGAAGTCGTTGACCCTTAGTAAAACCTCGAAGTCGAGCAGTGTGCCAGTTTTTGAAGCTAGGACATAATTTTTGATAGTAGGATTAGGTTTTCATGGTACATATTGTCTGATTCCAACTTAACTATTAAATGATATCCTCTGCTCGTTGACCCAGATGTCTTTCTCGCGTGGAAGTTTCTAAACTGCATTGTGAAAAGCTTCTAGCAGTGGTTGTACGTTCCACAATTTAATATTTTCTTTTTGCTCATCCGTCACACCCTTTTTATTTGTAACATGTATAACATTTCTCAATCGAAAATATCGGTTGCAGATTATGTAATCTACTATGAGGTTCTAAAATGTCACACCAATACATTTTAATTCTTGGATACCTTTCCATTTTTTTGTAAATGAATAAATGTTTTGTCTGACATTAGATAGAAAAACCCCTGATCAAAGCACTGTAAAAAATAATCGCAGGGATTCCAGTCCTCTCGACTATCAATTTCTCTGTCTTCATCCTGGAACTCAGTAAATTCAGGATCAAAAGTATTCTTAGAGCACCAGGTTTTAAATTCTATTACTTCATCTTCGTCGTTGTCATAGAAGTCGCTACTAGCAAGAATTTCAGCTAAACGTTCATCCGCTAATAATTAAACTGAGATTGTTCGGTAATAATGTATATATTTGTGGATTGACGCTACAGCGTTGGTTAATAATGTACACAGTTGTGTACAAATTAGTTAAAAGTAAACGGAATTTCCGGATCACAACAAATAACAGTAAGGGTTATTTAGCACACATATGTGGATGTAACTATCATAGAAGATATACTAATACATATAGTTGTTTTATTTGCTGAGTTTAAACACGATGTTAAAATACATTGTTCTCGTTTTCTTTGCATTTCATTTATATAACAAGAACGAAGAGTGGTCTTCATCCTATAAAAATCTCGTTTATATCTGTAGATGTGTCTCTGAAATCCCTTATGACCTGTTGATAAAGAAACAATGCTCCCACTTTACAATAAAAATTAAAATTTATATCTCTCAAGAGCAAGCTGTGTTGCAAAATTGTTTTTTACGTATGACGATATTACTGTACTTAAGATAATTTAAATTCTTGTTTTGATGTGATAAATTTTAATTCGTAGTCAAAATTGTTATTTGTTATAAGTCTTCTTGGATAATTCCTTATAAGATTGTTGCTCTGTTCTTTGGGCCATCTGAACGACTTCCTATAATTCCCGGAATTTTAATTTTGTCAGCTTTTCTTTTTCAACATTACAGGACACCATGCTTTTAATTTCAATGTTTTTGGATTGTGATATAACAATGTTTTCGGATAGTTTCCAACATACTCTGTATTTTCATCAATTAATCCATCTTTGAATTTTTTAAGACCATGCAGAATGAGTTGGCTATATTGGGCTTGGTTTGTAGAAAGTAGGGTCGATTAGCACTGCATTTTGCCTCCCTTCCATCTTTATGTTC
The DNA here is from genome assembly GCA_036346205.1 of Vesta saturnalis. Taxonomy (NCBI): domain Eukaryota; kingdom Metazoa; phylum Arthropoda; class Insecta; order Coleoptera; family Lampyridae; genus Vesta; species Vesta saturnalis. The sequence goes on from JARFJB010001795.1 coordinate 3,799,456, forward strand.
GGGAGTTGTTGCTTGGGTATGTTTCGTATAAGCAGCGCTAGTAATTCTATTGGTAGTGCAAATTCACTGCTTGTGCTATTGCAGTTGCTAAACGTACGGAGTCTACGTACTTGTATATCCTGGGCTGAAGAGGAAGAGGACTCCTGAACAGTCAACCACAAAGCATTCGAATAAGCTAAAAATGAGTAATTTAGTAACATAGACATGATCATACTAAAAGAAAAGCTTTTGTTTCCCGATAGTAGGTTTTGCTTAGTTCTTCTTTTGTTTAGTTCTTCCGTTGGCAGGTGGTTCAGTGATTTGCGTTATTATTGATTCTTAAAGGGATTGTGGATCCCATTCGTGGGTTACAACTCAGTTAATGAATGTTGCTGCAGATATTCCCAAATTTGTAATTGCTTCTAAGGATTTTATAGTTGTCTTATAAACGTGCAACGTCTGCATTTTGACGTGTGGGTAAGTTTAGTATCTTGTCAATGAAAATACAAACCTTACGATTATCACTCATAATTAGAATAGTTATCTTTTGAGTATGAGATCGTGTATTTTCATTAATTTCTTAGAAATTTAAATTTTTCGACAATTGCACTTATCGTCTGCAGTTAATGATAACGAAATTTAAAAATGCAAATATAAGGCTACCATGACAGTTAAGGAATGTAAATTTATTTTAGTAAAGAAAATGACAACTCAGAACACCCTATAACGGATGAAGGCTAATAATGAAAAATGTCACAATCCAAAAAACATATTACAAGCTAATGGTTACTCCCTTATGAGTATTTCCTATTTTGCGATTAAAGGGTTAAACAGTTTAGGGGGTTAGTAGTTGCGACAGCCAGTCTCAACCGCCAAATTTAATTAAGCCTTATAAATACAAGTACTGCTTGAGAAAGAAATAAATTTGAACACTCATAATAAAATACTTATCTTTTGTTTTTAATGGTGTTAATTATACAATCTAAACGTTTCGATAACATTATCTTCGTCAGTAGTAATGTTTGTTAAAATTGTTAGGTTGTAAACAATTTTGTCAAATTTGAAAAATTAAAACATAAACATAAGCCTGCTATTAATATAATATTTTATTTTTCAAATTTGACAAAATTGTTTACAACATCTTTAACAATTTTGATAGATATTACTACTGACGAAGATAACTGTAAGTGTAATCGAAACGTTTAGATTGTATAATTTAAAGTACACCATTAAAAAACCCCAAAAAAGATAAGTATTTTAAAAATAGAGTATGTATGAAAAATTAATATCCTGACTTTTGAAATTATTCATGGCGGCTATTGCCTTATATGGGTATGTTCTAATCTATAAGTAACGCTGACTTCTAACATTAGCAATTAATTTTCATGGTTGAGTGTTTTGAAATTAGTGCAAATATTTTCAAAAGTGCAAAGTGAACTTTAACTTTGAAGTAGGTAAACACTTGCGCAATTAGAAATATACATTTTTTATGAGGACAAAATTATTAAAGGTTATTTTAAAATTAGACAAAGTCAAGACAATAATTATGAATATGTGCAATTTAAAAATAGTAAGTTATAAATTGCAGCCTCTAAAGTATTACGTTTCATTTCTTAGATAAAAATAAGAAACTCAAGATTGTTTTAAATGTACAACAAATTATATTAATATGAAAATGTAAACTTTCACCATTAACACTCATAATAAATTATATTAACTTTACAGGATGAAGCGAATAGAAATTGATATAAAATATAAGGTTAAAATTAGGCTAAAACTATTCACAATCGTTGAATATGATTAAATTTGGATAACAAGCATAAATAAAAATGAGCGCGAGTGTATATTTATATTTTTCAAAGCACTGCCTTCACAACCAACATCTCAAAATCATAAAATTTCGTTGTTGCATATCGCTACAATACTCAACTATTTCCTCAAACAAATTAATGAATATCAAGTCTGGACATAAAATGACCAAACACCGCAAAATATGAAATTTAGTTAGTTTGGTCGTAATTCCAAAATAAATGTACATGCAAATAACAATTTTGAAAATCAAAGGTGAGCATTTTACCAAAGAACTTGGTGCTGATAATTGATGTCAAAAATGACAAACACCGAGTATAACTTAGTTGTTGGTTATCGAAGCAATACGTTTTTGGTCCGTTTTCGCAAAGAAATAGATGTGTAATTAAAGATTTTGGGCAACAGTAGTTCCAAACGGCGACTATCGATTTCCGTGGTACTTAGTAATTACATACTAGACCCTAAGCACTATTAGTATGTAATACTTTACATACACTTTACAATTCACCTTATTTACGTCACAAGTAGTTTCACGATGAACGCACGGACTGCGTACATTACTATAGAGCATTTTTTAATGCTCTAAAACAGGCATCGTAACTAGTGTGACCACTGTTAACTGATTTCTTTTGAACAAGGACAAGTGTGTGTCATATTTGGAAAAAGTTGTTTAAAAATCAAGTTTAATTTACATTTTTGAAAAAGATAGTCATGAACAACTTTTACTTTCATACTTTGAAACTTCTCATCTAAAGGGAATCGTTCAAAATATTCCAAATTGCGTATATGCGTGCGCGCGCGTTTGCACGTGCGGATGCGGCAGAAGTGCACGAGCGTGTAATTTAAAAAATAGAATGACACCTACATTACAATTACTACACAGTGAGTACCAAATGTATAGAACCGCCTTTGTTATTTCAAAAAAATTTAATATGCATGCTGTTTACAAAGTCTTCTATTATTTCCGCAGTTTAATTATTTGTTTAACTGACAAGGTCAGGAGCTGCACAACACACTTGATTTTTTAAATAGGAAATGGTGCATACCATTTTAAACGTATTTTCAAGTAGAATTCAGCGACATGTAGCTTTCCATAGTTATCTTTAAAGATAACTTCGCTATTGTAAATTAAATATTGAGAGTAGCTATTAGCTGGGTGAGTAAGAATAAGTTATTAAAATTAAAGAGATGTGCATTAATAAAAATTAGGTACCTACAACACATTAATATACATACACCTAATTGTTGATTCCTCGGCACAAAAACTACTATTCAACGCTAATATATTTAAATCATTATTGTTAATTTTTTTTTGTTTAACCTTCCTTAATCGGAAAATTACTTTTCCAATATTTCCAGTTATCATTGAGTGTACTAATTTTTTGCTGTTTATTTTTCATGTTGTCTCAGATAAAGGCGGAAGAGGACACACGAAATTTATCTTTATCTGGCATGGGAAAATCTACATTGTTTATTTACAGGCCGTTCCCTTACATTGTAATAATATATATAAAATAATTTGCATTTAGAAAAATTCTGCCCATGATTATTTATAAAAAATTATATGCAAATAAACTCTATCAAAATATAATGAAAAGGAAGTGGAATACTGCATTCTTCCCATATGTAGAGTGGCAATTTCTTGTCCAAGATTTAAGATCGATTTACTCCAGTTATTTTTATATGTTTACATAGAAAAATTTGGGCAAAACAAAATAATCAAAAAAATGAAATCCGGCGTGTAAAAATTATAAACAATTCTGTTAAGAACTTGAAATTTATTGTCTTACCATAACAGCACATGAACTCTCTAACACAAGCTTTACCTGAAACAAAGCAAAAAAATGTATTACTTTCTAATATTAAATTATGAGTATGAATTTTACAAGCATTGGGTTTTTTCCTAAAGCACTATGTGTGTCATTGTCAACAACCATGAGTTATAAGCCACGCCCCGTAAGTTATTTCGTATATAACTCCACAGTTATGACAAACTACTACATTACAATAGTGTATTGTACAACAAGCATGGAATGACGTGCGTTTCCTACGAGTATGATTTGCAGCACTCGCCTGCGGCTCGTGCTGCAAATCATACGAATAGGAAATGGTCATTCCATGCGAGTTTTACACCATACTCTTTCTAGGACTGCTACTATTACATAAAAAGGGATTAGTGATATGTTTCTTTTTAAGATGTCGAAAACTGTCAATTTGACATTCCACAAAAAAAACAAAGCTTTCTTATGAGATATTTTATTAGTTATCATCATTTAAAAAAATTAACACAATTAGATATAAAGACATTTTCCTACCACAAACATTGCAAAAAATATAGATTTTTTGTTTATTATTAATATCCAAAGTAATACTAGAACAGTTATTAAACACAATTTTTGGAGAATTCGAACCGGCATTTTTAAGAGATAGGTTGTCATTATTTTCTAAATTATTTGATATCGATGTCGATTGAAGATTGATTAATTGATTAATCGATCCCATCATTTTTTGGCTGCGTTGTTTTTGTTCGTCAAAGACTTCTCAATGTAGTTTTCAGTCATCGCTGTCGAACGCCGGCCACCGTGCCGTTTTAGTGTTGTTATATTTTCGCCACTATCTATCAATATTGTTGCCGAAAACCAGCGAAAACAATGGCTCGTATAAAGTTCAGGATTCTGTAGTTTTAGAAATGCAGCAATTTGCTTTCCCATATTTCCTATCTTATTTTTGGATAATTTTTGATAATTAACAAATAAAGAATTCCCGTAATACCAACTAGTCGTATACTCCAATATTTTTAGCGATATCGTTATTGTGAATTTTCAGGATATTTTTGTTTTGGTGTTTGGAATTTTAACTAAAATTGCGGCCCCCAAATCTTCGAGATTATTAACTTTCATTCTATACAGTTTATCTCTTCTGGAAGCACCCATTATTCACATGATAAGCACAACCTGCAACAGAAAAAAAACTTATAAAACTGCCACTAGGTATCTATAGGAAGTGGGATTTTGACAAATTAGTACTTACTTATTCTACCTAAATATATCATTATCTTACCTTGGCTAGAAGGTTAAGGCTGCTCTGGGGCCTCTTTAATCAACTTGTCGATTTCGTTTGTAGTAAATACCTTGGATTTTCTTGCTTTGTAGCCATCAGATTTGCGTTTCAAAAATGTTCGCAATTTTGAGTAATTACTTATATCACTGCCTTGTTAACATTTAGCATAGTTTTTAGCATACCGTACTGTGACCAGAAAGTAGAAGATTTCAATTTACTTAATACGTTTCCAAAGTACACCATCAAAATATTTTCTGAGCAGGAACTGGTTTTCTGTTATTTGCACCACTCCATAAATAGATTATAAGATATTGTGTAGTTTTGTTCGGATTTTTCCGGCACCAAATTTAATGACACGACATTTGCTGCCTCTAAAACCACTGGGTGGAGTTAAATTAAATTCGCTATCACTACTTTCCATAATAAATAATCTTTTAAAATACTTAAAAAGCTTTAAACTCAATATTATTTGAAAATAATAATTGTCATTTACTATGTTTTTATTTTCATTGCCTGCATTGCTATGCGGTTGCCATAGCGCGTAGACGCGTCGCCGGTCAACACCACCTTTGTTAAAACATACCCGTGCACAATAGGAACTTTGTAGTTGAATCACCCTGGTTATTGAAGCACAATGAAAATGTGTATAAAACAGTGTACTACGTTCCGAAATTACTATATTACAATAAACGCTTTTATTGGCAGTCGTATGAAAAAATTAATACGTATTAAAAGTTAATGCTAGAACAAAAAATAATCTGAAAACAATGTTTACAATACAAAAGTATTCCTACAAAAATACATTTTATAAAATTTTAAATTTCAAATAAAAATATCAACAATATGGTTGAAAAATTTACTTTTTAATTTTCAATTGATTTAATTTTTACTTATTTCCATTATGACTACTTCTACTTCTTAAACTTAATTTTCTCGCACTTCAGTTTTAATTTACATAATTTTAACTAATTTTTAATTTCCATTTATTTATTACTTATTTTAGCACACTTATGGAAGGTTTTTACTGAAAATATTGTTATATAGCGTCCTGAGGGTAAGGAAGTTGCACATTTTCATGATTATGGTTTAGCGTTGAAGTTAAAGTAATACATCATAGTATCTTAAGCTATAGTTATTATCTACGCGAGCAGCTATGCTATCTTCCTCACGTTACATCGGTGCAATTTTGTGAAATCCATTATACATAAGTGGTAAAGTATACAGCCCAAGATCTAGTGATAAAAGTATGTTTAAAAACAGTAAAATCAGTTTGAAGTAATCAGCGACAACGAATCCATAACTTATTTTAAAAATAAATCGAGTAGGAAATAAATAAAGGTTGAATTGTATAAAAAAAAGTAAGGTCATAGTTCATTAACATTAGATGTACATCATATTATAAACTTTCTTTCATTACCAAAAAAGTTACAAAAGGATTAAAAGATTCTTTTTATACGAAGTGTAAGCATGATAACTAATTATTTTAAATTGTTTGCAAGCGTAAAAAGTATACAGGGTGTTCCGCTAAGGTCGGCTTCCGGCGGTTATCTCAGCGCTGTTACATCACATATATATATATATATATATATATATATATATATATATATATATATATATATATATATATATAATAATGAGCTATCCTAATCGAAATATTAATAACACGTTCAAGCCCTTTATTCCACTGAGCTACCAACCCCTTCCTTATCTGTTGCTTCCGATTCTACTGCCATAAAAATTTTCAACTTTCATAAAATTATTTCAATATCTTTAACAATTTTAAGGGATATTACTACTGACAAAGATAACTGTAAGTGTCAGATTGTATAATATAAAAATACACCAATAAAAACTCAAAAAAGATAAGTATTTAATTATATGTAATAATGGAGAAAGTTTACATTTTCATATATTTATACTATAACGTTTTCGTATTTTAGAATAAATAAATAATTTACCAATGCTTGATTTTGTAAGTAAGTTTTTCACTGCACATTTAGTTATAAATGATGAGATAATCGAAATACTGTATAGCGCATGTTTTCCAACCATTCTACTCTAATAAATAAAAGCGTTTTTAATAGTTTAGCTGTTTTAGTTAACAGTTCGGTAACAAGAGCCGAGAGAGAGACCAGAGAAACGAGAGAGAGAGAGAGAGAGAGAGAGAGAGAGAGAGAGAGATGAGTACGATCAACTTCTATTACAGAAAACATTCGCTAGCTTTAAAAATACACCACTAGATGGCGCTACAAACACTAATTAGTCTTGGAAATATATCGCTAGGTGGCACCACCTTTATTACAAAAAATATTCATTAGTCCATACACAATTAGATGGCGAGATAAATTCAGATTTCGCAACAAGGGGATCACGACAGGAGGGCGCAGACCCTAATACAAGTTCCTATACTTGAGATAGAATTAGGGCCCCTTATTAGAATACTATTTATCGTTAAGGGGGTACGATAAGAGGGCGCAGACCCTAACGCACGTTCCTATAGCTAAACGGATTTTTGGTTATGACCTTGGTAAGCGCAAAGCCAACTTCATAGACAGGCCCAAGGCCAATTCCAGACCCCGAGGCCAGTCTCAAGGTCAAACCCGAGGTCAGCCCCAGGGTCAACGTCATTATTGTTGTATGAAATCGTGCACGTAAGGGAGCCTCGACGATGAGACGAAGGCCCGAGAGCAAGTTCGTATACCTGCCTTACACATTAACATTAGATCCCCTTGTTAAAAATATTCAACCCTATTGTATAAATGGTCCTATTCAATCGTGTACGTTAGGATATTGCTCGCTAGGTAAATATTGGCGTTTACTTGGATATTTCTTCTAATTAAAAATGTAGTGAATGGTAAAACTTACCCTCTCTCGTTAGCTTATTTTTTCATCAGAGAGTGCTTATATCATACGATAATTTAAATTTTTGATATATATCTATGATAATACCCACTTTATTTTGAATTAATTTGTATTTGTGAATGCGCAACGATGCTGAACGTGACTTCGAGATGAAAATCATTTAAAAGCAAAAAAAATTCGTTCATGCGATGTCACGCTAACGACCCTGTAGTAAATCAAGATTTTGAATTGAATGTTCTAGAGGGCGTGGCCATACATGAGTATTACTAAAATTAAACCAAAACAGTAAGTAAAATTCCGTATACTTACATTTAATCATTTCGAAAATATTCGCTCACCTAATTAATAATTAGAGAAAGTAGATAGACCGTAAATAAAAAAACACCTTATTTAAAACCTACGAGTATCTTTTTATCTTAGGTACCTTTTTACCTTCCAACCTTCATATACATGTGCAGGTATAAAAGTTTATGCAATAGACTTTACAGCTTTATGCAATAGATTTTACAACTTTTAGCCATGCTTCGCCGAGATCAGCCATCATGTCTGGATGTTGTGTGCGTCTGTGTGTGAGTGTGCGTCTGCGTGTGCGTGTGGGTGTATGTGTGTGTACGCATGTGTATGTGGTGTGTGTGTGTGTGTGTGTGTGTGTGTGTGTGTGTAGAGCTGATTAGATTTTAAGAGAAATCCAGCGGCGGAGAGGGGGGTTTATTAGGGGTAGTTTTTTGTTTTTATTATATTTAAAAGATATAAAAGTACCTGAATATAGACCTTCAACATATCGATTAATTATGTTCTATGCTAAAGTAGAATTTAAGTGTTCAAATTTTTTCATTATCTGAGTAACGAATAGTTTCATAAGAAAAAGTATAGCTGTATTTTTTAAAGAAAATTTAATTTTACATAAGTTTTCTTTACAAAGTTCTTTAATGTAAAGCGTAATAAATGTAAAAATTAAATAAGTATCATTGAAAATGCTGAAGGTGTATTATCGATATTTTTATAGAAGCGGGCGGCTTTGGAATTATTTTCTTACGTGAACATGTATTTGTGTCTATGAATCTGTATCTGACATAAAAGTTTTAAACGTCATTCTGACATAGATTACTGTTTTTGTTTTTACAATGTTGCCTGTTTTCGTTATGAACGTATAAAAAAGAGGTTGTATAGTTTTCCTAAAAAAAATTTAAATTCAATTTCTTTTAATTAAGTTTGCATCTAGATGTCAATTAACCTCTGTCATGAATTTGTATACGTCTATTTGACATAGATTATTGTTTTTGCGTTTACAATGTTGCCTATTTTTGTAATGAGCTTCTTATAAAAGATGTTACATAGTGATCCTAAAACAAAATGTTATTAAAATTATTTCATTTCTTTTAATTTTCATTTTGTAGGTTGGAAGGTTGTGTGGTGTTCCACACCAGGTATTTTAATAAGAAAAATAAATTAAAAATTATAATTAAATTAAATTATAGCTATAATGCATAATCTCTGCTTCTCGAAATGAAAATTTCTAACCTACAAAATGGAAATTAAAAGCAATGTAATAATAATAATTTTAATAACAATTTTATAATAATTATGCAGTTTCTTTTATAATAAGTTCAATACGAAAATAAGCAACATTGTAAATCAAACACAATTATCTATGTCAGACTGTCGTTTTAAACTTCATTCAAATAAAATAATTTTAATTATAATTTTTAGTTGCAACCTCTTTCATACGTTGATAATGAAAACATGTAACATTGTAAAACAAAAACGTAATGTATGTCAGGGTGACATTTTAAATTTCCTGTCGGAGAGATTAATCGTAAATAAATACATGTTAACTGAAAAAAATTCCAACATTGTCCGCTTCTAATCAATAATGCAGTTTAACCATTTTCATTCATGTGTTAATTCTTTTTTAGGTTTACCTCACGCTACCTATCTATCTATCTATACTTACTTACAAGGCTAGGGCCCGCTTATTAGAATAGAATAAAATATAAATTCAAACTCAGATTTCTCGCAATAACGAGTCAGAATGCAGAAACTTAAATTCAATTTCAATTTTCAAATTTCACACCAAGGGACGCATACGCTGACACAGGTTCTTATAGCTATCTTACAAGTTAGCATTAGGGCCGCTTATTAGAATACAAACAATTCACAAAGCCAACTCCAAAACCGGGCTTGAGGTCAACCTGAAGGTCAAAAATACATCCACCACGTGGGCGACCTGGGGAATTTCCATTACTACCATAATTACATCGTTCTGCTTTAATCAGCGAATGGGGCCTGAAAACAATATATTTATATATATATATATATATATATATATATATATATATATATATATATATATATATATATATATATATATATATATATATATATATATATATATATATATATATATATATATATATATATATATATATATATATATATATATATATATATATATATATATATATATATATTGTACTGTTACGCCCTACATTATGAGGATAATCGCGTCCTTGTTGTGAATGTACATTCATAAATTTTGAGGTTTTATCGTGTTTGTATTACCGGTGATCATTGAAATCGTTATGATATACTAACAAAAATGTCCCCCACAGAAATCACTCAATTAAAAAATATACTTAATAGTTTAGTTATGTTGATACCAGGCTGATGTTTATGTTTTAATTTTTCAACTTTGACAAAATTGTTTACAACACCTTTAACAATTTTAACAAATATTACTACTGACGAAAATAACTGTAAGTGTTATCGGAACGGTTAGATTGCATAATTTAAAATACACCATCAAAAAAACCCAAAAAAGATAAGTATTTTATACTTAATAGTAGTTACATTGATGAAAACTGCTCAATCAATTAAATAGTGTCACTAGCTCTATCAAAAAAAGTATACATCACCGACGTGACAATAAAGCTAAAAAAAGGAGTAGAAAATACATCAATACCCCAAGCTAAAATTCAGCGTTTAGAAAAACAAGTTCCTTTTCTACAAAATAATGTTCAACGAATGATTAAAGATTATCGCCACACCATGAAAGAACTTACAAACTTTAAACAACGAATAAAAAGTGTTTTAGAATATCGCATCTAGTTAAGCTTCTCAGGTAGTTTATAATAACACCAGCGAGATAAAATAGGTATCAAGGAGATTAATCCCGAAATTCTGCCAGACAAACCGGAAAAAATGTGCGAAACAACTAAGTAGTCTAATGAATTAAAAATCACTCCTAATGTACCAATTAAATCTAAAGTTCTACTCCTAAGTGATGGCAATGGCCGCTATAGAGTTGACATCTTGCAATCATTGATTCGGATACTTTTTCCGTGAAATGTATTTTCAAACCTAACGGTAAATATAATTATGTAATTGCGAGTCTAGCTAACTTAACAAAAGGTTTTGGATGGAAAGTATACGTTATAATTTGGGCTGATGCTAATGATGTCTTAAACGATGAAAAACTAAGTAAAATAACTTTTAATAATATCAAATACACTGTTGAAAATAAAACCAATTTAATTTTTATCACTATCTCCTTTTTCACCTGTTCTTAATCGATTTATTTACGATATAAATCTACAAATTTATAATTAAATTCTTCACAATAATTTACTCAACGTACACTACGCAGATATCAATTCTTTTTTAATATAAAACCTGCCAATCACGGGATACACATAAGCAAATGCAATAAACTTGTATTATTTAAACAAATTGTTGAATATATAAAAACAAGAACATGTAAATTACAGCTTATCATAGAAGAAATTTGATAAACCAAAGCAGCTTAATTACACTGACACCGCTGGTGTCATCTTCAGCGCACGACACTAACTTGCTTATTAATTCTGAGCAAAAGCAAGAACAGACGGATTTTTATCTTTAAACATCGACCCAATCCAAGAACTGTGATTGAAACTGAAGACACACGTCTCATAAACATCATTCGACAACGTTTGCAAAATGAAATTTGTTCATATTATAATTATGGGTGATTTTAACGTTCCTCAGATTTTATGAAAAAATTACGATTTCACTAAAGGAGGACAATCAGCTAAAGCTATTGGTGAATTTATTCAATTGTATGATTTATGTTCAGTAATCTAATATTAACTAACTTGCCATGCTTAGAAATTGAATACGCTACGACTCTAGTCAAGGTTGATTTAGCACATCATCCTCCACGTAATACCACCTTTAAATTAGTTAGACCAATAAAGCACAAAAATAAAGCAAGTAATTGTTCGCCTAGTAGATATTATTTTAGAAAAGCTAATTTTGCACTATTGTACAGGATTGTTAAGCTCCAAAACTGGACTTTTCTAAAAAATGAAACTGATGTCAATCTAGCGGTAAAAAAGTTTTACGATGTTTTGTATAGACTCATTGATGAATGTGGTAACAGAAGTTAAAGCTACAAAATTCATTCTTCATTGGGCATCTTCAAAATGCCCAATTGGAAATACATAATAACCCTAAGAAGTTTTAGAATTTTATAAACATAAGAACAAATCTAATCATATACACTCAATTACTTTCAATAATGCACCGTATGCAGGAGATAAAAGCTACCGCGTTCGCCCGTTACTTTAGCTCAGTATATTCTAAGAATAGTAGCAATACCAAAATGCGTAGCTTTTTGAACTATCCCACTAATTGTATCAATATTAAGAATATCATTGTTGATCAGGTCTCTAAAGACATTAAACGATTAAAACCACCAGCTGCATCTGGAATTGACAATATTCCTCATTTTTAATTTAGGTTTAGCAGAATCTTTGGTAACTCCTTTAACTAGTATTTTTAATTTAAGTTTAAAGTTGTCCACCTTTCCATCTCTTTTTAAAAAGCTGGGGTTAAACCATCGGTCAAAGAACACTGGTATTGTTTAAAATTACCGCCCATAACTATATTGAACGTATTTAGTAAAATATTTGAATCTGTTTTACACACGCTAATGCTTAGTAATGTTAGATCTGATATTACGAAACATCAACATGGATTTTTGCTAAAAAGTCTACAGTCACATGTCTACGAAAGTTCGCAGACAAAATCGCGCAAAATATACGGAATAAAAATTAAACAGACCTAATTTATTTGGACGCTGCGAAGACCTTCGAATCTTATTTAATTGGAAGAATATGAACGTGCGGGTGTTGCCCAGGGGTCTACATTAGAGCCTATACTCTTTTTATTATATATAAACGACTTACCACTTTGTATTCGTTCAAGTGAAGTACTTCTATATCCGGATGACCTCATAGTATTCAAACAAATTAGTAGTATTCATGACTGTATAAACCTTCAGAACGACTTAAACAGTGTGGCGAATTGGTTCACCGATAATGAAGGAGTGTAAATTAATACCATTTCGTCGTAAAAAAGAAAATATAGTTAAATATGTTACCAGAAACCAAATTAAATTACAAAGAATTTCAGAAGTTAATGATTTTTGCTACCAAATTTAATTTCAATCAACATATGTTAAACACACAATGTGTTAAACGGGATTATCGCGCGTTAGGTTGGGTTCTTCGAAATAGCAAACATTTTTCTACAAAATACACAATAATTCTATACAATTCTTATGTTCTCTCCAAACTCAAGTACGCCGCGGTAATATGGACCCCTTCCACGCACATCAATATTGAGTTAATTGATAAAGGCCAAACATGTTTTTTAAGACACATACATTATAGTATGTAAGAAGTCTTTCCAAATTTTAAGAACCAAGTACCTTAAAAACTTAAAAGATTTGGTATGCAGCGATTAGAAGCTAGACGCAGATAGATATCAGTTGCTACTACTTACAAAGTTCTGCATTATCAAATAGATTGCAAGCAATTATTACCGAAATGCAATTTTATAGTACCTAGTATTAGATGTAGATCAAGACCGCCTCAGACAGTACAGTGTCTTCCCTCATTTCTGAAATGAGGTGGTATTGTTGATTGTTTACTAACACCCGCGTAGAGGACTTAATGCGTGGGCAAACTCAGTTTAGTTGTTGTTATTAACGATACCGGGGTTTACAAAAACGTGTGTAGATGCCATTAAGAGAGCCTCACAACTTCATCTTTACGCGAGATTTGTGTGTGTGTGTGTGTGTGTGAGTGTGTGTGAGTGTGTGAGTGTGTGTGTGTGTGATGTGTGTGTGTGTGTGTGAGTGTGTGTGTGTGAGTGTGTGGTGTGTGTGTGTGTGTGTGTGAGTGTGTGTGTGTGTGTGTGTGTGTGTGTGTGTGTGTGTGTGTGTGTGTGTGTGTGTGTGTGTGTGTGTGTGTGTGTGTGTGTGTGTGTGTGTGTGTGTGTGATGTGTGTGTGTGTGTGTGTGTGTGTGTGTGTGTGAGTGTGTGTGTGTGTGTGTGTGTGTGTGTGTGTGAGTGTGTGTGTGTGTGTGTGTGTGAGTGTGTGTGTGTGTGTGTGTGTGTGTGTGTGTGTGTGTGTGTGTGTGTGTGTGTGTGTGTGTGTGTGTGTGTGTGTGTGTGTGTGTGTGTGTGTGTGTGTGTGTGTGTGTGTGTGTGTGTGTGTGTGTGTGTGTGTGTGTGTGTGTGTGTGTGTGTGTGTGTGTGTGTGTGTGTGTGTGTGTGTGTGTGTGTGTGTGTGTGTGTGTGTGTGTGTGTGTGTGTGTGTGGTGTGTGTGAGTGTGTGTGTGTGTGTGTGTGTGTGTGTGTGTGTGTGTGTGTGTGTGTGTGTGTGTGTGTGTGTGTGTGTGTGTGTGTGTGTGTGTGTGTGTGTGTGGTGTGTGGTGTGTGTGTGTGTGTGTGTGTGTGTGTGTGTGTGTGTGTGTGTGTGTGTGTGTGTGAGTGTGTGTGTGTGTGTGTGTGTGTGTGAGTGTGTGTGTGTGTGTGTGTGTGTGTGTGTGTGTGTGTGTGTGTGTGTGTGTGTGTGTGTGTGTGTGTGTGTGTGTGTGTGAGTGTGGAGTGTGTGTGAGTGTGTGAGTGTGTGTGTGTGTGTGTGGTGTGTGGTGTGTGTGTGTGTGTGTGTGTGTGTGTGTGTGTGTGTGTGTTGTGTGTGTGTGTGTGTGTGTGTGTGTGTGTGTGTGTGTGTGTGTGTGTGGTGTGTGTGTGTAGTGTGTGTGTGTGAGTGTGTGTGTGAGTGTGATGTGAGTGTGGTGGTGTGGTGTGAGTGTGGGGTGTGTGTGTGTGTGTGTGTGTGTGTGTGTGTGGTGTGTGTGTGTGTGTGTGTGTGTGGGTGTGTGTGTGTGGGTGTGTAGCTGTGCGTGAGTGCGTGTGTGCGTGGGTGCGTGAGTAGGCGTGCGTGCGTGTGTGTATGTGTGTCTAAACACAATAGCGGTCAGACCGTTTGAAATTTCTTACACGTATGGAACGCACTGAAAAACTATCAGAAGTGAAATTATAAACTAATTGGGACACTAGAAATGGTATTTAAATAAGAAAGTATTCTCCCATAAATTGAGACTTTTAACCAAGATTTGCGACTGGGATGCAGCATTATTAACAAAAATCATGAAAAACGTATATACGTAGTTTCAGCTTGATTATCAAACTAAAAATGAACAGCAATGGTAAGAATTAAAAATCTGGAACAATTTAATAATATACTACCTATATACGCAAAATATAAATGGAAATAACGGTCGCATGGTTAAGTGGTCGGACTGGTAATGCAAGGAAGGAGATTTCTAACCCCCGACAAGGAAATTACTTTTTAGTAAAATTGTTTTAAATATTATTTTAATAATCAATTATACTTCAAAATTTTGTACAAGCATTAAAAATTATAAACTACTTATATATGACTTTGACCTTTTGTTTTAAATACAAGGCATTGGACATTATCTACATTAATATTTGAAACTACATCTTAAAACACTAATAAAATAAGTATTAAGCAAAAAAAGAAAATCTTCTTCTTCTTTTTTTTAATCTACGTTATTGCCAATACGTTCAACATTTTGCCCTTAAAGATATTAAAGTATTTTATTTATTTAGAGTAACTTCGAATTATACTTTTGAGATAGGGTACCTTGGGACACCACATGCTACAGTAACAATTTTTGGGTTCCGATAGGAAGTAAAATAAAGTATAGTTAGGTGTATCCCTTTGTATTGGGTGCAAAAAGATCAAGATGCGACAATACAAAATGATTCATAAAAGGTTGCATACTAATATGGAATACGACTGCGTGGATTAGAGACTAATTTAATGTATGCATAACGTAGTTGTACTATTCATTCTTATTATTAAGTTAATATCATTTATTAATAATATCTTTATATAAACACAATTCAGTACACCCACTTCTTGTATTTCCATATTATCTTTGGCCCTTTGGGAAATGAATCGGTTATTTATTTAACAACATTAACGACGAAAATGCAAATAACGTATTTTGAATGAAAACACGATTATTATCAAACATAAATTTTATTTGACTTTGAAACAAATATTTAAGCATCACAGTTTAAGGACACGCACAAATAAGGATTCTATTGCGATTGCACTATTTTTTTAATGTCCTTTTTTAATTAAATGCTTAGCTTACGCAATCTATCAATTTTCTTTTATCTAATCATTACGCAAACCATTATTTTTAAATTAATTTTGATATCATTATAGGTTCAACCATCCAAAACGAACTTATAAGTTAAAACAGTTATTTCAAATATTTATGTTTTAATTGAAAAACATACATATTTGTAAATAAATATAGAGATCAAAGAACAAAGCATATTCAAACATTGATACACGTGTATTGCAATGTAATTGAAAATGAACTGGTAAATCTTTTCCATTAGAATTTGTCAAATAGTTTATAGACCATATTTATAAAAAGTATGGAAAAGTTCTGTAAACATTCATATTTAAGCTGCTATAGAGAACTGATGTTTTTGTGTACTTAAAACGGGACTGGAGATAATCGTTAAAAGTTCGAATGACTTTGTTGAATTGCGAGAAAATAACCGACCACACCCTCAAGTGCAGTAGGGGGGGACGAAAACTTATTAAATACTCAATTAATAGACATAAATAGAAATCTCAGTATTATTTTAATTTCGAGAGATTGTGATGTATATCACAATATTCATATGTAGAATTTACAGCAATTCTACATCTATAAAGACAAAATATACATCGATTGGGGCTTGTACCTCGATAGCTCAGTTGGTTAGAGCGGTACTCTAGTAAAGTAATTGTCGTAGGTTCAAATCCTACTCGACGTAAACTTTTTACTTATGTATTTAACAAAATTAATAATAATTTTTAATACTTTATTTTATGTAGACATTAACACAGGAATTGTAAAGAGCGCTATTTGAGCTCGTTTGGACATACATAGTCCTGCTGATTATGTGTAATCAATAAATGAGAATTATTCTTGCTATTCGTGGATAGTGATAAGAAGTGAAAGGTAAAAAAATTGCAATAATTTTTAAAAGTAACTACATAATGAAGATGTTTACTTTGATAGACACTAGTTTATCGTAAATCGATTATCCAATCGAAACAGTGAAAGTAATTTTCAATATAATAAATATTTTATTTATTCAAAAAGACTGTTTCAAAATAAAAATGTTTATCAAATTTGAAAGCATTCTACAGGTATAATTATTTATATTTTTGATATATGAAAATAATCAATTGAATCAATAATATAAGACCGTTGTTAAGTTTATTGCTTCGATAAAACGCATTTTATAATAATATATTTGAATAACTGAACTGAATAAAATCACAAAATCAAGCATTGTAAAATTGTGTTTAGTGACTCTTTATGATTTGCTGAAATATTTGTTACTATAAAATACATATATACCTACACTACACTTTCTTTGCATTGACAATATACGTACACTATTTTGCGTAGTGCATATATATTTTTTATGTCAGTTGAAATGTAAACCTCAAGTTATGTTAATTACGGTTTAAGATTACTTCAAGCAAGGATAAATCTTCATTTATAATTATTATTTTATGGTTTACAATGTATAATTAGAGTTGAGTACAAAAAAAGAAGGCTGGAACTCTCTTCCCTAGAGAAATTTATTCTGATGCACAAAGCAGTGCACTTATGCAGCACAACACATATATGCTAATTAACTGCGAATTAATATGAGAGATAATTGTTTTTGTTTTTTGCGGTTGCTTTCACAGCCCTCTAAAGAATCGCATAAGACGGTCCTGTTATTCTTAAAACTGCAGTAATTTAAAAAGTGTCAACTTTAGGTATAGAAAACCCAATACAAAATCGAAAGAGAATTTATTTCTCTATCTGAATCACTTACAAAATACAGGGTGCTCCATTAAAAAAAATTGAGTTATGGCCAATCGAAATATTAAGTTATTGTACCACCGTAGCAAATACCCTGTAAACGGAATTTAACTTTTAATTTTTCGGATGGCAGTGTATGATCTTAACAAACTTTTCATAAAATATTTTTGATTACTGTCCCAATGTGGCCGCTGCAGATTTTATTCGTTGTATTCGTTATATTTTTCCTAAAAAGTTAAACAACTCTGTAACCGTTGATAATTACAAAAACAAAACATTTCCAGATAGACAATCGACGACAGAATAAGAATATATATATATATATATATATATATATATATATATATATACAGGATGTTAAATTTGAAATGTTTAAGTTGGGCACTGGTATAGAAAAATGCAACACCCTGTATAATTGTAGATATTTTTAGGTTACGAAGAAGAAGCTAATACACAACCTTCTTATTTAAAGATTTTCTCTATCTAAAGTATTTACGGAGCTGAGATACATATGAATTATGCACTGATTATACACCCTGTATATATATATATATATATATATATATATATATATATATATATATATTTTTACAGGGTGATTCATTAAGAATGAGCAATCTCTGAACGACAGATAGTAAACACCAAAATATGAAATATGAAAATGTAAACTTTCACCATTAACACTCATAATAAAATACTTATCTTTTGGGGTTTTAATTTTTTAATCTTTCAAATTTGACAAAATTGTTTGCAACATCTTTAATAATTTTTAACAAACATTATTACTGACGACACTGTAAGTGTTATCGAAACGTTTAGATTGGATAATTTAAAGTACACCATTAAAAAACCCCAAAAAAGATAAGTATTTTACCAAAATATGAATATTAAGCCGAACATGCCTTATAAAAATGTTGCTGGTTTACGAGATACAGGGTGTTCAAGGGAAATTTTATTTCAAAATTTTTCAACTGCGTAAGTTTTAACTGCAGGAACATAACATTTTGGTAGTTTTAGGTTTTGTGACATGAGAGACACGAATTTGTAATTTATTTTGTGACTGTTCATAGAGAGCGCTAGTGGCACTTCAGCAAATTAGATCATATCTTATTTGTCCATTGAATAATGGTTAAAATAAATTAAATATCTGAAAGAATGTTACATAAAAAGGTACTACTGTTCAATTTGTCTAAGGCTATCGGTTTTTGAGTTATTCTCTCTTAAAAAGATCTGTGCTTTACTTATAAATAAAATGTGAAAAAAATTGCCTTAGCCACTAATGTGGCGTTATTTATTTCATCAAGTGGATGTAAAGACCCAGCATCATTCATAAAATTTTCCTGTAATTAATCATTTGCAAATTATCCCGTGTTAACCAAATTTCGCAGAAACCAACAAATAATTAATTTTATAATCCCCTCCGAAGTAGATTTCAAAAAAACATCGAATGTTTTTACGTCAGAGTACCATCCGCCAATCACAACCGGAGGACTCCTGCACGGAAGCCAGATCCACCTATCGCGAATTCTCTATGAAAAACCGCGACGCGCTATCGAATGTAGATACCCTGCACTCCAGTCGCTCTTAAACGCGTTACCTAGTTCCGCCGATCTGTCGACCGCCGCGTTGGCTTATCTTTGACCTCGTACATCATTTATCGAGATACGAGATAACACCGCCGACCTGTCGACGGCCGCATTTGTTCCTCCTGAACCGCCGTGTATCTTTTTCCGCATTACTTCGTCGCCATCACCTGCAAATCAGCGCCATACAATCAAGCTACAGGTTGATGCCTTCTGAGGGAAAAAGTACGTGTGTTTTATTGCACCACATTACATAATACAAAAACCAGTTGACGGGCTTAGATCCCGAAGTCTTCACAAACCATATTACATAATATACAAACCACTCGATGCTACGACAGGCTTAGATCCCGAAATCATCTCAAACAAACATTACATAAATCGGACGGCGGCACGACGGGCTTAAACACCCAATATTCATCTTTCATTTACTCCAGTGGGAAGAAAGGTCATCGCCTTAATTCTACCACTTCCCAGAGGATCAATTTATACAGCACACGGGTTAGCCCCAGATTCATATAAATGGCCCTTCACCTAAACATCTATTACACAACATTACAGAACCACACCTCACACAAGGCAATATAAATAAACCAGAAGTGCCTGCAACCACAGATAAAGCTCATTGCAGAAGCCGCTTCAGGAAGAGATCCGCCAGTTCCATAAAAGAAAACGTTATGCGTTCCTGTCCGTACTTTACATATTTAATCGCCTCCAACGTAAATAGAAACCGATCACAATTAGTCATAAGTTCGCGTTGCGTTAGCTTTTGGTCTAACAATACTTTTCGTAGAAGTCCTGTAAGAAAACCATTCCTGTCATTAGTAACGAGTTAGTTATCTCGCTCCTGATAATCCTTAAATAACTCGTCCCAGAAGGGTTAAACCCCTTATAACGCATTGCCATCAAACGCGAGAATTAAGACCTATTATATAACTACATATATAATAGTGTAAATCATAAACGTTAGTTTATTCCGTTTTAAATAATTGAAATAATTATTTAATGTCGGCACAGTCGTATTAATATCTCGTAAATACTAAAGTTTTACATTAAACCGAATTAATGCAGAAAGCATTCTCCCGTCGCATAATTTACATTGGTTAGCATCCCATACTACATTCATTATTACTGTAATAATTAGAATAAATAGTCCGTACGTATTAAACGCTCAATCGAATTAATACAGAAGATAAACGTTTCCTAAATCAATATAATTATTTTTTTAAGTTGATACTTTATACTACATTAATTAAATAAGTTGTCAATTTATCAACCCAAAGCCGGTACGCCTGGAGTAAACAGTAACAATTACATTTATATATAAAAGTTCATTTAATAAACGTTCCCTTTAACGGAATATATCTATTCAGTCTGAAAGTAAAACCATATATGAGAATAGTCATGGGCACCAATGTCACTTTAAATTATTGATTATTTTGTAACTGACCTTCTCACAAACGCAAACGCGATCGTTGCCCTGTCCTCGACTTATGTAATTCTGAGAATATTACACAACAACACCCGATAGCAGTCATAGCTCCCGTTTACAGGGTAGTCCTAGGTGTTCGTAATAAATGACAAAAGTCATTTCTTTCGGGTTTTTTTTATTACAGTGCCTGATAAATAGATAAAGGTAGTTTTCTACAGAAACGTCGCTGGATCCAATAACAGACCACTTGCCGTCCAGGGCGTCCAGCCCCACAGGGCGTCGAGAAAACAAAGAAATTGCCTGCTTTATTTACTTTATTTGTTGTAAATATTTAATTTTTTTTCAAATTTTTGTTTTGTTCAAATACCTAGGGTCATTTAGTTATGTAACAAATAGGCAATATACGTTTAAACCGTTATATTAGAATCATTTAGTGTGAACAGTGTTTAGCTCAAAACTATCTATCCAAACGAACCCAACCCCGTCTTGTTAGTACAACACCCGAGTGAGCTAGACCGAGGCACATTTAAATAAACAATACTTTAATTATTGTAAGTAAAGTGGATTATATGGGCGTATGTCAATATTTGCCAAATTTATGTATCTATAAGTTTTAAGTTCGATAACAAAAGTATTTAATAATATTATCATCCTTTTTCTGATTTAAATTTAGTAATTATGTATTTTGAGTGAAAATAGTGACTATTAATCAAAAAATGCCACGGTATAACAATTTTTCTTACGGTGAAATGAGTGCCATGATTTGTTGTTTTGCTCAGTCAAATTATAATGGATTAGCATCGGCCCGAAGATATTTACAATTGTACCCACATCGACGGCAACCGAATCACAAACTGGTTAGAAATATTTACAACCGTTTTGGCGAGACAGGGTTTTTTCCTACTAATAGTCACAATGTCGCGACGAAAACAATCAATGTCGATGAAGAAGAAGAGGTTTTAACTCGCGTTTTGGAAAATCCAGATTTGAGTACTCGTCGGTTAGGTGCGGAAACAGGGATAAGCCAATTGTCTCTCCGTAGAATTTATATATATATATATATATATATATATATATATATATATATTTACAAGATAAACTAAGAGGAAACCAAAACTTTCTTGATAATATTCTATTCACTGATGAAGCGATATTCACTAGACGAGGATTTTAATTGGAGAAACAATAATTTGTGTGATTCTGAGAATCCAAATGCTGTAAGAGAAAGACATCAGTTTAAGGTGAACATTTGGTGTGGTATGATATCTGTTTTCTTCATTGGTCCTTTTGAACTTCCGTCTAATCTAAATGGACCTATTTATTTAAACTTTCTCGAAGAACATTTAAATTAGCTACTAGATGTTCCACTCGCCGTAAGGCAAAACATGTGGTTTATGCAGGATGGAGCGCCACCATACTATTGCGTCTTCGGAAATATCTGAATCAACATTTCCCCATCGTTGGATTGGCCATGGAAGTGAATTGTTTGGCCATCAAGGAGTCTAGATTTAAACCCATTGGATTTTTCAATATGGTTACAAATGAATGAAACAGTTCACAAAGAAGAAAAAAAAATTCGATCGACGTGTTGCAGCAAAAAAATACAAGAAGCGGCGAATACAATTAAGGATAATAGACACATTTCGTTTAATATTCAAAGGTCTTTAAGAGAGTGCATTGCAAAGTGTGTTGAGGTACATGGTGGGCATTTCGAACAATTACTTTGAAATTTTGTTTGTTATTAGTGATTGTCATTATTAATTACTGTCTTTTTTGTTAATATCACTTCGCTCACTTTAATAACTTAAAATAAAAACTTTATAAGTAAAACACAAAACTCTTTAAGAGCGAATAACTCAAAAACCAATAGCTAGACAAATTGAACAAGAGTATATTTTTTATGCAAAATTAAACGGGTTTTCATATTTGTTTTAAGATATGATACAATTTACTGAAGTAGCAAGGTGCCATTATGAGCAGTCACAAAATGAGTTACAAATTCTCATGTCACAAAACCTAAAACTACCAAATTTTATGTTCATACTTATAAACATTGCCTATTCTTAATGACTCACCCTGTATATATTTAAATAAACGATTTTGTATGCTTATTATATTAGAGCACTTGAATAGTTTTATTTGTCATATGCTCTTATTTTTTTTACTAATACTATTCTGAACAGGCTAAGATTTGCCTAACGTGGTAAAGCACTCAGGAACACGGGGGGGGGGGATTTTTAGGCTTTCGAGAAATGTTTATGAACGGCGATCTTAAATTTGCTTAAATCAAGGTTTGGAGGAAAACAGGAACTGGTTAGTACATTCCACAATTTGGTCGCCGTTGTGAAAAAATGTAGATTGCGTCCGTTTAGTGTTACAAGATGGAACGTTGAGTACGTAATTATGGTGTGAATGTGAAAACCGAGTGTTCCTAGCGAGGATCGCCTGCGAAGGTATTAAGGAGTGTATTTCGGAGGAACACTTGCATTGTAATAGCGATAGAACACGGAAAGAACCGAAACTGTTCTTCTGTGCTCAAGAGACTGTAGATCAGAGATTAGAGACGGCTCATTAATAAGTCTTACAGCTCATTTTTGGATGTGGTTTACTATATCATGGGCGTATTGGGGAGCACTTACTCAGGGGTGGGAATTATATTCCAGATGAGGTCGAATTTGAGCCTTATACATTAAAATGAGCTGTTGCGATGTGAAATATTGTTTAGATCTGTATAAAAAGCTCAGTTTACAGGCAGCTGTTTTGCAGGCAGACAAAAGATAGTCAACCCATGAAAAGTTCGATGATACGGATATCCCTAACATAGAAATGGAGCTTGAAAACTTGAGATCATATTTACAGCAGGAAATGATCGGTCTTTCATGGCGGACACAAGGGTTTTGTCAGCGTTGAACGTGAGTAGTTTATTCCTTCGCCATTCAAGGATACGTTCTAGGTCACTGTTGACTGAGGCTGCCATTTTCACTTTAACGTCCTGACTAGATCTATTGTTGTGGGAAAACTGAGAAGAACTACAATGCAGAGTGGTATCGTCTGTAAAACAATGGATCGGGTTAGTTGTTAAGGAAATGTGGTCATTTATATATAGCAGGAAAAGTGTGGGAGCTATCACTGATCCTTTTGTCTAGAAATCTGGAGATCCAACTGATGAGCGTATCGGATAAGTCGAACGAGGTGAGCTTGGCAAGTAGGCACTTGTGCCAAACCTGGTCAAAAGGCTTTGAAATATCTAAAGCTACTACGACAGTTCAACGGGCCTTTCTAATCTGTTATTCCAAAGTTGGGTGACATATGCAAGATCACCCGTTGAACAACTCTGTCTCTACCCATACTGGTGGTCGTTGAGGAGTTTATTGGATTCGAGGAACGAAAGTAGTTGGTAGTAGAATGGAAGTTATATCTATTGGCCGATTACTTGAGAGATGTGTTTTATCGCCCTTTTTGGGAATAGGTTGGACATTTTCCAACTTCCACTATGAGGGAAACTATTCAGATGACATGGAGATCCGAAAGAGTTCGGACAATATAAGTACTAGCTCGGGGTAGCATTGTTTAAGGAAGATAGCTGTAATACCGTCAGGGTCAGTCGCCTAGTTTGAGTCAAGTTTGTTGATAATTGATTCTAGGAGCTTGTATCTAAAGTGGATTGGTTTCATACCGCAAAGGGGTAGATATGGGCGACAACACAATTTTACCAGAATCATTAAGACATGAATTTGATGCAAAGTAATCGACAAAGGGGTTGGCTTTGTTTGCAGGAGCAGCTACTACAGCTCAGTCACGAGACGTCATGGGAGGAAAGGAAGGTGTACTAAAGCTTTACTGATGACCAAAATTTACGACTACTAAAAGAACATGAGACTAATTCTTTGCATTTACGTTCATTAAACATCTTTTTGGCTTTGGAGATGATGCTTTTGCAACTATTCCTTGCGGTAATATAGTCGGCGTGATTTACGACAGATTTATTTGATTTCCATTTGGTATAGAGTTTCTGCTTTTGAAATAATGCATCTCTGCAAGCCCTATTAAACCATGGTTGGGAACGGGCATGACCTACGCGATTATGTTTTTTGGGAATGTATAACTCCATACCCATCAAGGACCGTTTAAAGCAATACTCTCGCCAGGGGAAGGTTGCAAACAAGTCTCGCTGTTCGCCCCAGTTAACTGATTTAAAACACCACATAGCTCTATCTGTTTTTTGAGTAACAGTGGAATTGGCTACAGAGGAAGTTAATGCGATTAGACAGTGGTCTGATTGACCAAGTGGGGAAACGTTTTATAGACAAGAATAGGTTCAGGAGATCTGGATTATGATTAGGGTGTTCAGGGATTCTGGTGGGTTCGAAAATATTTTGTGTGAGATCACAAGATACAGCAAATACTTCTGAACTCTGACTGCGGGATTAGTGGTAGATGAAAATCGAGGTCAATTGGAGTTGTGGACATTAAAATCTCCCAGAATTCAGATATGTCAAGATCGGAACTGTGATAATAGCTAGTCTAGTTTCAGACTAAGGTAATCAAAAAGATCTTGGAAGTTATTATCATTGGGGAACCCATACAAACAACAGTAGAATTTCACAAATTGAGGCCCAGAATGTTTGAACCACATCACGTCGAATTTGTTGTTTTCCAAAGCGGACATCATCTTACACCCTACGTTGTCCTTGGTATGCGCACATACTCCGTATTTAAGGCGAAAGTTAGAGTGGAGGTTGTATCTAGGAAATTTCAGATCAGGCGAATCAGTGCTTCCAGGGGAAACTTGTGTTTCGGATAGAAACAGAATGTCAGGTTGCACTTGTTCAAGGGGTAGGTGAACAGTATTAATATTCGACCTGATACAACGTAAGTTGCAGTAATGGTTCCGAATGTTGGTAACTTCGATGACCGAGGTTGCTTGAGTCCTGCCCCCCCGGACTTCGAAATGAGGCAGTATTTTATTCCCTGCAGATCTTGCTTTTCTTAGTCTTGATTTTGGCGTTGAAGAATTTTTGTCTCTCCCAGAATACTTGGTACGGATCGACGAATCGATTTGAGAGCGTGGGCGTCTCACCCTACTCACCTGTTTAGAACGCCTTATTTTAAGGGTTTAGCCGTTAAAATGCCCCATTTGGCTAGTGCGTGTTGGCGAGTACATAAGGAATAAAGGAGATAGTGACCAGCAGCCCTTAACTAACTCAGAAAATTGGAGCATCAATGTTAAAGAGTCCATGGTAAAGGTGGTGGTATTGCACCGGGCGGCATGGGGTATACTTGCCTTGTACCTATGAAGTTGTAAAGTATTAGAGCTGAAAAGGAAACAGTAATTAATTTACACTGCAATTTTGTACGATTGTAAAGTAACTGCATTGAAAACAAAACTGAATATTGATTAACCTAAAAAAAAGATCGTGCATAAGTTATGTAACACCAATCTGTTTATGATTAGTCTCGTGGCTGTTGACAGTATTAAGACTATTTTGATTTATAATTTAGGTTTCAACTTGCATGTTATTTCATTTTAAACTAATCAAATGTGTTTATTATTGTCGTGCATTGTGACAACTAGAGTGAGGATTTTATGCAAAATGCATATCGCTTATTTTTATAGTTGAAGAATATCGTTTTGTTTTAGACGAATTGCACTAAACGCAATCATTTGACATTAATTAATTTTTGCATATTTTGCATATTTCGCCAAATACTGCATATATTACAATTTTATGCATATTTTACCTTTTATTCATAATTAACATATATTTCGCATTTTTCTATATCTTCCAAATTCGCTTTAAAATGCATTATTCTAACTTATTTTAAATTTTGTTATTGTGTCTAACTAAGAAAAGTATTTTATATGAATAAGACAGGTTTAAAGAAAGATTATTACCTGCAATTAAGTGCAACGTTAATACTTCCGGATTATGAAGTTTCAATGCCGCTATTTCGTAGTATTTGAAAATTCCAATGGTACCTAAGTAGATAGTTAAAGCATTGATTGAGGGAATTCCTCAATCAAGGTTAAAGTTATTTGGACTTTTTCAAGGTAAGTGTTTAGTTAGTTAATCCTTCTTGAAAATAATTTGAGAGTAACGGACAAAATGCAAAATTTTAAACATTCTTTGGGCGAAGACGTAACTGAATGGTACGGCTTTGTTAAGTGAACTTCAATATGCCGAAAGTTAAAAATAGTTTAGTTCAAGTATGGATAAAAATATATCCGAGCTACGTCTGGATGATGAAAAGTGTTTTGCATAGCCTGTGGAAAAATAGTAAGTACCATTACATATTTTTAATTGATTTCGGAAATTAAACCCTTATTAATTGATGTAGGTTATTGAATTCACCGTTTTATCAGTTTTAAAC
This sequence comes from Vesta saturnalis, assembly GCA_036346205.1. Taxonomy (NCBI): domain Eukaryota; kingdom Metazoa; phylum Arthropoda; class Insecta; order Coleoptera; family Lampyridae; genus Vesta; species Vesta saturnalis. Next base: position 3,826,802 of record JARFJB010001795.1, read on the forward strand.
GCAATTAGATACTTATTTTAAAATTAATTTTTCCTTAGATCATGTGCGAAAGGAAATCTCAAGTTACACAGCAAATTGAAACCTCTCTTCATAAAAGAAAATTAGAAACATTTAAGAAAACAAAAGTTTGTCAGTCGTTGTTTCAAGAAACGGCCAAAAGAAATGCACAAGAGGAATTTAATTTCAAATTGTGTAGTGCACTTGTTAAAGCCAATATTCCATTAAAGAAATTGCAAAATCCTAGTTTTAGGTCATTTTTAGAAAAAATTAGTAAAAAGCAAGTGCCACGCTTCGAAAAAGGTATATTAATGATTTATATCTTGAAACTATGGGGCATATAAAAAAATTACAAAAATAAATATCTTTGTTTTATAGTAGATGAAACTACAGATTGTTGCGGGCGATATGTTGCAAATTTAATGATTGGTTATTTAAGTGAGGCGCAGTCTAGTATATCATATTTAATCGCTTCCAAAGTTCTTGAGAAAACCAATCATGCAACAATAGTTCGCTTTATAAACGAAGCTTTCATGCAATTTTTATTCCTGATATTGTTGCAAAGATAAAATAGTTTTAATGCTGTCTGATGCAGCACCGTATATGGTAAAAGCTGGACAGCAATTAAAATTATTTTATGAAAATTTAATACATGTAACATGTCTCGCACATGGTATTAATAGAGTAGCAGAAACAATTCGTAATCAATTTCCATTAGTAAATAGTTTAATAAGTAGTATAAAGAAAGTGTTTTAAAAGCTCCGTTACGAATTCAATTGTACAAAGAAAAGTTACCTAATATTCCTCTACCACCAGAGCCTGTGATTACGCGTTGGGGTACTTGGTTAAATGCAGCTCTTTTTATGCAGATCATTTGGAAAAATAAAGGAGTTAGTTTTAGAAATTTCTGATAATTCAAGTACTTACGTTCAAAAGCTCAATCCATTTTAAAGAAAACACAATTGCGCAATGAGCTGGCATTTATAAAAGCAAATTACTATTTTGTAAGTTCAACCATTGCTAAATTAGAAACGGAAGCATTGTCATTAAATGAATCTATGCAAATAATTAATAAATTTCAACAGCTGATTTCTGCTGTTTCAGGAAATATTGGTAAAACTATTTCTAATAAATTAAATGAAATTTTACAAAAAACAGTGGATATCAGTTGTTACTAAAAGTTAATAATAAAGTTCTGAAACTTGAGGAAAATTCCGATGATCTTGTTATAAATTTAGATTTGGCCATATTAGCCGCATTAAAATATGCACCCATAACTTCTGTGGATGTAGAAAGAAGTTTTTCTTTGTACAAAAACATACTATCGGACAGACGCCAAAATTTTCTGCCCGAAAACTTGGAAAATATTTAGTTATAAATTGTTTTGCAAATAGTAATGAGAGGTGTAATCTTTATAAATCTATAGCGTATAAGTAAATATGTAATTTTAAATAACACATAATTTTAAAATAATGTTAAAATAATAATTGCTTTGTAAGTAGTAATGACAGGGTGCAGTTTTATAAATGTATAGTGTATAAGTAAATATGTAGTTTTAAATAACACATAATTTTGAATTGTTAAAATAATAAGTTTGTATGCAATTTATCTTTTTCCTATTAAAAATTACAAGCATATACTTTTTTTATACAGGTGAATCTTATCTAATCCGCCAAAATTAAAGGCGTGCTAGAACTCATCATTCTAAGCAAAAGTTCATATGTACATGGGTCCGGAAATGCTTCGTTTCGAGATACAGGGTGTCAAAGTTGAAAAAAAATCGCGTTTTCTTCAATATCTTTCGACTGTTTCGAAACAGTTTCATGAAATTTCGTATACGGTGTTTTTGGGATGACAAATTCAAATTTGTGGTCCATTTCGTTGTCGTTTCTAGAGGCGCCAGCGAACGATTTCGACCCTTTAAATCGTAGCAATTTTTTGCTACACTGTATGCCATTTTGGACTAGAAAAATCGATTCTCCTATCTTTTCTTCTAAAAAAGGTATATCTTACTGATGTCGCTAGGAGCAACCCTTTCGAGAAAAACGCTTTTAAAACTCATGATGTATACACATTTTCGGAGGGTATTTTTTTTTATCAGTAGGAATTTTTAATTGTTACTAAGTAACTTACTTGTTTACTTATGTACTTATCTGTCTCTTTGCGTTCATTGATAATAAAATTTTAATAAAAATCCATAATTAAATACGATAGAATGCCTAGACATACAACATGTATACTTTTAATATTAATTTTTCTTTTTCTTTTTAATGTTGAATTTTTCTCGGAAAGGGTTGCTCCTAGCGACTTCACTAAGATATACCTTTTGTAGCAGAAAGACAGGAGAAACGATTTTTTAGTCCAAAATGGCATACAGTGTAGCACAAAAGTTGCAAAGATTTAAAGTGGTCGAAATGGTTGCCGCTGGCGCCTCTAGAAACCACAACTAAATGGACCACAAATTTGAATTTGTCACCAAAACCCCGTATACGAAATTTCATGAAACTATTTCGAAACAGTCGAAAGATATTGAAGAAAACGCGATTTTCTTTCAACTTTGACACTGTATCTCGGAAACGAAGCATTTCCGGACCCATGTACACATGAACTTTTTGCTTAGAATGATGAGTTCTAGTACTTTTAATTTTGGGATTAGATAAGATTCACCCTGTATATTAATGTTATAATTTGGAATTAACACAGGTAAATAGAAGATTCAATATTTATGTATATTTTGCATATTTTAAATTAATAATGCATTTTTGATGCATGTTTTAATTTTTAAGTGCATATATATGACATATTTCGGCATTTTATAGTGCATAAAATCCGCTCTCTAGTGAAAACAACGTTTCTATTTTTTAAATTTCACTTTCACTTAATTGGTAATAGTAAAGAACGATAATAACCATGTTTGTACTTGCACTAATTTTTTATTTCAGTTATCCTTATTCTCTTTCCAAATTAAGGTAGCGAAACGGTGGAAACAAAATATTGCTTTACGTTATCAATGGACAGTTACATAAAAAAAATGTGCACAAACGTAAAACCATAAAAGTGTGGTTTAAGTTCAGTTAAAGCTCTGGTTAGGACACGCGAAAATTTGTTACATATAGAAGTTTTACTATCAAAAAGGTATTGGTGTTAGCCATTTACAAATAAGATAATATTGAATATAAAAAAAGTAATAACATTTTCCGATTGAATTGGAAGTATCACAAAATGTTTTTATTGTGTCAGAAATTCAATAAATGTAAAATTTTAAATTTGTAGTCATAGTACGTTACTGTAACTCATTGTATACAAAAAATTCTGTATATATCCTGATAGTTATTTGTTTTAGTATCAATTTCATCAAAAAGGGTCTTGCCAATAAAAGTGATATCATGACAAAGCACTCAAGAAAGAAAAGAATTAAAAGAAATTGGGATGTAACTAACGTTCCATTTATTTATTATAACAAGGTTTCCTAATTTTACAAAAACGTAATTTTAAAGTCCTAAACTTTATAATTAACTCAGGTAACTCAAGTAAAAGTTATAATTCTTGTTAACATGCATAATAATGTTGTAAATGATAAATATTTCTTGTAAATATTTCTTTACTGAAATGACTAATTTACGAATATTTCAAATAAAATGCTCTAAAGAAGATAATTCCGTAACATATTAGTTTTAGTATGACGCGGATTCTATTTTTATTGTTTGCTTTCTTTTATGATGTATACAAATTTATAAAATACATAAATTATTTTTGGAATTTGGGCAATACTCCAGATTTGCATCAACACGGATAAAATTGCTTATAACTGCATTATAAAGTACATCATTTTAGGTAAATTAAAAAAAAATTCTACAGCTTCTTCACTTTCGTAAAATATTGACTGCCGTCGTAAAAAGGACAAATAACTCTAAAGTTGATGAGAGTGGAGTGTAAGTATAACCACATGAGTTTTATTAAGCAGTTTCTTGAAATAAGAGAGTGTCGGAAACTCTCTTGGGATTAAAATAGGAGTAGATAGACATTATGCTTGTAAAGATAAAGGATAAAGGTTTTAATGTGTATGGGTCGAAATTATACAGCGTCTTTCATAATTCCGTGAAACATTTAATTATAAACAAACTATACAACGAATCATTATAATTCTTATACTAATAGAACCAGAAACTCACAAATGCTCAATGTGTCCACCTAGGCTGATACGCTAGATATCTAACCAATAATCAAATTCATTCCACACACGTGTCAGCAGGGTCGGGCTGGGCCCTCCAAAAAGGCGCCAAACCCAAGTTCTCTGAGGGTGCAAAACCACAACGGTTCGAGGTATTAAAAACAACACAATATTAGATTTAAAAAAAGATTGAATAATATATTTTAAAAAAAAGATTATATAAGATAAAACAATAAAAATCAGTTTATTAGTAATTTATCACTTAACAGAAATAAATGACCAAGTCAGGAGATACAATTTACATCACTTTCACAAACTCAACAGTCACTTCAATTCCTGACTTGCATTACAGAGACCCTCTACTGTTTCATCATTGCCTATTTTGAGCAACGTTTGCTCTCTCCATTTGCATGATGAGAAACGCTTTCAAATTCTCGTTGAATAGGTTAGAAAGCGGCCTTGTTTTAATTAGTTTTAAATGGGAAAAGACACATTCACAACTTACTTGGGCGAATGGTATGGTTAGCAAAAACTTATATGCTTACAGGCACTGTACATAAGAGAATATAAATTGTACTCACAAATCACTTTCTACAGGGTTACCCATTTTCGACATTTTTGCTGGTTATCTCGGTAATTATTGAACTTATCAAAAAACTGATGTAGACACCTACATGAGATGTATATGGGAGAAACTAAAAATGGTAAAAGCAGAACATAAAAATATTGGCTGGTTTAAAAGATACGGGGGCAAAACGAAAAATTGTTATGTTTTATTACTAGTAGTAGAAAAAAACGTTTCCTATGAAAGTTTCTTAGTTTGCTAAGTAGAGTATTATGCCGTGCAAAAATCGCATCTACCGGGTCAAGTCAAAAAGTTATCGCATCCAACTTTCTCATTTTAAATGGAACACCCTGTATATTTTAAGCCAATAAAGTTGCATTTTTAGTTGTCTTTTCATACATATAACATTTAATATATTGATTGATTGTTTATTTTAACCTTTCCAATATTACATTGTTTGGTCACGTCAAATATAAATGTACAGTTCATCCCATTTTGGTTGAGACAGCCAGATATCTCGGTTGTTGTTGAAGACCTTGCGGTTTCCGCGATCCTGTGCACTTTTTTGTGAAACTCAAGATGGCCTGAACGGATTTTGCCTAACTTCTTTCGTTTATAAATTACAGGGTGTTTTTGAAAATCCACACTTTTTGGATCCCCTCCATATCTAGGAAGTTTCTCAGCGATAATGTCAAATTGAAAACTTGTCCCATAGAGAATTTTACGTAGAATCCTGGGGCGCACTCAATTTTTTTTTTCCGGGTATCGTTATGGAGATAAGACTCAAACTTATGATTTTTTCAATGGAACACCCTGTATTTTATTATCTCATTAAATTACTTATTTTTTCCTTCGAAATGATATATAATATATAAACATGAAGTTTTCAAAATGCTCCAAAATTACTAAAACAGTGAATTTTAATAGGTGCCATGGATTTTAAAGTTTTACTACAGGGATTATTATTTGTGATTTTTTATAGTAGGTCATGGATGCTACAAACACTGTTGTCATCTTTTGGAGCATTGTTTTATCAAGCGACTGTGGAGAAATCAACACATCTGCTGTCATGATGATAAATTTTGATGCGTTTTATTGTGTTTGTGTTTGGCGATTTTGTTAATTTGTGAAATTTTATAATGGCTGAAAGATTTTTCAGAACAACAAAAGTATGATATCATACAATGTTTCAATCAATGCCATGAAAATGTTGACGAAGCATTAGAATTATATTTAAACAGGTAAACTAGTAATTTACGATAAGACATTATATGAAATATTGTTTTAAGATATCCGAGAGGCGTCAACCTAGTCAAGAAACGATACTTCGACTAAAGAATAATCTACTAAATTATGGTGCGTATTCTAAACCCCGACCTAAGACGTATAACAAGGAAAATAATGAAGTGGATGAAATAAATGTCTTAGCCAGCGTCCGTGTCTCTCCTCAGACTTCTTGTACGAAGTTAGAAAATGACACTGGCGTTCCCCGATCACGGGTACAAAGATTTAAAAACACAAATTGAAACCCTACAAATGAATATTGTCCAGCATTTATACCCTGGTGATGCAGCGTGTGAATTTCTGTAATTGGTTTTGAACCAAACTCGAAGGGACAATAATGAGTAAAATCATATGGTCAGACGAATCCCATATAAGCAGTGCCGGTTTGTTTAACAGGCAAAGTACAAGGCACTGGTATGATGAAAACCAACACCTAATTTTTGAGCAACAACAACAGGGTCGATTTGGTTTTAATGTAGCCTGTTTCATATTGGGGACATCAATAAAATACCGGATTTTTGAAGGGGCTCTCAACGCGAATAGGTACTTGGCAATTTTAAAAGAAGTAATACCAGAATTCTTGGAGAATGTTCGCCTCGCCTATCTTAATGTCATTTACTTCCAACAAGACGGTGCCCCTGCCCACAATTCGAGGTTGATTGTGCCGTTTTTAGAAGAAATTTTCCAGGTCCATTGGATTGGAACAATGGACACATTAGGTGGCCTGCAAGGTCACCTGATTTGTCAGTGTTGGACTTTTTGTGGGGTTTTTGAAAAATAAAATATACGGTAAGAGGCACAATAATATTGAAGAACTTCGTGCAACAGTGCAACAGTAGGCAGTTGTCCAGAATTTACAAAATCGTCCTTTCATAATTTTAAATACATTAAGACGTATTAAGAAATTGTGTCAATTGTGTTAGGAAAATGGACATCAATTTGAACAATTCAATGAATAAGTTACCGAATAATTTCAAATGAAATAGTATGAGTAAATATTTAGTTAGTTGCTTATTCTACATTATGAACTTTTATTACTATTTATTTGTTGCTATTAGTTACCTACGTTTTGTGTTTTGTTAGTGAATTAGTGTTAGTAAATCACAAGTAGTATTTCTTCAATTTGAACTCTTTTGTATGAAAATCCTACTATTAAAATCAACGTTTAGTGATTTTGGAGCATTTTGAAGAATTTATGTTTATGTATTATATATCATTTTGAAGGAAAAAAAATAAGGAATTTAATGAGGTGATAAAATACGGGGTGTTCCATTGAAAAAATCATAAGTTTGAGTCGTATCTCCATAACCATACCGCGAATTCTACATAAAATTCTCTATGGGATAAGTTTTCAATTTGACATAATCTGAGAAACTTCGTAGATATGGAAGGGGTCCAAAAAGTGTGAATTTTCAAAAACGCCCTGTAACTTATGAACGAAAGAAGTTAGGAAAAATCCGTTCAGTACATCTTGAGTTTCACAAAAAAGTGGCACAGGACCGCGAAAACCGCAAGGTTCTATCTTCAACAACAACCGAGATACTTGGCTGTCTCAACCAAAATGGGATGCACTGTACATAATTATATCATACATATGTGAAATACAAGACCAAAACACCAAAAAAAGAACACCTTACATAATAACACTAAACTAACAAACAAATTTAATATAATGTATAGAGAGTAGCATTCATATATTCTTCCTCGGTATAGAAACTGTTTTCCAATTGATTTTTTTTATAGCTTTTTTAAATTTAATTAATGGCAATGCTCTTATTTTATTAAAAATATTGTTATATAAGGGTAGATTTAACGAATTATCGGTTGATACGCTTAACTTTAATACTGGTGGTAACAGCAAGTTATGATGGCGAATATTGTAATGGCAGTTTCTATTATACATATCCTCTGCATTGACTTGTTATGTGTTCAACAACCGTTTGAAAGTGAAGTTATAATTGTTTGCAGCTCAATCTGAGGGCTCAGTTTCCATATATCCAGGGGTGAAGCCACCTCTAACTTTTTTTTCAAATGTAAGGGTAGGTCAACTGATACACCGTGTGAAACAACTTTCTCTGGCTCAATGGTATTTAATTTGGGTCTTTGTCAAGAAACAAATGGACACCATTTTGAACATCTTTAAAGTTATGAGTGTATCCCATAAGAAAAGATTTTTTTGCAGAGAAGTCGTTAAATCGTAGTTTAGTTTAAGAAAGTACTCAAATGAAACTTCCTTTGCTAATAGAGTGCATTTATTTGATTTTGATTTTTTTATTCAACAAAATAATGTTTAAAATGTTGAGAGAATAAATACTGCGTTGTATTCTTCTTAAGACAAGCTTTCACACGGTGTATCACTTGACCTACATTTGAAAAAAAAGTTAGTGGCTTCACCCCGGGATGGATACATGGAGAAACTGTAACTATATATATATATATATATATATATATATATATATATATAAATTAGACGGAACTGTCATTATATTGCAATATTTAAAACATTGCTTACAATGATCCCTAGAACCAATATTTGCAATCACTCCTACTGCTTTTTTTGTAGTCTAAATATTCTAATAGAGCAAGATGTATTGTCCCAAAAAATGATTCCGGAACTAAGTAATGTGTGAATGAAAAAAAAATAGCACGATAGAGGGATTGACTCATTTAGTGACTTGCGGAGTTTGATAATAAGGAAAATGTGGGATGCTAATGAACAACTGAGTTTATCTATATACGCTTTTCAATTTAATTCATTGTCAATTACAATACCCAGTAACTTAACACTTGTCCTATTTGCTATACTTTTCTTTGTATTCAATTGTATTTAATTTATTAGTCTTTAACCACTCTTCAATTAGTATGGTCATCTGAGATTGATACATTGATATGAATTAATTGCGTTACGAAGGTCATTGACATAGACAAAAAATAAAAGTGGACCCAATACCAAACCTTGAGGTACACCAATTGAGACTGGTTGGATGTTACGTAACTTGCTGTTGAATGACACACATTGCATTCGCTTAGTTAGGTATAAACGAAAACAGTCTAATGGTTTACCTCTTACACTGTAATAATTTAACTTTTCCAGTAATGAGGATGGAAACACAATCGAAGGCTTTAGATAAGTCATAAAAAAGTGCAGCTCCCTTTCTGCCATTTTCAAATGTATTAACAACATTTTCGATTAAACTAGACAGTGTTGAAGCCGAACTGGCTTCCAGTGAGTATTTGTTTTTGTTTAAATAGTCTATTAATCGATTTTTGTTAAGATTTCAATCACTTTACTTAGGACAGAAATTATTGATATTGGCCCATAATTATCAACTAGCTATTTTTATGGACAAGGACAACTCTGCTGATTTGAAAGCAGGATGGAAAATTTCCTTCGAAAAAACAATCATTAATCAGTTCTGTAAAATATACAACAATAATATCACTACAGTTTAATAAAATTTTGCTGTTTAATTAATAAATATCGCAGCTCCTAGATTTAGACAGTTTTTGTACAGTGCAGTTGGTAAACTTCATGATAATGGCCGGTGCAAGGAAGAATTGATTGGAGAAGTCATATTTATTAAATAATCGTTAACCTTCGTGTTAGAACTAGGAAGGGCATCTACAATAATTGAACTACCAATAGAAGTGAAGTGTAGGATTAAATCATTAGGTGATAATGCAGATTCGTTATGTTTAGTTAGATATCTCACATAGTTAGCCAGTCTCCATCCATCTCTTATTTTGTTATCAGAGGCAGAAATAAAATTAATATAAGTTGTTTTTTTTGTTTCCAATTAATTTGAGATAGTTACTCTTAAGATTTCTATAGAACTGTATTTGTGCAATATCTCCACTTATATCAGTTCTTATTTTTGCCGCTGATAACATAGATCGCATTTGTTTTAGTTCATCAGTGAACCAGTTTACCACCTGACCTTTTTAACTATAGTTTTATAATAAGGAAAGAATCTCTTAACGGATGCTACCAATGTATTGATAAGAAAATTTGCACGAGCATTTATATCAATTAGCTTATAGTCACTCCAATTCGTTTCAAGAAGCGCGGATCAAATTTATTTATGCGAAGTTTTGTAATTAATCTTTTCCAAATAATATCACTAGGGATACTGTACTTAATATGTTTTAGAAAGATAAATTGACCGTAATGATCTGATAAATGCAATTTACAACTCCAGATATAAACAAGTCATCATTAACATTGTTGCGATATTATCAATGCAGTTTGTAGATACTTTAGTGTTACTCGGGTACGACTGAAAATGCAGATTTTAAGACCATACATTTGAAATATATTTAGAAAGTAATTTCCATTCTCGTTAAGTTGATTAAAGTTTAAGTTAAAGTCACCTAAAACTATAAGGTCTTTCGAATAATTCATAAAACCGGCATCATAGCCGATAACAGTCAGTGCAGTTTATAATTGTATCAACAGGTGCGTGTTGCTGATAAAAAATTAGATGAAAATTAGTAAAACTACGGTAAATATGAATATTTTTTTATTTTACGTTTTGTTATATTATATTTAAGGTAAATACGTAAGGATTTTCATAACTTAAAGTAAGTATCAAGCTATTTCATCATGGGCGTGACATAACCTTATTTGTGTGCAATAATGGCCGATATTTACAATGTTGCCAAATGTATTTGATTTATTTCTTTTTATTTTATTGTCACTTTGGGCAAGTGAGTCTTGACCGTGACTCACTTGCCCCACAGTAGTTTAGAATATAAATAAATCATTTGTTTTTTTTGCAGGTGGAAAATGGTCCGTAACTACGTGCGAAAGACCAAAAAGGGTCATATTCAGAAGACGCTAACGTGCCTTAGAAGCTATTCAGAATAAGGAGATGTCAATCAAGAGAACTACTGTGGTCTTCAACGTTCCGAGAACGAGCATAAACACGGATAAGTCGTCAGGGATCAATCCAGTTACAAGCCTTGGCAGGTTCAAGCCTGTTTACTGCACAAATGGAAATGGAACTGTGTTAACATATAATACATTTAGAAAACTGTTTTATGGACTTTCAACGGCAGATGTTCGACGAATTGCATTTCAGTTTGCTGAAGCTAACCAAATCAATCACCCATTCAATAAAGATCGGAAGTTGGCAGGAAAAGACTGGTTGATATTATTTTTGAACGTCAAGGAAACCTTCCATCCGAAGACCTGAAGCAACAAGCATTGCAAGAGTGACAGGATTTTCAAAGCAGAGAGTTGGTGAGTTTTTAAAGCTTAAAAGAGATCTTAGATAAGTGCAATTTTCCCCGCATCGTGTATTTAACTGTGATGAGACAGGAATTACCTGCATCCAAAACCAGCAAAATATTAGCGGAAAAGGGAAGAAAGTAAGTGAGAAGATTAACTTCACTGGAAGAGGAAAAATAAAACTTTATTAGCTTGTGTCAGTGCTAGGGCGCGTTTATCCCACTATTTATGGTCTTTCCTCGTGTAAGAATGAATCCAACTTTATTCAATGGTGCTTTTCCTGGCACGGTAGGATTTCCTGCACAATCCGGATGGATGGATGCCGATCTGTTTGTTAAATTTTAAATCATTTTATAGACTGCACAAAACAACTAAAGAATCTCCAAGTCTGCTGATATTAGATGGGCATTCAAGCCATAAGTCTATTGAGTCAACAAACCTGGCTAGAAATTCTGGAGTAACTCTTTGACCCTACCACCTCACACTTCGAATAAGCTACAGCCGCTTGACGTAAGCGTATTTGCACCATTCAAAACCTACATGGCAAAAGAAATGGACCATTGGCTCACAAACCACCCTGGCCGTAGAATCACTGAATATGACATGGCTTCGATTATTAAAAATTCCCTTATTAAGGCATTTACACCAACAAATATTATTAACGGTTTTGAAAAAACGGGAATCTACCCGTATAATCCTGATGTGTTCCAAGAGAGCGACTTTGAGGCGGCCGAGAACATCCTTCAAAAAGAAACCAATCCTGAAAGAGTCAATCCATTCGTCAATTCACAGAACAATCTCCAAAACGAAACCAATCCAGAAAACGTGAATCCTTCGATCAGTTCTGAGAACATTCTTCAAAAAGAGATCAATCCAGAAAGCGTCAATCTCTCAGCCAATTCAGAAAACTTGGTAGATAAAGTCCAATCCCAAAACCTTCAACAGAGAAAAGAAACACCAAAACAAAATTCAGAAACACAGAAGGATCTAAAATAATCACTAGTTCACCTTACAAAGATCAACACGAAGATAAATTAAACACAAAAAAACAAAATCGGTACAAAATAATTTTGAGAAAGCAGGCCCATGTTCAAATGATAAAAAGTGAAAAAAGGAAACATGGGGAAAAGAAGAAATGTGCATCAGCAGAACCAGCAACAATATTAGAGGAAGAGAAAACACAATATGCGTTTATTGTCATGAGACATATGGAGAGACTTGTTATGAGGAATGGATCATGTGCATAAAATGTGGTGCCTGGATGCACGAGGAGTGTTCAGATAATGAACCAGGTGCTAATAATTATGTTTGTGATAACTGCCGATAATTATTACTCTAAGGACTCGCATTTGCCATTTTTTAAGTCTGACATTTTACCAACGATTTTATATTTTATTCATTTTTTAAGGTCAAGTTATTAAATAAACAGTTAAAGTTGTTCTGTATCTAATAAACGCTGTTTTATTTCTAAAAGTAACAAAGTTATACCTCTTTGATCCTTAAGGTGCCTCACTTGCCCCACTCTCCCACAATTCAACATTCATTTCAACAGAATAATTATCAAGACACACAGGTTTAAAATGAATGCATCTTCTTACGAATATGCTTACCTGTTCGTGCGCAAGGTTAATTCTACAATAATATTTACCTAAAGAAAAGCTGTGTATTAGCAGAATTTATCTATGGTTCAGTCATCCAATGTTCCGAAATACAAAGTACATTAAATTTATAATTTTCGAGGAATAAATTTAACTCAAAATTTTATTAGAAAGACACTGGATGTTAATGTGGTAAACGCCGAAATTATTGTTAAAATTTTTTAGTCTAATTTTTTCAATGGACGTTCCATGATTACTGATGTACAATCAATGCCTCTAACCTCCATTATTGTACCTGAGTTATCGTTGATAGGGATAAAAATCAAGATTAATTTTATGTTCACTTGGTTATCTACATAAATAGGTATTTTTATAAACGGTTTAAACATCACTTTCAATGCCAAACTTCTAGAACGCTGATGGTGTAATGGTAGGGGCCGTCTTCCACGCTTTCGGTGCGGGTTCGATTCAGCTCGTGCACTTTTTTTCTCTTAGGTTACAATAGTTTTGTTTATCTAATCTACTTTTGTTAGGTTACAGTAGTTTTGTTTATTTTATCTAATTGTTAGGTTACAGCAGTTTTTCTTATCTAAAATGGATGGTGTCACACATCGGCACAATCCTCATCCTTCATCCTATGTTCCTTTGTTCACCGTCTCCTGATTGGTGTTAAATGAACAGTAGAAAGCTTGTTTTTATCGGATGGCTGTTTAGTTGCATAGTTGCGTAGTTCAGTGCTTTGCAATCTATTTTGAATAAATTATCAGTAACGACGTTTTAAAATATGAGGTGTCTTCAAACTTAGAAGACACATCTTATTATTACATTTACTTCAGAGTTCAATATATCTGGAAATAACTGTATGCTCTAACTGAACAAAAAACTTGCAAGTGTAACATCATCATTTTGTAGGTACTTCTTTCACAACGGGCTCATTTTTAGGGTGAGTTTGGCAAGCACTTGAAAGCCATGGTAATGTTTCCAAAAGTTCTTGCCAAACTGGTACGACAAGTCAGTCACAGAAATTTTAGTTAGTTATTTAATGACTAAAAACCTAATCCACAAGTTACTAGGATGCATACCAAAACCAAACACCAAAATAAAAACACCGAAATTATTGTTACAATTTTTTAGTCTAATTTTTTCAATGCACGTCTCCATGATTATTGACGTACAATCAGTGCCTTTAACCTCCATTATTGTACCATCGTTGATAGGGACAAAAATCAAGATTAATTTTATGTTCAGCCACTATGGGTTTACTTGGTTATCTACATAAATAGGTATTTTTATAAACGGTTTAAATATCACTTTCAATGTCAAACTGCTAGCTTACATCGACACCATCCCCATCCTTCATCCTATGTTCCTTTGTTCACCGTCTCCTGATTGGTGTTAAGTGAACAGTAGAAAGCTTGTTTTATCCGATGGCTGTTTAGTTGCGTAGTTCACTGCTTTGCAATCTATTTTGATTAAATTATCAGACATTTTAAAATATTAGGTGTTTAAATTAATCTTGTGACTGTAATTTATTTTAGTTAACACGTTTAGTAACCTCACTTTATTTATTATATTTAAATGAAAATTTTTGTAGTAGAAGTACCTACTTTGCTTTATCATTGAGTTGATATCAATAAACTTTGCGTTCGATGCAAAACCTGTTTGATTATATATCTCTTTATTAACATCATAAATAAACTTGTTTAAAATTATTCTACCAGCGCAGTAAGGAATAGTCATTGGTATAAGGTTTGTTTTATTTTCCAAATAGGATATTAAATAATTTAGGATTTTTGCGTTTATTTTACACCCTTTTACAGCATTATTGGTTCCTACGCCATTATAGCAACATAGTCGTTCTTCGCAAAGTCTTTACATCCTTACTCAAATAGCATTTTTAGTTCATCCATAAGTGATTTGTTATTACATGTAGTGTTTCATTGGTTTGCTTATAGATCTCTGATTCTAGATCATATGTTCCCAACCATCTATCTGGGAAGATTATATTTAAATATTCCCTGACTCTTAAGGCGTTATGGCTGTGAGCACCTTCTTGCTGAAAATATATATTAGTTTGTTCTTCCAAAGGTTCGTCATCAAGCAAATGTAAAAGGTTAGTTTACAGAATATTTAGGTATCTTTGAGTATTCAGGTTTTCTTCACAAATTGTATAGACAAGCCTGTGCCCTTTTAAAAAACAACTAATGTGATAAACAAATCTACCCTGTGGGCGAACTGGTCTCAATAACCACGGGTTGGTGTTGACCCAGTATCCATCGTGGCGGTTCATAATTCCATCCTTTTTAACTCTTGCCTCATCGGGCAATACAATTTTCTTATAAAAATTGGGAATTTCGTCACATTTCTGTAAAAACCAACGGCAAAATTCAATTCCTCTCTGATGATCTCCGGGGTACAAATATTGTGCCAAGTTTACTTTATAGGGGAAGTAATGATTTTTTTCAATATCTTTTGAACCTTGGTTTTTAACACCACAACTGTTTTTTCTATTGTTGGTATAGACGTGGAATTTCCTTGCTGAAAATGACTTTGATTTTAATAACATTATTATAAGTATGCAATTTTTAGCATAAAATTAATCCAGGTAATTGGTAACAGTAAGCGAAACTTACTTGAACTTCACATTCCACGAACCCAAGAACGTTTATTATTTCGTTTTCTTTATTTTCCTTGTATATTCAACAAGTCACGGTTTACTAAAGCTTCCATTCGAAAATATAAGTATAGGGCGTTTTCTTCATTTCTTTGACATTCGATATATGCAAATAAAATCATAGTTTTCGTAAACCATTTTATTTAACAGAAAATTTGAAACACGTTGCGGTCTGTCATTAAATAAAATTACTCATCCTGTATTGTTTTCATGGCAACTAGATATTATCCATAGCCTACTAAACTATTGATTAAGTAGGTATGCTTAGATATCGTACGATTATGAAGAAAAATTAAGAAGATGCTCTAAACTTGTCTTACCGCATCGTGCATGGCCTACTACTGATTTAATATAAAATTATTATTCTCCATCATTGGTAATAAAACGTACAGGGGACAAATCGACAATTTTTCGTTTCACCCCCGTATCTTCTAAACCAGCAAATATTTCAAAACTCTACTTTTACCATTTTCAGTTTCTCACAAATACATCTCATGACATCTATATCAGTTTTTTTTTAATTAATACCGAGATAACCAGTAAAAGTATCGAAAATGGGTAACCCTGTACACACATTCTGCACAAACTGTAGCAAAAGACTGCAGCTATTCTATTAATTTGTTTTTGTCTAAATTCGGTATAAGGCTGAATATTTGGTTACTTGTTATTGTTACCGTTTCTAAGGAGCTACGTAATTAATTTTAATCCTAGCGGCAAACCGGGGTAACAAAGAGATTATTATGTTTACAATGCATTATATTCCGAATTATACTAATCGTCTTCTTAAACTTCATCTTTTAAGGATTTGAGAATTCTGATTTAACACCTTCGAAATACCCAATACAAACAAATATAGTAATAGGACTAGCACTACCGCCAATATTCAAAAGCACAAACATTTGCCGGAGTACAACTTCAAATTTCCATTTGTTGCATAATTGTCTTTCCTGGTGTTATTTTCACTACAGTTGCTTAGCCATCCTGAAACGAGTTTGTCGTTGTGTGGAGGTGCACCGCCGTGTTAAAAGAAAAGTTTTTGTCTAATATTTAACTAGAGGTTATCGAGTATGTCATGTAGGTAACGTTGAGAATTTCAGTGCGTACACGTATTCATACAATTATAAAGTTCTTGCAAGTGTACAGAAAACTATTGCATATTCGTCACCACAAATTGGTGTTGAATCGTTGTTGGATTTGTCTTTTTCACACACGAAATAACAATGTAATCGTTTGTCATTTTCTTCCACAAAAACTGACTAAAGTCTTGTAAAACCTTGATCATTTTACGGAATCGTTGAAAGTATTTTCTACTAACTTTACACAAAAACGGATTCATCATTTTTCTTCTTACAGCACGAATAAAAAGCGCATGGTATAGGACTAGTTTAGCAGCAGGAGATTCCAACAAACCATTTCGGTCAATGTTTGGACTGGCATTATCGACGATTATTTAATAGAACCATTTTTCCTTTCCCGCCGATTGACCAGTGATACATATCTTCATTTTCTAGAAAATGAACTTCCAATTCTTTTGGAAGATATACCTCTCATAATTGGAAGACGTGTGGTTCATGCAGAATGGTGCTCCTCCACATTTTGCAGTAATCGTACAGGAGTTTGTAAGTAACGGTTTTCCAGACCGTTGGATAGGTCGAGCACCTCCAGATATATGGCCCCAAGGTCACCTGAACCCAATCCTCTAGATTTTTGTGTGGGGGTATTTAAAACCACTTGTTTACACAACTCCGATCTTAAACTTAGAAAATGTTCAAAATCGCATCATATGAAGCTGTAATGTTACCCGAAACACTCCTGGCTATTTCTAATGTATTCGGCAATCCATTAGACGTCGATCGGATGCTTGTATGTTAGCTGGAGGTGCAGATTTTGAACATCTGGTCTGAAATGTACTACTTTTATGTTTATCACAATATTATTCCTTCTATTAAAATAATAAAAACATTGAGCACTCTGTATCTCATTAACGACAAAACGTATCACACATGTTTATAGGAATTCTTTGTCTTAAAATTGAATAACCAGATTACTTTGGAAACACGCTATATGCATTACTGGTGTATATTTAAGAAATTTGACTTAAACGTCAGCAAATGTAAAATATTGTCTTATAGTAGGAAACATAATGAAATTCATTATGATTACACTATAAACATGAATCGTATATTTGACAGTCGTTAGAGTTTTATAGAACATATTCAACATGTTTGCTCATCGGTTATCAAAACGTTAGGCTTGCTCATACGGAATAGCAAATCATTTTCTAAACTTGAAACCATTTTAACCCTATTACCTTAATTAGGTCCAGTACTTGAATATTGTGATATCGTTCGGTACCCTTTCCATAATATCCATATAACGGCTGTAGAAAATATTCAAAGAAAATTATCAGAATATACGTCGTTTAAAATAGATGGTGTTTATCCAGAAAGCGGTTATCCGCAAGACTTACTCTTTCATCGCTTCGATTTGGAATCTTTAGAAAAGAACGGTATAAAATTCCTTTATGGTCTTTTATATGATCATCTTGACTGTTATTTCATTCTATCGTCAATTAATTTTTCTGTCCCTACTCGTATTTCAAGATTCCTCGTCTCGTTTAATAATTCTGTACCAAAAACAAAATCTGCTTCTCAAGTCGCCCATTTACACAAACACAGAGCTACAATACTTTTTGAAAATTATTATTAATTTTATTAAATACATAAATAAAAAGTTTACCTCGAGTAGGATTTGAACCTACGACCTGTACTTTGCTAGAGTACAGGTCGTAGGTTCAAATCTTTATTATTAATTTATCTTTTTTTTTTAATGGTGTACTTATTAAACAATCTAAACGTTTCGATAACACTTACATTGTTTATGTTTTAATTTTTCAAATTTGACAAAATTGTTTACAACATCTTTAACAATTTTAACAAACATTTACTGACGAAGATAACTGTAAGTGTTATCGAAACGTTTAGATTGTATCATTTAAAGTACACCATTAGAAAAAAAAGATAAGTATTAATATAGTGTTAATGAAGTTTACATTTTCATATTTTTATTTATGTATTTAATAAAATTAATAATAATTTTAATTAAATATTTACCTTTGATTTTATTCGTTCATAAAAAACTTATAATACAATACTTTTGTTTGATCTCTGATATAAATTGGCTTATTTATTTTCCATTATTTTTTTATGTAAATATACTCACAAGAATGTCATCCTGCATTAGATTTACTAAGACATATACATTTTTATTTTATTTAACTTCAGAGTTTTACTGTTATATTAAGTTACATAAAATTTAATTGTTTATATCACTTATGTGCATTATTTAACTTTCTCACTTAATTTTGTTCTATAAATGAATTTTTGTATGTGTTGAGCAATATATACATTTTTTTGTTTTGGCGTCAACAGTTAAGTCATTTGCCAATTGTTTCTTGACTATTTTTTTCTTTCGATTAGTTCTAAATTTGGTTTGCTAATTTAAAGTTTATTTAATAGGTTCATTTCTTTCAGAAATTTCAACATATTTCTTAGTTTGCCTGTTTCTGTTTTTAGGTCTTGTTTAATCCCATTGTCTACCATTACCCTAGTTCTTATTGGCTGGAGTTGGGTACATTCTTCAAATATACGACGAACGGTAAGTGGTTGTGTGCAATAGTTGCAGATTGTTCTTTCTGTTTTTGTTAACAGATGAGAGTGAGTTATTCCCGTGTGTCCTATCCTCAACCTGGTGATTATTACGCTCTATTTTCTCTTTAGCTTTGGATACGGTTTTCTTTCTTGTGGCGTGGGCACGTATTCCTTTAGCATCTTGTTTTCGCTATACCATTCTTCTTCCCATGTACTACAAATCTTATTCTTCAGTTGCGCCCCGTGTATTGTGTTTATAGAGTCCAATTTCAATTTTTGTAATTCTTTGTTAGTCTACAAATTATTGGTAAGTCAAATTGTTTCTCTGTAGCTGGTTCTTCTTTAAATAAGGCGTTTTTGATGTAGTGATGTGGGACGCCTCGGATTTTAATTGCATACTTTAGTAACTGCCAAGATCTTCTCAGGTTTAGTTGTAATAGACCACCAGCGTCTAACTTAAGACCACAGGAAGGGCTTGTAACGAAAGCACCTATTGCGTAACGTAAACATAAGTTTTACAAGACGTCTAAGGATTAGAGATTTGATTTAGATGCTGCACCGTACGCAATGGATGCATAGTCTGCAATGGGTTGCACTAATGTTTTATAAAGCCGAATTAATATATCTCTGTCAGCTCCCCAAATTGAGTTTTAGACGCATCTAATCAAGTTTAGGTGTTTCTTGACTTTTGTGATGATTGAGTTGATATGTGGTTTCCACGTTAGAGTTGTGTCAAAAATTACTCCTAGGAACCTGTACTTTAGTACGCAATGCGTTTTGCTGTGGTTAAGGTATAATTTGGGTTTGTATATGGGCGCCTTAATTTTCAAAAATGCATTCATACTGTTTTGTGATAGAGTTATGGAACCCTTTAGCATCCACTTGTCGTTGTATTGCATTAACGGCATGTTGCATTTTTGCGTTGTGCGAAGTGTTTCCTTCTGAAAATGAAAAAATCACTGCGTCGTCTACTTAGATACATCTTCTAATTGAAGCATCCAAACCGCTTGTTAGCTCATTCATCGAAATAATGAATATCGTAACGCTTAGGGGAGAACTCTGGGAGATGCCGTTTTCTAACATACGTTCCCCACTTTTACGTAACATTTTATTTCCGTTAGAAAGGATTTGATGAGCAGTGCCATATTTCTATTAATTCCCCATTTATGAATCTTTTCTGATTCCTAGTTTCCAAACCAAGGTCCAAGTAGACTGCAGTACAATGCCCTCTATTTATAAAAGTATCATATATGGCGTTTCACCTAGTGGAATGTGATTTACGGAAACCTGACTGAAATGTGTTTATCAACTGGTGCTTTTCTAAGTGGTCGATGAGCCTTGCGTTTACTATTTTTTCTAGTATTTTTCCTAGACAACTTAGTAGCGACATGGTCCTATAACTTTCTGTTTTCAGTTGATTTTTTCCTTGCTTTGGAATAGGGATTACTAGTGCCGTTTTCCATTCCAAATGGAGCTCTTCTTTTGACCATAGTTCATTATACAAACAGCAGCTCCCCTAATTCACGAGATGGAAGGTTTTTTATTATTCCGTAAGAAATGTTGTAGATACCAGACGCAGTTTCTTTTATCGAAGTCTGTGCTAGTTTAAGTTCTTTTATTGATATAAGCGCTTTGTAGTTATTTGGGCTTTCTTCCTCAAAGTCGACGTTTGTTACTCTAGCATTTTTTTATAGTGATGATGAATTCCTCGCTATAGTTGTTTGAAGAGCTTGTTTCTTCGTAATATGCTGCTATGTTTTCAGCAACTTTAGACGGGTCTGTTATTATTTCTCCATCTTTTGCGAGTATAATTTGAGATTTCGGGATCAATTTTCCTGATATCGCTTTTATTGTTTGCCATATCTCTGTGCGTGGCGTTTTGGGGTCATCTCGGATCCATACTTTTCCCATGATTTTTTTTTATTCCAATATGAAACTTCTCGCTATTGCTCTCGATCTTTTAAATGTAATTAAATTTGTTGTCGGGTTTCTTGAGAAAATATTGAAAGTCTTTTTTTCTGTTTTTAGAGCATGAAGTACGGCGGGGTTCCATCACGGGGACAGGTAGTCTTTTTAGCTTCCCACTGGTTATTGGAATTGATTTCTTTACCGCGTTGACTATGATTTCTGAATAATTTGCCATCGCTACCTCGGTAATTTCTTTTCTACCTATGTGTAAATTCCAGAGCCAGTTGTGGAGAGGCTGTGGTAAGGCCAATGGCTGAGAAAGGGTTTGATCTTGAGTTGAAGAAGGTGGGTTTGGTGTTGTTAGGACAACCATATCATTTTTTCCAGAAACTCTGCTATTTTCTTACCCCGAATGTCAAGCTTTGCAGACCCCCACACTGTGAGAATTAAAGTCTCCCATTAGCATGCATGGGACTGGTAATTGTGCTGTTAGGGTTTCGAGGTCTTCGGTTTTCCAACTATCTTCTGGTAAAATAAACGTTACACACTGCAATTTTTACCGCGAAATCTAAGGATATCGCTATTGGTTGAATTCTTGTTTTTAGGTCTACCAGTCTGTATACGCCGTTAGATGTGGCTAAAATTGCGACTCTTCCTTTTTCTCTGTTACCACATGGCTCGTCATCTCTAACGCAATTAAAGTTTCTTAATTGAAACGTGTTGCCTTCTCGAAAATCGGTTTCTTGTAAACAAATGGGAAATGGCTCATGTCCCCCAATTAGGGTCTTCAGTGCCTCTAAACTTTTTTTACATACGTTACAATTACATTGCATTATTTTTACCATGGTTGGTGGGTACTATTTTCAATGGATAATGTTGAATGATGTAAATTTGGATTGAGGTGAATAGAAGAACATGAGAATGATTTCATTATTATAAATATAGATATAAATAAACACCATGTGACCAAGGACACATATACGTGTAAATGGACAATAAGACAAGTATGGACATATCACAGATTTAGAGTTATCACAGATGTCAAACATATCATAGATAGTCTATCACTTAGTCGTTGCACTGCTGGTGGGTTAACTAGCGCTATTTTTCGGATCTTTGCTTCTTCTTTTTCTTCTCTTTAGGAGAAATTGGGCAAATGTGGCGGAATGAGGTTCATCTCTTCGCAATCCCCTGACGGCGATGAACAACTGGCACTTGTCTTTCTTTTTTCGCTTCGGGGCCATCTTCTATAGCTTCGTTCACTGGGCGTCGCGTAATGCTTATTATATAATCGAATTGGCAATCAACTCACTGGATAAAATCGTAGGTTTTCAAGTCGTAAAGTAGTTGAAAGGAGCTTCAAAAACCTTACACCTACCTTTCAAGCACTCAAAATTCGGTAAAAACTTCACCTTCTTCACTGTGATCTCGATTTATTGCAGTAAACGGGTCTTCGGCTAACGGTGTTATCATTTCTTGTATGATCACAGAATGCAAGATAAATGCATCCTCAGTTGATAAATAACTTAATTCTCAATGTAAAATGCGGGAATTTCACTTTAAATTTATAAAGTATATGCGTTTCATTACGATTAGAATAATGACTCCTCACTGCTTAAATACATTTTTGGCAACGTAACAGATTAATGCAAAACCATTGATCGCATCCTGTATATTGGTGTCAACAAATAGCCTAGTGGAATATATTCCCACGAACTTTCCAAACTCGTATATTCGTTATCTAGTCTCAAATGATTTAAAATAATTAATATCCAACCCAGTACGTAACCGCTCTGTAATAAGTTTAGAAGAAAAGCATCCAAAGCCACAGTTAACCTTAAAGTTATCTGAGATCGGTATGACACTTCAAGAAGTAAGATGGAAACAGGAATCGTACTGACACTATTGAGTAATATTATATTATTACCCAATAACGTCAATACGGTTTCCCTTTCTATCTGACTTCTTGAAGTACTCGCTTTAAATTTTTACGACACTCCTAAATCTACATATGTACGCCCAATTAGTGTAACTACATTCAAAATATTAAATAAATATTCATTAATTAAATTTAGGGAAAGGTAAAATGTCATCAAACTTGATATTAACATTATTCATGTCAAATGTAATTAAAACGGCACTTACAATGTCAAAACTGATTTCTACAAAAAACAAAATAATTCTGTGCATATATTCTTATAAACGTCAAATATGAAACCAGCTTTAACTTCATTCATTTAAAGTATAATACGTAAACATACCCTGACGTAAGTCCTGAGAAGATCGTGTTCGAACATTGAATAGGTTTCTAATTCCTTTAATGCGGTTTCCAAAATTAAAATTCCCAGTAACTTCCATATGTGCAACAATTCTTTATTAATTAATTCATATATTGGAATCGTATATGCCCTCATTGAACGTATTTTAGATCAGTTCAATTAACTTTGTTAAATCCATGATTAGGTAGAGACCGAGAGGAGATATCCTTGAAAATAATTTTACAAAATACTCCACTTCCAAAAAACACTTCGAACATTTTGAAAGTTCAGTTCCACTAAATTTCCATTAAACTGGAAATACACTTCCATTAAGTTGGGAGCTTAACTTTCAAGAAAAGTTTGTAACCGTTTGCAATCGCTTTCTGTAAAAAGGTGAGGTTAAAAATCAGAATCACCTCTTACTCATTTTTTGTATTAAAATACAAATACTTGTGTAAATATCAGGTTTTGTTCCTACACAACGTCGGATCGTCAGGAAACTGTCAGTAGTATGTACCACGAATGTATCATACGGAGGTAGGAAAAAGAAAAGGCCACGTATTTCATTCCCTACTCAAGAGGGAGGGTGGGCTGCTCGAGCTTTCCGAGCTCGTTCAGCCACAATCATGGACTCCCAGCATAAATACATACATTAGGTATATATGCATAGTGGGATTAAGGATGGGTGTGGTCAGGATAAGATCGGAAGGAACGGAGTTAGGGTTTTTAGGGAGAAAATACTACCCCTGCATTCGCCTAAGTAGCCGCACATGGTGTGCATATACGCAGTGACTATGCCCTACATGTGTAGCGGCTGAAATACAAAATTTCCTTAAAATTAAAGTACCGTAGTTAATTTATTAAAGTTCCATCAATTCTCTAATATGACTATACTTGATCATTGAACAAAACATAACGGCTATAGAAAATTTCAACAAAGAAATGTTATATAAAATGTTTGAAGGTCAAGAAGAGGAAATTAAAAAATATTACGGACCATTTTTCTTTCGATTTCCGGACGAACTTCAATTGTTAGATGGGGGAAAAATCATTATACGAAAAATGAGTGAGTTTTGTCAATGGAAGTTGAAGCAACATAATGACCTCTACTCTTTTGAAAAAGCTTTTTCTTCTCGTAAACGTTCCACTTCTACAAACTTTACGCAGAAGCCCTTTCAAGGAAACCTTCAAAATAATATTGAAAAAGAGCAAATTACAACCCCCGATATTGCTAATGAAGAGAAAAATCTGAAAAAAAATAATAAAAGATACAATAACCGTGTCGGTGAATCTAATTGAACATTTAAATAAAATATCTTTATCTTTAAAATTGAGGTGAAGGAGACATTCAACGCCGATGGACAAGCTGTAGGAATGTTCTTAGTGGTTAACTCGGTTTGTTAAATTTGCGATAAAAATGTAACTGTAAGTTCAAATTTTTTTAAATTCTTATCAAAATTTTCTGTCGAAATCTGTTGTCGATATTTGAGATGTAGAGGTGAGCGCGTATCACTTTTTCATTCTCGTTCTCACGGGCCATTTACCCTACAAAATTCACAACCAGCGTGTACCTCTAATTTGAGATTTTCCTTTAACCGAGTTTTCAACTCTCGGCTTTTAATTATTTTGCAGATAAGACAGTATAAACACGGAAAAGTTATCGATGGGTTGCCTCAAATTTCATTCGAAATTTTTTTCATTACCTCGTGTTTTCTTATTTACCTGTTGCTGCATTTTATTTCCTTTTCTCCTCCTTTTCAACTTTTTCTTTTCGTGATGTTCTAGTCTCTTGTTCTTTTTCCTTTCTAACTCTTTTTGCAACTTTTATTCATTGTTTCGTCTCTTATTTACCCTCCATTCTGTACCTGTTTCAACAAATGACGTTTTTCAGTTTCTTTGATGCTTTTCTGGTAGGTGTTTTCGCATACTACAATGTTTCTTTTAACGTGGAGGTGAAAATTTATTTTGGTATTTTCCATATTAGAATCTTTTAAGACAACGCCGTCTTTAAATAATATTGGTATGTCGTCAATATTTAATAAATTGGTTTTTTCGATACTTGCTGTATTTAAGCATTCCCAGGTAATCACCATTTCTGTATGTGCTTTTTCTCCTATATGCTCGTTTTCTGAATTTTGGTCTAACTTTGTGATGTCTTCAACTTCCATTGTTGCTGCTGCAATGTCGTTTTGATCCAATGTTACTCCAGAAGAATGTTGGTTTACTCTTTTTTGGATTAAGTTTGTTTCATCTTCTACTAACAATCTTGCTACAATATCATTTTTATTTAATGTATCTTCAATATCCTCTACTTCTGTTACTTCTAGTACGTCGGTATTTCCATGTCTAGCTGTATATCGGAACTGTTCCCTAAAAAGCTTGCTTTTACAGTTTCAATCCTGTCGCTTTTTTTGAAAAATTCTTGCCAAATGCGATATAATAAAACTGTATCTGGAGAAACATTAGCTGCAGTATGCGTATTATTTTGGAATTGTAAAATTGTATCCTCAACCACAATTATTTTGAATGTATCGTAATCAAGGGTTCTTTGTTCAACTTTTCTTTTATACTACGACCGAGACACTTCTGAAAATCTGTAGCCAGGTTTGATTGGTTTGCAAGTTGTAGTATCCGTGATGCATTGGAATAAAGGTATATGCGAATTATTTGTAAGTTTTTGCAAATATCACTGAGTTGTAAAGTAACATGAGATGACTGTCCACCAATGAACGAAATAACCGGAAATACAGGACCATTTTTTTTAAGAAAGGGATGTAAAATTTTTACAATATAATCTTGGAAGGCGTCAGCTTTCATGCGCCCATTTTCTGTGATACGAATTCCCCATTCAGGTGGTACCGAATTAGCAATACCACTTGTGAGTCTTTTTCCTGGAAAAATTACCATAGGAGGAGTTAACAGACCAGATGCAGACAGAGTAAACATAACCGTTGTATTGTATTTGGACGACGCGTGCTCTACTTTATGCACATTTTTTTACCCAGCTGCAGCCCCGTTGAAGACTCTTGAAGAATCTGATAAAATATCAAAATATCCTTGGGATTTAAGATATGTTTCAATACCAATCTAATATCATTTTCTGTAATATTTAAACTCGCTGGTGTAACTCCTTCTGGAGTACGTAGTGAGACTTCAGGGTGGCGTTTTAGAAATGCTCTATACCAGCCGTTTCTTGGTAACTTAAATATAGTGATTGAACACCCCGGCCAATCACTGTTTTTTATGCAATTTTAACTGACAGTGATTGGCCTACCTAAAATAAATATAACCTTTAAGGACGAGCACGTGTACGTCGTACATAACATTAGCGCCATTGTAACATACTAGCTCGCTCTGGGTAAGTAGGCCACTCAACATAAACTAAAAGAGTAAAGCTTTTAATATCGCTTCAGAATTTCGAGTTTACACTTACAGAACCGTTATTATCTTAATTTGAAAGTCCAGTGGACAATCACTATCCGGTGGCCAATCACTGTACTGCTTACCTTATACAAACAATTACTATTTCCTGGAAAATAGATTACAGAGTTGTTCACTATAACACAAAGGATCTAAACCTCAATACATTAAGAATTATCGCGCAGTAAATCCAGTGGACGTTTACGTTTTTACATAGATATTTTTGTGCTTATTCCAATTTTGACTATACCTCCAAATGCAGTATGGGGCTTATAGGAAGGCAGTGCATGCTTGCCAAACTTATTATTACTGCAGCGGTGGCTACGGTGTAAGAGACACAGTTTCTAACCTAAAATAAAAGACAAATATAAATTATAAGTGAACTTATAAGTCAAGTTGTAAATATACCAAATAGAATTTCGATTCATATGAAGCTGGTCGCATTAGAAGCTAAATGTGGGCACCGAGATAACTGTAAAAAATACTTTATTAGATTTCATTTTTGCAGTTAATGAATTTGATTTTAGGTGCACATGCTTACATGTATTTATGTTTATGAATGTTTACTATGCGTAAAAACAATCTTAATTGCATTTAAACAACATGGGATTATACATGAACTTCCCATTAGATGTGATGTTGATAAGAACTGACTTGGAAACAAAAATCACATTATGGCCACATTCAAATTAACCATTAAGGAGTACCTAATAAAGCAACTTTCTATTACTATAACGAATATCTTAATTACGACAATAATTTTTAGATACAGCTTGTTAAATGTATCAAATCCTCCTATTATATATATTTTTTACCAGTATCTCCCTTGACTGGTGCAAACGCATGTATGATTTTGAGTACAATCATTTAAGTTTAATTTAACCGTGAGGTTAGTTATTTTGACTTCTGTAAGTGTTCTTTTTCTGCATTTTAACAGCAATAGAGTTATAATTTATCAGCGCCAAATAAGCATTAGTGGATTACCTAATTTTAATAAAATTTGTTATGTTTTTTTAATAGCATAGACACTTCGTTCTGAACAACATAAAGCGTTGCTCGCTTCTGTAACGGCTACACTAACGTTCAATTTGGTCGATAAATAATTTAGTACGTTAAGAACGAGAAGTTTCTCCTTACGGGTAAATTATTCTCCAGTAAGTCGTTTTGAATTTCTACAAAATTAAGTTCGATAACCGAATTATAGAAAATACTAATCATTAACTTAAAAGACGCTTGTGAGTACTAAGTTTAAGCGTTCTGAAAGGAATGATTTTTAATAAATGGAGTTGGTTTAATTTGAAAAACAATGTAGTGCAAACAAGCAATAATATGAAAGTTTAAAGAGGATATGTGTTTTTGAATGACATTTTACGGTTGACAACATTGCCATGAAAGCAAAGGATAGCGTTATTTGTAGAAGACTAAAGTTAGTAAAAGAGGCATTTAGTCCATAAGAGCCCGTATTGCACTTGGAGGTTTGGACAGACTATAGTAACATTAAAAACAATTTCCGGTTGATCATCGCATTTTACAAATTGGCCTATAAAACTATACTAAATCGAGTAAAATGATTATAAATTACTGAGATCTAAAAAAAAACTAAATATATAAAGTTCTAAAAATAAGTAACAAAAACACAACTTCTAATATTACGCAACTGAATATTAAAAATAAAAAAAAATTATGAGAATTGGCACAAATATTCTAAAATTATTAAATTTTTATAAAATAACTAATAGTAAGTCTATTTGTGAATTTAAGTATTTCAAAACAATCACTATAACAGTACGATCGCTTCATGTCATTTACATTTCCCGACATCTGTTTTCATTCTTCCTTTTATATTCCAATAAAAAAAATTTACACACAGTTAATAAACGTCGGAAGTTTCGGTTATAAAATTCTGGATTCATTCTGATTAGTAGTTTTTACAACTGTGATATTAATAAAAAAAATCTTTTTTATTGGTAGAGTAGGTATATCAAACCTAAAATCGATATTTCATAAATATTTAAACTTGAATCGTTGTGTGATACATTTTTGTTTTTCTATATAGGTACAAAATAATTTATTAACAATTTATAACCCTGTTAGAAAAATACTAAAGAAAATTAGCACATATAAACGAAACAATCGTTCCGCCCATTTTGGCAGAGGAAATCTGTAATCTGTCACATGATCGCAGTTTATTGTATCAATTTATTCCTTGACACTACAGAATAAAGCTTTCCTTTTTACTAAAAAAATTGTTTATATTAATCTAAAAATTTTGTGAATACATTCATTTAGTTTTATTTTTACATAATTATAAGACATTTATATTTATTACTATATTTACGAACTTAAAACGTATTTCATTTCATGTAACTTAAAATTTGTTCACGTTTCTGCCGTCCTTTCATCTTAAATAAAATGTAATATAAAAGTTTTATCTTTAAAAAGCACCGTAAATATTTTATTATGTGTCACGGTGTATTGCAAATGGAGACGTTATTATTATATTTTTGTCAATTTAATAAAACTGTTTATGCTCCAAAAAAAATGTATAATTCGCTCAAATATATGACGAATGGTTTATTATTATTATTATTTTTATTTGGTCTTGAATTACAAACGGCGGTTATAAATCTTATTATGATACCCTCTATTTTCATACATAATATATTTAGTGCACCTTGAAGTACGTCACGTAGTCGTGATTCTAGCGAGTATTATTATATTAGTTTCGAAACTATAACTTATTCATTTATGCCGGACATCTGAAATGTAGTATAGTTCAAGGAAATGAACCTGATAACGCATAAATTTTTGAAGTTTTATGTTTAAAAAGCACCGTAAATATTTTATTATGTGTCACGGTGTATTACAAATGGAGACGTTATTATTATATTTTTGTCAATTTAATAGAACTATTTATGCTCCAAAACAATGTATAATTCGCTCAAATATATGACCAATGGTTAAGCGGTTATAATCTTATTATGACACACTCTATTTTCGTACATAATACATTTAGTGCAACTTGAAGTACGTCACGTGGTCGTGATTCTAGCGAGTATTTGTCATTAGTTTCGAAACTATAACTTATTCATTAATGCCGGACATCTGAAATGTAGTATATTTCAAGGAAATGAACGTGATAACGCATAAATTTTGGAAGTTTTTAGATTGTAACGGTTTTCTTTACGTATTTGAAGATATCTAAAACTATTGCAAATGGTAATCGCATTAAGAATCCTTATTTTGGGAATGAAATCAAGTTTTTGATTTGTTTATCAAGTTTAGGTTGAACTTTTAAATTTAGATTTGGTTTACGCATTAACATCGACAGATCGTGGAATTCCCGTTACTAAGACAGTTGAGAATTAATTGGTTGCGTTCTAAATAATAGTAGGTATTTTTGTCGTTAAAATTGCGTCGTGGTAAAGTTGTTATTTAGTATTTAAATGTAGTGTAGAATAACGTTTCGGTGACAGGTTGGCGCGAATTTTAGATACAATTTTTAGTCCTTAAACAAAGTGTTTCGCCTTTAAATACGAGCTTTTAAGGTTCAGTGTCGAGAACGCATCTACAACGTTTGTGATATCGATTACAATAATAACCGGCAGCTCGTTTTTTTATGATGCAATTTTTCAATTCAGCTCAGGAATTTCAATTCGTTTTTGGCATAATTTAAGAGTTAAGGAATAAATGGTTATCATTGGTTGAAGGAGATAAAAGCCAATGTGGCGACAAGTAAAGGATATGTTTAGTTCTAGTTCTGATGCGGTAGTATCGAGTCAAATTCACGTAACGTTCGTGTAGGAAGGGTGTTGATAAAACCGGTGTTGATAGAATTTTCGTTAGGGCAGTTTTCCCCACCAACCCTAATGGTGGATATTGAGTAGTTTCACCAAACACGCGGTTAGATATCGCAAAGTGTCGTTTGTCTAGAATGGAATCTTCAAGAATCCTACCAAAAAGGGTTTAAGTGTTAAAATCCAATGCTTTTTCTTATTCTTGGTGAAGAAACGACGCAGTTTTTTTTTGTTGCGAAGAAAATTAAAATGCTCCTTCCAAAACATACAGGCCTTCGAACTCACAGCTCGTAAATAACTATATAAACCGCTTATGTAGTTTGTGTAATTATAACGTGTTTTCTTTGAATGAAATTGACTTTACTTTAGTTTGCGCCGGTCTAACTCAATAGCTTCTTGCTTCTTAATGCTTAATATTCATAGTTAAAACTATTTTATATACAGGATAAATTAAATAAGTATGTTACTTATGTACTTATTAAACACGTTATCCTTAACGGGATCGGGATTGGATGGTCTCATTCTTCTTGCGGGTACTGTAACGGCTGTGGTCTTCCCACTTACTCGACTCTATGGATTTTCTGTCCAAATAGCTCAGTTTACGTCCTATTTTAATTTTAGTTAAAATAAACTATCAAAAGAAATAAATGCTTCGATGCCGTCCCTGTTCCTTCAGAGTGGCTATCGGAAGCAGGAAATATTGTTAGGCCGTTATTGACTACTGGACAACAGGTGCCGGTTGTTAGAAAGCGCAGGTTGTTTACTCCGTATACCTGTGAAGGCCTTTCAAAATAATCAATATTTTAAAGGGACTGGTTTATATGTGAATGAGAAATTCGTGTTTTACTTTGCCTCTATAAAATAAAAGCTTTTTACGGTTTGATTTTATATTTATATTTATTTAAGTACTAAATAAATATGTACCGGGTTCACGTATTCTAATTTACTTATTTACACGAGGTTATTAATTAGGGTGCCTTCAGATTTGCTCTAATTATCTTTAGCAATTCTGGGAAATTATATCCAATATAGTATTTATATTTTACTTTTTGCTAAAAACAAACGGTTTTACAGTCTTACTTCTATATATATTGAAATGTGTTTTAAAGTGGACTAATCTTATTATGTACATCAGATTTATAACCACGTTGTCGGATCTGTTCTAATTATTCTAATTGTTTAAATCGGACAAATCTTATTTACTGGATCTCTCCCGATGGGTGAGCGGTTAGTACGACGGTAGTTTACGCATTCTAATTAAAAACGTATTACTTACGTGCTTACACGACGTTCCGCGTTCCTTTTAATAAATTAGGTGATCGAATCTAATCTTCCTACGGGTGTTTGATTGCGGTCAATCTGCTGCTTCCTGCCCTTATTGGTTTTTCCTAGTGTAGGCGTATATGTGTGTCAGTGTACTAGGTGTAGGTGGAATACCATTTACAAGATTCTGGGCTTATATCCGTTGCGCTGTGAAAATGATTTCCCTGGAGTTGACAGAATTTAGGCAAGTACCCTTCTATTCAACGGAGTAAATGAAAGATGACTACGGGCGTTCAGCTCAGCGTGACGTCGTTCAATCGGCGTATGTGTAGTGTTGCGTGTTTTAACTTACGTGCATTCAGCCTCAGATTTCATCAGCTCTGAACCCCGTTATACGTAGATAATGTTTAGGTGGCAGTGTCGTGTTGAACGTGAAACGGCGGTGCAAGATGATAACGCTGACAAGCGGTTCAGCACATACAAAGGTCGTCAGGTCGGCGGAATGGAGCGGCGTACAAGTACAAGTAGCAAAGTAGTCGACGCGTACACAAGCGAGTAGTAGTCAGCGGAACAGATCGGTGCACAAGCAAATAGTCAGCGGAACGGATCGACACGCAAGCAAGTACGATTCCGGTAGAGCGTCTCACGGTTCCATGGAGGATCCGCAAAAGGCAGAGACGGCTTCTGAGTAGGGGTATTCAGGTCGGGATTAGCGGAAAGTCCGGAGGGAGCTCTGACGTAGAAAAGTTTGGATGTTTTTGAAACTAACGTCGGAGAGGAACTGTATATAGGTAACTAAAGTATCGCGGTGTAAAATTAGGTTTACGCAATTATATTAACCAGGTGGTGCAGCAATAAAAAAATCCACATTTCTGAAAACACTCGACTGTAGTTGCGGTCTCGAGAGGGCCGCAGGAGGTTAACCGTCACCGTTCAGTAACCTGGGGGGACCATCGTCACAGCCCACCCAGTAGGCAGTATAAAGAAAAGAGGATAGTTTAGGAGGGTCATTGATGTGCAACTAAAAATTAAGGTAAACAGTATCGTTTATTTACTAGTGCTGTTGATTGTCCGAATAAAAAAAAAGGTGTTTGTTTATTATTATACGCATCGAACGGATGGACGTTTTTTTTAGTAAGCACGAACCATTCGGTTTATAAAACATATCCATCAGCGGTCCAATCTATGTTACATTGTACATTGAGTTTTTTTTCTTGTTTATACAATATTTGAGAAGTTATATGTTACTAAATTGCCGGCGCTCTAAATGTTTATCTATTGTGTTATCGCACCGAACAGATGTGTTCAATTATAATATATGTATAGGTTAATGAACTAGAAGTGTTTTCATTTAAGCTGTAACCTCGCTTCTTTATCTGCGGGTTGATTTAAATTAGTACGAAATTTTATTCGTGATACGCCAAGATCAATCAGAAAATATATATATATATATATATATATATATATATATATATATATATATATATATATATATATATATATATATATAAACAGTAACGTAACAATTTGAGAGAGAATTTGTTTTTAAGCGTTTTAATTACTTTAATCTGGTTAACATAATTCCATTTAAAGATATTTTTAAACGTAACGTAACATGTAAAGAAAGATACGTTAGTGCATACTTGATAGCTTTGTTATTACAACGAGTTGATTGATAAAATTTCAATTGGCTATAGATTGAATTTAATTGTTTTTTTTCTTTTTTTGACGTGTAATTCTAAGATATAACGTAGAGTACTGATAAAGAAAAGCAATCGAAAAACGATCGCTTGAGTTATTTGAAGCACGATATTATATTGCGATTTCGTGCACATAGAATTTTGTAGCATTTCAGGTGTAGCATAACATCTGCAGGTCCGGGACCAACTCTAATTATGATAACAGATAACCGAGTTATTTGAGTATTTAGACGAGATGCGAACCTGAGCAATTAGGTATCTCAACCCCGCTTGTGATAATTTGAAATACTCTGGCGCCCTTTCCGGTTTCTGTCAACCCCCCTATTGTGACGTACGTACAGCGAGCTTTCCTAAAATACGCTAACTTAGGTCAAAGTACACCCACCACAACCACTAATCACCGGCACGCTTCCCCTCTACCTGTTGTCCTGTTTCTACTGCCATTTTATAACGTAACAAGTAGCTAGGGACACTCAAACAGAAAGTTGTGGCATTTTACGTTTAAAATACCTAATCAGAATTTACATTTGCATGTTTATGTCAAACTCCGCCCTAGCCGGTCCCAAGCCCGGATGAGAAAGGAAGAGGGAACATCCCCAGACCAGGTTAGCTTCCTAACTTGGAGATGTTATCATAAACAGAGTTCGAAGAACCAGAGATAATCTTTGGAATAGCATAGACGATATGACGATATAACAGGTATGTCAAACGTTAAACAATATTCTTTATAGTTGGAGATTTTAATGTATCAAATTACAATTTATATATATATATATATATATATATATATATATATATATATATATTCCTAACTCAATATAATAATATTGCCAACCTCAAAGATAGGTTATTAGATTTAGTTTTAACAAATATTAATTGCATTGTAGATCATGATAATGTACCCATTGTTCACAAAGACTATCATCCCGCATTAAATATAGATGTTTCCTATAAATTTAAAATCTGCGACCGATTTTTAGCCAACAATATTAATAAGAAATACAACTTTCGAAATGCGGATTATATTAATCTTAGAAAGCCATATTAAACGCCGATTGGTCATTTCTACAATCCCTTCCTAATGTAGACATCGTTTGTAACGAATTTTACGATAATCTATATAAACTGTTTGATTCTTTTATTCCCACGTGTGTTAATAAATCTTCGAAGTTTACACCAAAAATTAAAAAATATATATGGTTGAAGACTCAGTCACCAAAGAAATATAAAAAATACGGCAACGAATCTTACTAGACTTTAGGCGACTACGTAAGTTAATAAAATCAAAAATTAATGTTGCCTACGGGAAGTATATTTTTAACTTCCAAAGAAACATTTCATCAGATCCTAAGCATTTTTGGAAGTTTGTTAATTCTAAGAGAGGTTCATTAAGAATTCCTAACACAATTAATCATAAAAATACAACTTACGTTAACCCTGAATTTGTTATTCAAACTTTTAAAGAATTTTTTTGGCAGTTTTTACGTACCTGCAACAGGCCGCGATGTCTCACTTTCTTCTGAAATTAACAATTCTTCTAATATTTCAATAAATAACATTACTGTTGATGAAGTGATTTTGGTCATTCGTAAGCTAAAAAGTAGCTACACTACTGGACCAGATCAAATTCCAACCATGGTAAAAGATTGTGCTGCTGTGTTTTCTATTCCACTGCATTCCACTTTAATATTGTTCTACATACCAAGATATTTCCTGCGCTATGGAAAGCTGCTAACATTTCCCCCATCTTAAAAAGTGGAGAACCCAGTGAAGTCGCCAACTACCTATTAGCATATTAAATAACTTTGCGAAAATTTTTGAAATTATTATATATTCTCGCTATTATCCTCAAATAAAAATAATGATATCAATCCACCAACACGGGTTCATGTCTACAGTTACGAACATATATCAGCAAAGCTTTTGTCAGGTTACCACATGATATACTTATTGCTAAACTAGAAAATTTTGGATTCCATTCTACCCTCCTTATCTTATTTAAATCTTGTTTAAATACCCGTGTACAACGTGTTGTCTACAACAATAATAAATCAGATGGTATTATAGCTACATTAGGAGTGCCTCAAGTGACCTTTGCTCTTTCTTTCGTTTATCAATGACCTTCCAAGCCAAATAGTTAATAACAAGCTATTGTTTGCAGACGATTTGAAAATATTTTCGTCAATATTATCTGATTCTGACTGCCAATTCTTGCAAAAAATAATTGGATGAATTATTTCAATGGTGTTCTTTAAATCGTTCGCTGTTAGATAAGACTAAATGTAAGGTTGTCTCATATTCTAGAAAATGCCAACCAATTCGTTATATATATATATATATATATATATATATATATATATATATATATGTTCTCGATGCAACCTTACTTCAAAGAACCTATGTAAACTTAGGATCCGACTTTATTCAAAAAAACTCTGAAAACGGGTGCTGCTTACTAACCGTTTGCACTCATTTGTACCACTTTCCATTTCGTTTGTACTCTTATGAGGATAGAAAGAAATACGGAAAAACTTAAATTTCACCTAAGGCGTAAATATGTCCTTTTTTAAGATATTCGACTACTAAAAGCGGGTGCTGTTTCCAAATCGTTTGTACCCGTTTGTACCGCTTTTAGGTCATTTATACCCTTATGGGGGTGGAAATACGGAATATTTAAATTTCACCTAAGGGGTAAATATGTCATTTTTTAAGATACTGAAAGCGGGTTTGTAGCCGTTTGTAACGCTTTCCATTTCGTTTGTACCATTATAAGTGTGAAAATACGGAATATTAAAATTTACCTAAGGAGTAACTGTGCCATTTTTTAAGATATTCGAATACTGAAAGCGGTTGCTGTTTCCCAATCATTTGTAGCCGTTTCTAACGCTTTCCGTTTCGTTTGTACCATTATGAGGGTGAAAATCAGGAATATTTAAATTCACCTAAGGGGTAAATATGTCATTTTTAAAATATTCGAAGTCTGAAAGCGAGTGCTGTTTCCAAATTGTTTGTACCAGTTTGTACCGCTTTCCGTTTCGTTTGCACCCTTATGGTGGTAGAAATACGGAATATTTAAATTTCACCTAAGGGGTAAATATGTCATTTTTAAGATATTCGAATACTGAAAGCGTGTGCTGTTTCCCAATCGTTTGTAGCCGTTTGTAACGCTTTCCATTTCGTTTCTACCATTGCAAGGGTGAAAATACGGAATATTAAAATTCACCTAAGGGGTAAATATGTCATTTTTTAAAATATTAGAATACTGAAAGCGCGTGGTGTTCTCCAATCGTTTCTAGCCGTTTGTAACGCTTTTCTTTTCGTTTGTACCATTATGAGGGTGAAAATCCGGAATATTTAAATTCACCTAAGGGGTAAATATGTCATTTTTAAGATATTCGAATACTGAAAGCGTGTGCTGTTTCCCAATCGTTTGTAGCCGTTTGTAACGCCTTCCATTTCGTTTCTACCATTGCAAGGGTGAAAATACGGAATATTAAAATTCACCTAAGGGGTAAATATGTCATTTTTTAAGATATTAGAATACTGAAAGCGCGTGGTGTTCCCCAATCGTTTGTAGCCGTTTGTAACTCTTTCCTTTTCGTTTGTACCATTATGAGGGTGAAAATCCGGAATATTTAAATTCACCTAAGTGGTAAATATGTAAGTTTTTAAGATATTCGAATTCTGAAAGTGAGTGCTGTTTCCTAATAGTTTGTACCTGTTTGTACTCCTTTCCGTTTCGCTTGTACCCTTATAGGGGTGGAAATACGTAATATTTAAATTTCCCCTAGCGAGTAAATTTTTCATATTTTAAAATATTCGAATTCTGAAAACGGGTGCTGCTTCCTCATCGTTTGTACATGTATTTCTTATTTTCATTAGAAATCGAACGCGAGATCTTCACTATAATAGAAAATATTTTGTCCATTGCACTATGTTTACAGTTTGTATTCGTAGTTCTACATAAATAAACAAAAACAATTAAAATTGCATCTCAACAGCTAATAAAATAAAAAAAAATGTTTATGAATAAATGTACCCATGGTTTGAAAAACATTTTGTGTATTTTTCTTGTTTTATTTTTTATATTTTTGTATTTTGTATTTTTTTATTTTTCGTTTTTTTTATTTTTTGTTTTGTTTTATATTCTATATATTTTTTTTGTAATGTTTAAAATTATCTTTGTATTATTCGTTAGTCTTTTGATTTTGTATTTCTTCTGTAGTTTTTGTTTTAAATTATTTTCTTTCATATGTCAAAATATATTATTCATTCTTTTAAATTATATGTTTACAAAAATCTTAAAAGACGACAATAAGTAATCTTATCATAAATTGTGTTATAATATTTTAAGCTATATACACAACTTTAAACTACGTAAAATTTTTTAAATCCGTATAGTTTTTCATTAAATATTCCTCTATAATATTTTCGGTCTAAAATAGTAATATGCATGCGCTTTATGGATGCGTGTATTAATACGATTTTTTTTTCAGCTGGATATATTTCAGAATTAGATTATTTCGTAGAAGAAATTTTCAACTTTTATAACATAATACATTATATTATATTAGTTGTTTTTGTTATAAAATATATTATTTTCAACATGCCTCGAAAATCTTCATTATTACGAAATATACAATACAATTTCCATATAATATTTTACATTTGCTACAATTCACTTACCAGGCGAAAAAGAGGTATACTTTATGTCATACATATAAAGTGTTAACAAATGTGTACCGCTTTCTGTTTCGGTTATACCCTTATGAAGACGAAAATACGGAATATTTAAATTTCATAAGGGATAACGTATATAATAAATATAAAGTTCTAAAAAATGTATATATAATCGATGTAGAAAAAAGTGGTTTAAATTAAAAAATTAATGAACACTGAAAAATAATTTTTAAATAAGAAAACGCTACTACTTATAACATAGTACTATTGAATAAATATTTACCCCTTAGGAGAAATTTAAATATTCCGTATTTCCACCCCCATAAGGGTACAAACTAAACGGAAAGTGGTACAAACGGGTAAAAACGAGTATCATCCGCTTTCAGAATTCGAATATCTTAAAAAATGGCATATTTACCCGTTATGTGAAATTTAAATATACCCTATTTCTACCCCCATAAGGGTATAAACGAAACGGAAAGCGGTACAAACGAGTAACGATTAGGAAACAGCACCCGCTTTGACATTTCGAATATCTTAATAAATGACATATTTACCCCGTAGGTGAAACTTAAATATTTCGTATTTCCGCCCCCACAAGGGTACAAACGACACGGAAAGCGGTACAAACGGGTACAAACTATTAGGAAAGAGCACTCGTTTTCAGAATTTTTTAAATAAAGTCCTAACTTACTATCTTCAGAAAGTTTCTGTCCCTAAATATTACATACGTGGTTACCCTATTATAAATTGCGGTAAAATTTATAACAAGCATTATGCACATTTATTTACCTATCCCTTACGCCCGTTTCGTTATTACTATTATTACTAAATGATTTGTAAAAATCAAACTTTGTTAATTAATGTTTGGATACAATATTGTACACTGCTTAGTTTTAATTACTACTTTTGTTCTACAATTGGAATTTTTAATCTGTTGAACAATAAATATTATTATTGTTATTATTATTAATATGATGACGTCAAACGCGTGAATAAGAAAAAAACGACAATGGAGATAACAGTATATAAGAGTAGGAATATGGAATGTCAGGTCATGGAATAGGGAAGGTCAAGAAATTGTTATAAAAATGAAAAACAAGAAACTAGATATCTTTGTTCTAAGTGAAACTAAAAAGAAAGGAAAGGATATATTACAATGTTAGCAATACATATTTATTCACAACGGCATCAAAATGGAAGAAGTAGCTTTATGCATCGAAAACTTAAAGAGTCGATAAAAAAAATATACTGTGTCATAAAGAATTTTATATGTTGCCATACCTACAAAGAACCGAAACCTGCATGTATTTTCCGTATACTCTCCTGAAGAAGGGAAATCTAAGGCAGAGAGAGAATTATTCTATGAAGGTCTTGATATAACGAACTGAAGTAAATTCCAGACAACTACATAGTACTAATAATGGCGGACCTCAACGCCAGAGTACCAAACACTCCAATCCACGGAATTAAACAACGACTCAATGAAGATGTGTTGAACCAAAATGGCGAGCTTTTAGTACAATTGTGTACAGAAAATAACCTAAAGATATGTAACACATTCTTTGACAGGCCAAAATAAGCAAGCGAGTTTTGTTTGTTTTAGATACTTTGATTAGTTGTAATTTAAAAGCTAAAGAATTACAAAATTAAAAAAATAAAACAAATAATATAAACAAATAGCATTAATTAATAACGAATTTTCGAAAACATCACCTCCCACTTCGATACACTTATTTCGGCGTTTATAAATTGATCTATCGGCGAGTTTTAGCGAACGATGATTCGCTATAATGAACGCTGCAGCATTAAGAATGCGATCTAGTAACTCATCCCTTGCGGCCACTTTCGTAGCATAAACCAACGGCTTCATCCATCCCCAAAACACCCAGAATATCTTCTTCAAGTAACAAACCGAGCCTGTGCCGTCTTTCAGAAACAATACTTGCACTTAGAAACATCCCAGTTCCACCAGTACGTCTAAAAACGGTTTGAAACGCTTGTCTATTAGAATCTCTTCGATGTGGAAAACGACCTCGACGCTCCTCTACTGCACGAACAATACTACCATTGCAGAAACCACAAACAAACATCATATGTGCATATTCTCTATGAGGTAATTGATGAGGCATTTTGACAATCTTATAAAATTAGCACAACTGTCAGCTTTTAGGACACTCGCCTACTATGTGTTTCAAATTGTCATTTGGGACATGTTATCAAGGTTAACTTGATTAACTTTTTTTTTGTTTTCATTTTTTAGTTTTATAATAAATATTTCTTCGGTTGTTATCGGTCGTTAAATTACAATTAATCAAAGTAGTAAGTATAAACATATAACATATAAGCTAAATTTGCCTCCTGGGCATGTCCTTAAAATATTTCAATTTCCTCCTGAATCACCCTGTATAATAACTAATTACAACATCTTAAGTACTTACCGTCAGAACGTTAAATCCCCCGGATATTGGAAGCGATCATTCGTTAAAACTTGGAAAACTACGATCAACAGCAGTCAAAAACAAAAAACATGAAGTACATACACCAGAAGAAAAGCTAAAAGACGAAGGTATTAAAAATGTATTTGGTACTAGACTGAAAGAAAAATTAAAAGAAAACCCAATTAGAATAAACGACACGGTAA
Source organism: Vesta saturnalis (assembly GCA_036346205.1). NCBI lineage: Eukaryota > Metazoa > Arthropoda > Insecta > Coleoptera > Lampyridae > Vesta > Vesta saturnalis. The sequence goes on from JARFJB010001795.1 coordinate 3,867,641, forward strand.
ATGAAGTGTGGAAAAAAACAGGAATCGACATCCTGACGAGTGCAAAGGAAGCATTAGGCACTAAAACTATCAACAACGTTAAAATAAGTCAAATAAGGCCATGGTCTATAAAACAACTCAAAATTCTCAAAATATAAAACCAAGAAAACTGAAGAAACTTACGAGGAATAGAAAATTGTAAGAAATGAAGTAAATGGGAAAATTCGAACTGGTGAAGAAGAGTATTAGAAGGAATTTTGCTTGATTGAGTGTTGAAAGAGACTTCTACGCCTCACAAAGGCAAATATGAGGAGTAATACTAAATAAAAAGACTGAGCTACGGGAATATACAAACTGACCAAATTAAACCGGAAAAACTGATAAGCTAAATGAGATTATAATACTAAGAGATGAGCACCAAGGATTTAGAAGGGGAAGGTCGTGTATTGGCGCTATTTTCGTAATACCAAAAATTTCAGAGAAGGAATAGAGTTTAATCGAACAGCATTTATTTGTTTTATCGATCTGAAAAATGCTTTTTCGATCGAATTTTATTACCTGACATAATGCGGTTACTACGAAGAAGAGGAATATCTGACACACGAGTTAAAGGGATTCAAGATATATATATATATATATATATATATATATATATATATATATATATATATATATATATAGTGTGTACTTTTTCCATAAAAATAAAAGTATATCTGTTATTCTTACAATCACATCAATTTGCTACAAGACAAGATTTTATTGGTTTTAAAAAATCTTCTATACCAGGTGCTGTAAAAAGTTAATTATAATAATGGTGAAGTGAGGAAAATTAGTGGTATGTTCTTATTCGTGGTAACGCCAAAAATGTGTTAATGAGGACGTGTTTTGTCTTCGGTAAAGCTACTTCATTTAGTAAGCTTTTCAACGATATATCAACTTTTGAGTTTGCTATTTTGTTTGCGGCAATGTCATGCCAAAAGTAATAAAACCGTAAAAATCGAAAATACACAAACCTTATATAACTGGATTTTAAGGATTTTTTTAGTTGAATATTATATTTGGCTTCTGGGAGGCTAATAAAGTGTGTCAAAACGTTCTATTAATCTATCTCGATAATGTACTATCATGCCCTAGACCCTCTGCTGTTATAAGTAAGGTAAGTATCCATTTGAAGTCAGGCATTCATTCATTTATGACAATTAAATATGCTATCTCTGGTAAAGATTGACTTTGAACAGAGATGAAATGATAAGCGTGAAAGTTATTCCTTCTAAGACTTCTGTGAATTGACGTATGTGAAATTCTTCAAAGTCATATTGCTCTATATGCGTACTTTTTGTGGGAGTTTCTTCAAAAAACTTTTTTTTAAAACTCTCCCTGTTTCTCCTATAATCCGAAATATTGTTACAATCGTATTCTTGTTTAGAATGCGTCTTTCAAGATAGATAAAAGCCAAGGCGGCTCTGAGAAACCACATTGACACAACTGTCAAAGTCATAAAATTACTTTAGTGTTCTTGTTGATTAATTATCTAAATCGAAGATTCCACGTTTTTTTCACAAATAACGCGTATCGAGATAACTTTACTTGTGTATGGTGTTTGCAATAGATATTCTAGAGCAGCAGTTGCAGAGTATTCTCACCGCTATCCTGAAAGACGCATTCCAAACAGAAAAACTTTTTTAACTACATTTCGGATTTTTGGGAGATACAGGGGTTGTTCCAAGTCAGCGTCGTCTAAATGCCGATCGAGTAAATCGTCATCAGGATCAAATTATAACAGAGCTTTTAGAAGAAACTCCCACATTAAGTACGCGCAGGGCAACAATGCAAATTGGGAGAATTTCGCATACGTCAGTTCACAGAAGTTTAGAAGGAACAACCTTCACCCTCATCATTTGACCCCTGTGCAAGGTTTACTGGATCCCGATAGGGCAGAACGTGATCAGTCTTATCAGTGGTATATCCAACAAACTAACAAATATCCGCAATTTTACAAGCATGTAATTTGGATGACGAGTCAACGTTTACCAGAGATGGCATATTTAATTGTCATAATGACCATAAGTGGGCACCTGTGAATCCTCACATTGTTAGGCCCTCCAATAATCAATACATATTCAAAGTTAACGTATGGATGGGTATAATTGGAAATTACGTTCTAAGACCAATTATACTCGAAAATACATTAAACGCAGAGAAATGTCTTGATCTTCTTCAGAACGAACTGCACAATATATTTGAAGAGGTTTCATTAAATTTTACGATTAATTCCTGGCTGTAAATGGATGGTTGCCCTGCTCATAGCGGCAGGGTGGTTCGGACATGGCTAAAAGGACATTATGAAGATAGATGGATAGGGCGCTTTAGTACAGTTAGGTGCCCTCCTCAAAGTCCTGGTTTAACTCCGTTACATTTCTATTCGTGGGGTAGATTGAAATCTTTGGTATATGAAGTACCAATTAAAACTCGAGAACAGCTCCCACAAAGGATTTTTGATTGTTGCGAGTAGCTTCAACAGCAAAATGGAGAAGCGCGCCGCGCTGCTGCTTCCGTGCGAAGAAGGTGCGCTTTATGTATCCGTCAAGGGGGAGGTTACATCGAAAATAATTAGGTTATTCTAAATATGTTAGTACGCTAGAAATAATATTTTCAACAATTTTACTTTAATTTAAAAAGATTTAAAATCTAGTAATGTAAGGTTTGTGTATTTTCGATTTTTACGGTTTTTTTTATTTTTGTCCATGATATTGCCGCAAACTCAAAAGTTGATATATCGTTGAAAAGCTTACTAAATGCAGTAGTTTTTGCCTTTGTCCTCATTGACAGATTTTTGGCGTTACCACGAATAAGAAGATACCACTAATTTTGCTCACTTCTCAAGAAATGTTAGATAAAAGAATAACTATCAACTTTCCAAAAATCTTATAAAATTATATATATATATATATATATATATATATATATATATATATATATATATATATATATATATATATATATATATATATATATATATATATATATATATATATATATATATATATATATATATATATATTATATATATATATATATATATATATATATATATATATATAGCACAAAGGTCATAAAATATGTACATGGAACGTAAGGACAATGTACCGAGCAGGAAAATCAATAATGCTATACAAGATGCTATACAAGAGATGAACAGAATAGGAATTGACATAATGGGCGTAAGCGAGATGCGATGGCCTGACACAGGAAAATGGATAGTTGACGAACTCACGATTCATTACTCTAGTAATGTAGAAAATCAACACATACATGGAGTAGGAATGATTATATCGAGAGAATAATAGTTATACAAATAAATAGTACTCCGGTTAGATTAAATATCCTTTAAATATATGCCCCTACCGCAGACAAACGTGACGAAGAAGTAGAACAGTTCTATAAGACAGTAACAGACACTATAAAACAATTTAATAAACATGATATAACAATAGTCATGGGGTATCTGAACGCCAAGACTGGGAAAGGAAGGTATGGTGAAATAGTTGGTGGGCATGGGCTAGGTGTAAGGAGCGAACGAGGCGATAGACTCAAAGAATTTGGAGAGGAGGAGGAACTGATAATCTTAAACACATTTTCAAATTGCCGCCACGACGATTATACACCTGGACCTCACCACAAGATCGACATGGAAATATTGTGAGGAACCAAATCGACTACATGATGATCAATAAGAGATTCCGCAACAGTTGCTTGTCAGTCAAAAGGTATCCGGCGCCGACATCTCGTCAGACCACTGCCTAGTGGTTGGAAAATTTAGGCTTAAACTCAAAAAAGTTAAAAGAAAACTATGAAGACACGAGGTGATATGAAGAAACTGAAGGAAGAAGAAAAGAGAAAAGCAGTGACAGAACTAATATGAGAAAAATGTAAGACTATAGAAATAACAAACGATACAGAGGAAACTCTAAACCAAATAACAAAAATAATAACTGATATTAGCGACGAACAACTACATGGAAGAAATGAAAAAGAAAGGGATGGATGACAATATACTAAAAATTATGGAGGAAAGAAGGAAGGTAAAAACAAGAAGGATAGATACAATGATATTCAAAGACAGATAAAATACGAAATAAGGATAGCAAAAGAGGAATGGTACAGGAAGTTGTGTCAGGAAATTGAAACACTGGTCAAACAAGTAGCTGGAATATATATCCAATACAACTGGGATAGTACAGAATGAAGATGGGAAAATCATTAAGGATGACAGAGTAAGAATGAACGTCTGGGAAAATAAATAAATGACCTTTTGAAGACGACAGACCAGAACAACCTCCGATAATTAACAATGTAGATAGTCTACCAATTACAACAGAAGAAGTGAGAAAGGCGACATTAAGTTTAAAAGATGGTAAATCCACTGGACCCTGATCATATATATGCTGAGTTACTAAAATTGGTAGATACAGAAATCATAGAGCAGATAACAAAATTATTTAATAATATATACTTTTCAGGAAAGATACCAAAGATATGGCTAAAGTCGACATTCATACATTCATACCAATACCTAAAAATAGAGAGCTAAATACTGTAACGATTACCGCACCATCAACCCCATGAGTCATTTCCTAAAATTATACATCAAAGGATTTACCGAAAATGCGAGGAACACATCATCCGTACACAGTTTGGATTTTGAAATGCCGTAGGAACACGAGACGCTCTATTTAGTGTCCAAGTTCTAATACAACGCTGTAAAGATGTTAATTGCGATGTCTGCGTGCTTCATTGATTATCATAAGGCGTTTGATAATGTACTACATGATAAGCTTGTTGATATACTAAAAGAGACTGGACTGAATACACAAGATATTAAAATAATTAGTAACATATATTGGTACCAAACAGCAAGTATACGTATACAAGGAGAAGACTCAGAAGATATTCATATTAGAAAGGGGTGAGACAGGGATGCGTCTTATCACCTCTGTTGTTCAATCTGTGTTCGGAGAAAATTTTTCAAAGAAGCTATGGAAGGAATGAATAGCGGGATCAAAATTAATGGCGAATATATTAATAATATAAGGTACGCGGACGACACAGTTACTTACAAACAGCCTCGAAAGCCTGCAAGAAACAGTGGAAAGAGTAGTTGAAGTGAGCCAAAGATATGGACGCTCCATGAATTTCACAAGAACAAAGTATATGATAGCGTCAAAAATAATAACCAGGCTGGACAACTACATATAAACAACCAACAAATACAAAGAGTGCAGACATATACATACTTAGGAACAACAATCAACGAAGCTTGGGATCACTCGGCTGAAATTAGGGACAGAATAGAAAGCTAGAAGTACATTCATGAAGATGTCGAAAATATTCAAAAGTCATGATTTACCGTTAGCACTGAAAACCCGATTACTAAAATGTTATATCTTCCCAGTGTTACTGTATGGAGCCGAGGCGTGGACCCTAACAGAAGCCTCGTGCAAGAAGCTCGAAGCGTTCGAAATATGGTTATACCGCCGAATCTTAAGAATTTCATGGATGGACTAATAAAACGATCCTAGAAAGAATGGGGAAAGAAAAGGAAATCCTTTTAACAGTAAAAACCCGAAAACTAGAATATCTTGGACATATTATGCGAAACAACCAACGATACGAGCTATTGCAACTAATCCTCCAAGGAAATGTAGTAGGCAGAAGAAGCCGGGAGAAGAAGAATATCATGGCTGAAAAACTTACGAGTATGGTAAAACACAACAACGGTAGGACTGTTTCGAGCCGTAATTGATAAAGCACGCGTTGCCATTATGATAGCCAACATCCAAAACGGATAGGCACCGGAAGAAGAAGAATATAGCGCACAAATTAAAACTAATGGATTATACCAATTCAATCTGGTATACGACAGGGTTTGCGCTTTGATGTTCAATCTAATCATGGATGAGATTATTACAATAACACAGAGCTTACGAGGATATAAAATGGAACAAGTAGAAACGAAAATTGCTTTTTACGCAGATGACGCGACTTTCATAGTAGAAACTGAAAACAATCTACAAAGACTACTACAAAGAACTAATGAAGCTTGTAAAACTGACAATATCCACCCAAAAAGAAAAATGTATGGCTATAAGCAAATCACTAGTGAGATGCAAATTGGAAATTGAAAGAAATGGCATAGAACAAGACTCACAATTTAATTATTTAGTCATTAACATAACCAGCTATGGGATGACAAATCAGCAACTACTAGCGCAAGTCAGCAAAGCGAACAGATTCGTCGTAGCATTAAATGAGATAGTATGAAAGAATAAATATTTAAATATAGAAGTGAAAACAAGAATATACAGAACCACCATTAGACCTATCCTCACATACGCAGCCGAACTACGAAACAAATGCTAGAGACCGCCGAGATAAATAATCATAAGAAAATTTTAAATAAAACGAAGGTGGATAGAGTACTAAACGAAACCATACAACAACAATGTGAAATTTGTGCTATTAATGAGTGGACACAATATAGAAGAAGAGAATGGGACCAACCTGTATCTAGGATGCCAGAAGATAGACTAGTTAAAATGGCAAGAGATAGGCCCCTCGAGATAAGAGAATCGCGGAAAGTCCACAGAAGAGGTGGAAAGGCAGCTTCTAAAAATCTGAAAATAAACAGGCTACAGCCTATTAAGAAGTACAAAGAAAAATAAGATGTTTATCTCACAGGAATATACCAGGTGAATACTTTAAAACCGAGCATAGGCAATTAACATGGGAAAAGGTTTTCTCAAATCGTCGCCTTCTGTTTTGCCATGACTCTTATAAAAAATTAAATCCTTCAAGCAAGAAATTCATTATGCAACTGGTGACTATGATGTTAAAATGAACTAAAAAACTGTGTTTAAATATTAATAAATATTGACAATAATTATAACAAAAACTAGGCATAATTAAAAATTAATTATACAATTAAAGAAAGTGTTCAAATGAACCTCCATTTTTCGTTAAACAATGCCCCAGCCTGTTATAGTAGTTGTATTTATTTATTATCTTATCGTAAATTCGGGATAAATTTGGTTTAAAATAAATCAGGGTGGGCCATGGCTTACGTAAAATCGAGTTGTCTATTTATGATAACTGTCATTAATTTTCTTTTGTAAAATGTACTCTATTGAGGAAAAAGTGTTCATAGTAAAAACGTTTACAGCAAAAATAGTTATCTCAGGGTGCGAGATTTGTTTTCCGTTAAGTTTATACAGAGCTCTATTCTGTCAGTGTCGACAGTACGATAAATACTCTTGCAATTTGAAAATTCTGGTTACTTAAATTCAAATAAATCTTTCAAATGATATATGTAGTTTTAAAATTATCTCATTAGGGTTGTTTATTAGAATAAACAAGAATGGCAACAGACGGGAAAACGATTACGAAGAATTTGTTATTTGGCTGGTATCTGGGAATCCTCGACTAAGTACAAGATCTATTGCTGTGGAATGTGGTAAATCGCAAAGAACGATTTGAAAAACTTTAGGAAAGCACGGGTATCGTCCGTACAAGTTTTAATGCCATCACGAACTGTTGCCGTTTAATGACGAAGCTAGACAAGCCCTTTGTGAAATTATTTAAGAACGTGCTAATGTTCATCGCAATTTTCTCTCGTATATTTGCGTTACGGATAAAAGTACCTTTACCATAAATAACGAACTGATCGTTCAAAACGATAGATACTGGGCACAGGAAAATTCCCATCTGAATTTAAATACCATAACGGAATATCCCCAAAAACTTAATATTTAGGCAGAAATTCTTTATTCTCATCTTAGAAAATGTAAATGTACAAAATTATTTAGATTTGTTAATTACTCTTGTTGGCCCTGCAATTGAAGAAGTGCTACATCCAAACCAGGATTACAACACGATGGATGCCCAGCTCATTTCGGAATAGACGTTAGTAAATATTTCCAAATCGGTGGATTGGACGAGGAGGTGAAATCAATTGGCCTGGTAGATCTCCCGATTTGGCACCGTACAATTTTTTCTTGTGGGGTCACTTGAAAAGCCAAATTTCCCAACAGTAATTCTTTGAAAAATGCAGGTCGATAACGAATAGGCAGTTGATAATCGTCAAAAATTCGTTCTACAATAGGCTGGGGCATTGTTTAATGAAAAATGGAGGTTTGAACACTTTTTTTTAATTGCATAAAGTCCTAATTAACGTTAAGGTTATCTCAGATCTATATGATACTTCAAGAATTCAAATAGAAAGGGAAAATGCACTGACATCATTGAGTAATATTATTATACTATTGCCCAATCATGTCAATACACTTTACCTTTCTATCTGACTTCTTGAAGTATCTGCTTTAAATTTTAACGATACTCTTAGTTTCGCATACGCTAAATCCGTTTAACTACATTCAATATATTGAATAAATATCCATTAATCAAATTTAGGGAAATGTAAGAGGTCATATAATTTGATGTTAACGTTATTGATGCAAAATGTAATATTTAAAACGGTATTGGCAATGTTAAAACTGATTTCTAAGAAAAAAAATTCTATGCTTTATCTTCATTCATTTAAAATATAATACGTAAACATTATTAAAACCCTAAGGTAAGTCCTGAAGATCGTGTTTGAATATTGAATAGCTTGCGAATTCCTTTAATGCAGTTCCCAAAATTAAAATACTGATATGTGCAATTTATTAATTAATTAATATATTGAAACCATATATGCCCTAATCGAACGTATTTTAGATTACTTGAAGTAACTCCATCAAAATCATAACTAAATAGGTACTGAACAATTAGAAGCTTCATATGCAAAAGTTTTTCGTGCTACTTTGTGTTTACTTTAAACGTGTTTCATTGGAAAAAAAAAGGAAAAGGCCACGTATTTCATTCCCTCCCCAAGGGGAGGGCGGGCTACTCGAGCTTTCCAAGCTCCTTCAGTTTGATTGTGTAAACTGACAGAACACTAGATATTTATGACAGCCAGCCAAGGCACCTTAAACTGAGTATTATACATTTTCTCAAATGACAAACTACAAAGTTTTGTGCATCACAGAGATGCGGTTCACCATTGTCACAGTTTGTAACTGATACACATGTTAAGTTTGTTTGGCACGTTTGTTGATTACATGTGCAAAAGTAGTTTTACTAACTATTGTATATGTATATTGTATTGTGTATATTTTGTAAATTAGTTTAGCGAATTTCACAAAAACGTGGGCCTGTTCTGTTAAATAGTTAAATTTAGTTAGTATTTTGTTACAAATAGTTACTGTATAATATTTTATTTTAGTGACTATTATAAAATATATATCACTGTAATAAAGTTTGGGTACGATATTTCCAATAAATTTTGTAAATGCTGAATATTGATATACAAGCAATTACTATTTCCTGTAAAATAGATTACAGAGTAGTTCACACTAACACCAAAAGGTCTACTCCTCAATGCATTGGGAATTATCGCGCAGTGAATCCAGTAGACGTAGACATATGTTTACGTTTTTACATTGATATTTTTGAGCTTATTATAATTTTGACTATTAACATTAACAACAACCGGTTGATCATCGCATTTTACAAATTAGCCCTAAAAAACTATAATAAATCGAGTAAAATAATTAGGAATTACCGAGATCTAAAAAAAGGAATATATAAAGTTCTAAAAATAAATAACCAAAAATAATACCAGATATAATTCATTTCAAATGATAGTTTTACATCTATGTCATACATAAATAGTATTGCTTATTAGAACATCGCATCGCAGAAAAAATGGCAAGAGACGGGAAAATGATTACGAAGAAATTGTTATTGGGCTGGTATCTGGGAATCCTCGACTAAGTACAGGAGCTATTGGTGTGGAATGTGCAAACGATCTGAAAAACTTTAAGAAAGCACGGCTACCTCTGGTACAAGTTTCAATGCCGTTTGATGACGAAGCTAGACAAACCCTTTGTGAAATTATTCGAGAACGTGCTAACGCTGATGGCTATTCTCTCTCGCCCATTTGCTTTACGAATGAATGTGCGTTTAGCATAAATAACAAATCGAACATTCAAAACGATAGATACTGAGCACTTAAGAATCCCCATCTGGATTTAAATGTTAGAACACAATATCCTCAGAAAATTAATATTTGGGCAGGTATTTTTAATTCTTATATTATAGAAAGCATGACATCTGATTCCAATACGACTGATGTCCAGCTCATTTCGGAATAGAGTTTAGTGAATATTTGAATAATTCATTTCCAAATCGGTGGATAGGACGAGGAGGTGAAATCAATTGGCCTGCTAGGTCTTCATATATAACGGTGAACTTCGGAATTGTGATAGTTCCAGAAATGCTGCTTGCATTATAACGACTTTACTTGCTCGCAATTGCCCAGGACTAAACACTATTTAAGAAATGATTCCAGTTAAAGCGTGCGTAATGCAGATATGGTGGGCTTGAAGCACTACTACCATTAGAAACAAACTGTTATATTTATTGCTAACTGACTGATCTCAACACATCTCCTGCGGTTTATATAAGTTGAAAATTCTATTTTTAGATTTCTAAGAATGTAACAAGACGACCTTTGAAGTTTCCATTCTTAGATTTGACATTTTCACCTTGAACTAATTGTAATGTGAGGTCCTTGGCATTTCTATTCTTTGACCTTGACCTCTAAATTTAAATTTCCCGCCAAAAGTTTGACCTTGAAATTTTGAGATTTCTCAGTACGCGAGCGACCTTGAACTGAACCAGCACCGGCCCTGTATAACTACTACAGACACTGATTGTCAGTATCTCAATGTATCGTCAAAGTGATTTACGTTTAAGACTGTACGATTCAAAGTTCGAATATTGAATATACAAATATGGTGATTGTTAATGTTTATGTAATGGGAATGCTGCTGTTAAAGAATATCACCGACAGTTTTCACTCCAGAGAGAGATAACTGTAGCTTCTTAGTGCTAACGTAAAATCTAAACGAGCTAAAGTTCAGATCTTAATATGCAAATATGGTGTTTGTTTGCGGTTTTTGTAATGCTGCTGTTGAAGAACATCGTCGATGGTCTCAACCCCAGAGAACGCATAATAGATATTTATGTATTAAGGGCATAATCAGAAGATTATGGCTCGAGGGAATGTTAAAGCCCGACGCGAAGCGCAGGGCTTTATATTCCTGAGCCATAATCTAATTATGCCGTGGTACATAATGTTTTATTTTATTTTGCACCATGAAACTGGAACAAAATTTTAAAAAGATTCAGTATTTTCGGCAAGTTTTTAAATGCAAATGCAGTGAAATAAAGTCGACAGCAGGCTAATTTGTTGTTACTAAGATACTGTGATATTGATAAATTGTTGCTAAGGTACTGTTTGTTTGTAAATAATTTGCATTCTAAAATGGAAGGTGAAAACGCAAAGACTAATTTGTTGTTACTAAGATACTGTGATATTGCTATTAATAGTATTATTGTTAAATTAATAAAGGTTGTATAGTAAGGTTGTTGTTTCAATAATTCTTTCAACTTACGTGAAATATCATGTCATGGGTCAGCTGTCAATCATGCTGCTTAGCAACAATGACATTTCCGTGCTATAAAGACCACATTACGCCCGCATTTGGAGGCGTATAAAGAACATTATGGTGGCAAAATAAAATAAAACGAATTTATCGCTTCTTAGTGCTAACATAACATCTAAACGAGCTACACAACCAGATTTAGATCAATTATAAAATATTCTGGATTAAGTAGATCATCCAATGATCAGCTCACGAAGAATTGCTACTAAATTGGAGTTCCTCGAACAAGAGTAATTAAAACCGTCCACGAGAAAAACTTATATAAGTATCATCTGAAGCGTATATATCACCAACAACCGGAATATTATGCCAGCCACCTTAACGAAAATGTTACTTACGTAAAAAAAATCGATGGAAACATATCATTAAATAGTTGTTTATGTATTAAGAGCGTAAAGTCTTGCTCGCAGAGGGACATTTGCCGCTCGACGCCAAGCAGCGGAGAGCGGTAATCACTCGAGAGCAAAAAAGTATCTTCTTGTTAGTAATGCATACAAAATTTTGCTACAAACAATACCAAATAATACAATACAACTAGGTATTACGAAGTAATGAAATGTATTGTAGAATAAGAAGACACTTTCTGCAAAATCTGTAATTTCAGATGGAATATTCTGGATATCGTTAAAACTGCCTTCTGTGACAGTTTTACGCTTAGTTACTCAAAAAAACTGAATATTGAAATCAAACTGAGGTTTTAAATCTCTGTTTGTGTCGCAGTCGTTGCTATTGACAGTCAGCGTTAAAATCCTTTAATTATCGTTGCCCTTGGCAACGCGAGTTAAGGTAAACTCCTCGACAAAGGTTAACTTTTCGTTGTCTTTTGAAAACGAAAAATGTGCCGTTATTTGAAATGGGTAGAAAAACAGTATTTATTCTAAAAAAACAAAAACTTTTAGTTCACACTAGAAAGCGTTGCAACATTCAAATTTGAACATGTGTTCAAAAAAGTTCAACTAATGGTCGTGACGTCAGATCACACGATCCTTGCAGTCGTATTATATCGAAATTTATATAAAAGTTCGTTTCATGTATGTTGGTTTTAATAAACTAAAATTTAAAAAACCTAAAATTTTCACATAATTGTATTCAAAAACACGACTACATTTAGGTATAGGGAACCTGTACCAAAGTTTCCTAGTAACATTAAAAATTAAAGAAAAACACAGTTTTCTTCAAATTTCCAAAATTACTATAACGTAATTTATACTAATTGCAATATATATTCAGTCTCATCCAATTGATGATCTATGCGCATTTGAAATATATATATATATATATTCAAGTTCTGTTATCTAAAGTTTACCGTACTAATTCAGAACCATATCACATCATTTTTCTGTCGAATCTTTCAACAAAGAGGATCGTGAACACGTATAGCAGCACATCAAATCTAATCAACTCTCACCAGTAAATAACTACCGGTCTTCAGGAACATTGCCGTTTTAAAAAACGCAGTTGTCACTGCCAAGTCATATAACAAAATAAAAAACGGTCAAGCAACTAAAGAAAAAGAAGCCGGAGACCAGCAGCATAGTAAGGATACCTAAACACAAAGGACAAGAAAATACAGGAACGCATCGACTAAATACCGCTAAGGACAGATACCACAGCACATCAGTAGGGAGAAGACCACAGGTACTCTTAATAAAAATATATAAAACTCTGTGTTGTTTATTAAACTTGTTAACAAAACCGTCCACCATTCTATCGGACTCTCAACTCCCAAACCTTTTACCAGCAAGGTGTAAGGTTACAACCCAAAGAGGGGACGCTATTCTAAACACAATAATTTTTGTCCCCAAACTCCACGACTCCCTACAACAGCCCTGGTCAAATATTAAAACCCGTCCCTCCCCCACCCACCCCAGACGTAACGACCTCCCTAGACTTAAGACCGCCAACCCACGCCTCCACGGACATACACCTACCACCTTAATCCCTACCTACGCAACCACCCGCTCACCTACATCTACAACATCCTCTACATCAACCTCCACTACCTCCTCAACTACAACTACTGTACCCAATACTAAATATTGCATTCGCAATATACCATCAAATCCCAAAAACAGGTCCTCCAAACCCTATTACCCCTTAACTTACCGTGGTCTGAACTAAAATTCAACCACAACCACACCGCTCTCCTCGTAACCACCACACCCGTACCTCTCCAAGAAACTCCATCTTTTTGGAACCCCATCCATAACCCTCGCACAAATCACTGGACCTTCCTCTTCCACGGTGAACCCTAAATCCATCTCCTTTTCTTGCGTCATCCGCGAGGTTGACCAAGATTTAACCATCGATGAGATAATCTAGGCCATTGACCTCTCGAACGTAATCTGGGTCACCCACATTATCTCAAACACCACCAATAGCCCAATATTCCTAATCCGAATTCTCACCGACTCCAAAATCAACATTGACTGCCTACTCGAACGTGGATTCCCGCGTGCATTCCACCTGGGTGCGTATACGAGTCGCGTTCTCCACTTGTACCATCCGTTCTTAAACAAACCCATAATCACCTCATACACCATCCCACACCCAACCCAAAAGTTCAATGGCTCTGACATATAGGAACAGTTAATACAAGTGGCGTCCAACGGAAACGTCCCTAACAAACGACAACATCCAAATACCTGCCCTAACGGAAATAAAACTACCCACACTAGGCACAATAAACATCTCCCAACACCACACATTCCTAACCAACAATCAAATAAAAGGAACTGGAGGTACAGCTCTCCTAGTTCACGCCACGTATTCTTAAACCAGTGTTACCTTACTAAAGCACCTGCAACATCTCGAATGTGTTGCAGCCACGGTGCACTTGCCACCTACCCCGATAATAGCTTTTGCCATTGCAACCCACCCCAGATCGACACCCTTCAGGAGAACTGTTAGCATACATCTGCAACGTCCCCACGCTGTACTCTTAGGGGACCTTTACGCCAGTCACCCAATTCGGTGACACAACAACCAACCCAAATGGAAAAAATTAGCAATCAATCAACTCCCCTGGCAAGCGGAAAACAATATGCCAACATTTTTCAGTCACCAAGCAACCTCTATAATAGACCACCTTATATGCTCCGAACCACTAATTCAATATCTCAAAAACAAATGCCACTTAGCAACAATAATCATATCCGATCACCTCCCACTCTTTATCAATACCACATTAGAGCAAGCTCCTCCACCTACTCCAACGATAATTGAACGACGAAACTTTGAAACAGCAAACTGGAAGTTATTCAACGAACACATTGCCAACAACCTACCCAACCCAAACCTACATTCACCACACAATGTAAAGAGTAACACGAAACTTTGCCCACCTCATAACCAACGCAACACACGACAATACCAACAAAGACCATAGGCATCGACAAAAACCATTTCCTCCCACACACTAACCAAGATCAAAACAAGAAAGACGAATATACAGACAATTCCTCAAATACAGATACTCAGCGATCAAAACAGAATACAACAGACCCAACGCCTAAATCCGACTAAAACCAACCGCATTGCACAAGAGAATTGGATACAATTAACCTCCAACGTAGACTACCGAGACAACGCTAACTTTTGGCACAAGTTCAAAGTCCTTACTAAACAAAAGACATCACCACATTCCCACTTAATAGACTCTCAGGGTAACCTTGTTGTCACCGATCAGAGGAAGGGTGACCTATTCAGCCTGCACCTCAATACACTTTCACTACTCCAGACGATCCATCGTTCGATAGCGACCTCAAAAATCAGCTAGAACAAAACTTTGAGGGTCTCAGACAACGCAACCATGCTCCATAGGAACTAACACAAAAAGACCACTTCTTTAATACGAGATCCGCAGATACTGTACTAGACATACTCCGCAAAGGCAAGAACTCAGTTTCCGGACAAGGCGACCTCAACACTAATATACGCAACTTAGCACCAAACTCCATCAGACAATTAACCAAAATATTCAACCAATACCTGCCACTCTCATATATATATATATATATATATATATATATATATATATATATATATATATATATATTATATATATATATATATATATATATATATATATATACATATAACTCCTTTCTTTAAGCTTATTCTTTTTCTTACAGTTAAAGCAAGTAGTATGTACTATTAAAACTTGATTAGTATTAATACTTGGTTCAACATTATCCTAAACACTTAATTTTGTTCATAATGGAACTATTAAGTATTAATTATGATGAATGACAAAACTTTGTGTAATAATAAAGAACATTATGAAGATATACAAATAGTTCTAGATTAGATAGACGAAAATGTCTATCGTTTTCAAGATATCTATGATGTTAATAATTTCCAATATTTGTGAACATTACTTAAAACGTAGTAAATGTATAAGGATTAAAAATGTGCAAATCATTTATTTAATTATACTACTTTTTCGGTTTTTTTTCTAATTTGGTTAAAATACTCGATGTGGACACTATTAACTTCGCGACAAACTTCTGTTTGCCTGCAGAATCACACCATTTGTCAGAAATCCATTAGACATAGGTTAGGTTCTGTTTAAAGTTTGGGTTCACTGGTTTAGACTTGGAATGTGGAAGTATAATTAAAAATGAATGATTTGCACATTTTTAATCCTTACACATTTACTACGTTTTAAGGAATGTTCACAAATATTGAAAATTCTTAAAATCATAGATATCTTGAAAACGATAGACATTTTCGTCTATCTTTTCATAACTTAATCTAGAACTATTTTCTTCACAATTTTCTTTATTATTACACACAGTTTTGTCTTTCATCATAATTAATACTTAATAGTTCCCTTATGAACAAAATTAAGTATTTGGGATAATGTGGAACCAAATTTTTAATCATACATCCTATTTGCTTTTAAAAGGAATAAGCTGGAAGAGAGGAGTTATAAAAAGACGTCATGTGTAATATTGGTTGCCTATATCATCTGCATTCCCAATGCATTGACTCGTTTTTTTTTAGTATACATAGCCCATATGTATACATTTAAGAAAAATTCGCTGTATATAATTCTCGCCTGAGTCACTACTTTATGAACCTAGGTATCCAAATTGTATATACTGCCATATCACATCATACCGTCTTTAAAATAGTAACATACTTGAAGTGCATTTGCCACAATCGACATACATTATTGAATAGTTTCATGCAATGAAAAGAGAAATAAGATACTCGTTGGAATTGCATAACATTCACTTTGAGTCTAATTTGACTAACGACGTAATTTTACACATAGCCTCACTATCTTGCATTTTTTATTTATTTATATTTAACAATCGTAATCGCAAAATTACAGCGTGTGTCAAATGATTTTTGGCATAGCTGTGGCCATAGTGAAGAATATCAATTCTCGAAGAACAGTTAATCCAATTTTATCCAGCCAGTGAAAAAATGATGTCATAAAAAAAACAAACCCAACAATCTGCCAGAAACATCCAAAATGTGCACTATGAATACATTGTACAACATGTATGCACAAAGTGAGTACAATCTAACGTATATATATTTCCAAATCTGAAATGCTTTTATTTACAGAAAAGCGTATCTCAGTTAGGCTTTAAATGCTGTACTCATGTTTTATTAAGTGATAGAAGTTTAAATCGTGCATTACACACATTAGCATTAACGGTCAAGAAAGAATCTAATCGTAGAGCTTTATTGGAAAAAATATAGCAGAAATGCGAAATCATTTTCTCAACACTCAAGAGATCAATTCACCTAGTCGAAGACAAGTAGTATATTTATGTATGAAACATGGATCTACTCAAAAGGAAATCCAGGCAAGTCGTGGCAAGATGAAGACGTAGAGTGTACGGAAACCTCAGGGCTATCATGGTAAACTCTTTATTGTTATTCATGCGGGTTGCACCACAGTATTTATAGAGAATGCATCACTATTATTTTCTTCAAAATCATTAAAAAAAGATTATCATGGTGAAATGTTATTAGATTGCTGTTTGGTTCTAAAGGTAAGTACATCTATATTTTTTAGTTCACTAAAAGAATCAACATCAAACATTGAAGTTAATCAGAAAAAGGAATATACAGTTTTCTGATGGAATAGATTTAGTTATATCTTATTGATAGTATTACTTTAGCTAGACTTATGCCATGCAATATGTAAAGGCTACAAAATAGTTTCATAATCCATTAATAACTAAATTTTGGTATCTGTCGACTTATACCTTTATTGTACAAGACCACAGTGTTAGCAAATTAAACATTTTAACAAAAATACAGGTACAGGGTATCCCATAATTAATGGGCAATACCGCAACTGTAGAAAGAGGTGATCAAAATAGTTCGTTTAACAAAAACATGCTTTAGTAAAATGTTAATAGCAAACGAGATATAGGGCGTTAAAGTTGACATATTATTTTTGAAAATTCAAAATTTATGTACATTTTAAAGCTAAATAATACAAATTTCATAATTTTAAAACAAAAAAGGTATATTTGTTCGACTCCCATCTTTCAAGGCGTTTTCCAGGTATTGCCATTTTAATATTGCAGTGCATATCACTGCACGGCACTTCAAAAACAACAATGTCTGAAAGTGGCCTGTGACTACTAAAGAAACTGTCAATTATTTATTAGTTGAATACAGAGACTTGTAATTATTGTGTTTTTAAAGCCGCAAATACTTAAAAAAATGACAACGGCGTCTTTTTTAACATAGAACAACATTTAAAAAAAAGTTTAAGAAAATGTATTGAAGTAAACGGTGGCCACTTTCAACATTTAATGAAGTAAATGTAATTATTGTTTTTTATTTATTTTGTTTTCCAATTAGATTAAATTAAATTTTTATAAAACCAATTATTTATTTACTAATATTCTTAAAGTAGATTACAATATTGCGGTTAAAATCAAAGGTTTTTAAAAAAAACACTTCAATCGTATTTTAAAATATTATCGTTTTAGAGACGGCGCCAGCGCGGCGTGCAATACTAAAATGATAATATCTCGAAAACGCCATAAAATATGGGAGTCAAACCAGTATACCTTTTTTGTTTCAAAATAATGACATTTTTATTAACACGGATTTTTACCATTCGAACTGTGGAACTACCGCCCTCTAGGAGTGTCATAAACAATTATGACAGGTTCATGCTTATATCACCCTTAAAAAACTAAAGTGTACCAAGTTTGAGTTCAATAAATTCAGCTGTTGTCTAACTATTACGAATTTTCAAAAATAATACTCCAAGTTTAACGCCTATATTTCGTTTGCTATTAACATTTTACTAACGCATGTTTTTGTTAAACGACCTATTTTGATCACCTCTTTCTACAGTTACTGTATTGTCCATTAGTTATGGGACACGCTGTATAAAGTATGTATACATTTAAACATAATGATGCTGCAGCAACGGTTCCGAAGGTTCAAACCTACAAATGCGGTTATCATTAGTTATCAATTATATGTAAATGTTTACCACCAACTTACATGATATTGCAAATATTCTCCATATATTTACATAAACCTACTGCAATTAGTATTTTGTTGAATATAAGTACTCATTGCTCACCAAGGTCATTAATACGTTAATTCTAATGAACAATTTTCTTCGGTTTTCACAAAGTAAACGTTGTTTTTTTTTTACAGTGTAAATTTTACAATAAACAGTACTTTGGAAATAATTTGAATCCGTTTCTTAAAATTAACTCGTAATATTGTAAGTGATGACCCAGGTTTATTCTTTGGTGGCGAGGATTATATATATATATATATATATATATATATATATATTTTATTTATATATTTTCTTCAGTTAAACAATTGCTTATGGAATTGTTTTTCAATCCATACCAGACTTCTCTATACGTAAACCTAATACTTTCGAAGTTATTTGATTTTTAAAAGTGATTTTGTTAAATATTGTTTCTATTCATATTTTATATTTTTTTAACTCAAGATAGTCGATGACAGACCTAATAAAACATGAAAGTTGATCCCATTCTAAAGATGATTGACATGATTTTGTCTTTTATTGAGATGCTTTGTATCTGGAAACCTTTAAGCGTAAACCTTCGCCGCTTGTAAACAATTTTCTAAGTATTGCACTTTTGTTTTTTGTCTTCGGAAATAAAATTGCAAAGCAAAAACCAATTAAACAGTAGCAATAACATCATGCAAAGGAAAAAATCCTGTACAGTATTATCGAACTCTGAATTGTGTGGAGTGGAAATTCTTAAAAAGACGTTCATTGTTCTACTACTTCTGCTACTACAACCAACTGCACAACAAAGAGACGAGATCAATGGTTCTTTTAACACGAATCTACATGTAAACAAATGAGTGTGTGTGCCATCCAGAAGCGCTATTGGATTGGAATTGGTAAATGTAAGTATGTATTTTACAAATATTGCAAATACTGTTAGTATTTGTGATATAAACCGCGATTTTTCACAATGAAGAATTAACCGAAATGGCTTTCGTAATTTTCTTATTAGCAATTAACAATAAATTCAACTTAACTGCTAATAAAAACTTTATAACTAATTTAGCGTAATTAGTATAAAAAAATGTTTTGGACTGAAACTACACAAGCGCAAAAGACCAATACAAGAAGATTATAGTAAATGTTCGACATACTGGTACTCTTTTCAAATGATCATCTGACATTCTGCAGTATGTTTGGTATGATTGATGCGAACGCATTTGTAATTCTCATCTTCATAGCACCTGCAGTAGTAGGTGAACTTTGGTACACAATATTCTTAACAAACCCCCATAAAAAGAAATCCATAGCGGTAAGAATCGGGGATCTAGCTGGCCAGTTAGAGGACCACCTCTTCCTAGTCATCTGTTTGGAAACTTTCTATTAAGGAAATTTCCGACTAAGTGTTGAAAATGCAAAGGAGCACCGTCTAATCGAAGCCACATTCTTCTTCTAATATTAGAGGGATGTTCTCAAGCAGAATACAAAAGTCTCTTTCCAAAAACCTTAAAAATTTTATACCATTCAGGAGCCCATCAAAATAATCACCAACTATTCCAATATACACATTTAACTCCACCAATTCTGATGGTCAACTGTTCAACTTGTAATATCCGTATCGCCAATTAGTATCTTTGTACAACCTACTGTACTACCATACAAAAGGCCCATAGGGTGAGGTTTATTGGCTCTTCATTGAAAGGTTACATGTTACTATTAATTCATTACTACGTCGAACTATTTCGTTTATACTAATAATACTCCCTTAGTAACACGTAATATACTACTCGTACTAATCTATTAGATTGACCACTATAATCTCTGCATACTAATTACTTCTTCTTACTACTGTCACTTCTTCTCTACTTCTCCTTTACTACTACTCTTACTACTGCTCTTATACTACTACTATCCTCTTCGAAACTACTCTACCCGTATTTATAACTTTAAACTAATTTGCTTTATGCTCATTTTGCAATGTGCTTATTCACTGACCTACTTACCAACGGTTAATATCTGCATGTAAAGAACCAGCGTCCTTTACGTATGCTTTTTAGAATAAATTATTTGCGGACCATCCTATATTTAAGATTTCAAAAGTTTACGCGATATTGCACAACGAATAATTTATTCATCACCGCTGACGTGTATTTCTAAAAACCCGTAAGTTTTGCACGTCAGAACGATTACAACCAATCGCATAACGGCATCCCCGCACGGTAGCCGCGAAGCCGCCCACAGATGCACCTTTATAAACCCGCGACGCGCGGATGAGAAGTCGATGAATTGATGGATCGATGAATCGATCAATCGATAGATTCAGTCAAGCCGATATCCAGCAGCCGCCCCGTACCGTTTGCTTGTGTAAGCACCGACCTACTATTCACCGTCGAAGAGTCCATCGCGATCGTGTGATAACGCGCACCACTGCACCGGGCAACCTAAAGTTTAATCCTGTACTGCCATTGATAGACACGTAAGTTGTAAAGTTATAAAATCTGACAAGTTACAATCAAACACTACAGATCGTAAATAACTCCGGGCTGAGTCTCCAGGAGTTATACAAAGTACACTAACACCTAGAGTCACGCAGGGTAGATCCCGACGTAACTCGCAAATACAAGCACACTAACACCTAGAGTCACGCAGGGTAACCCCGACGTAACTTGCAACTAATTGAGGGTGAAGGGTTGTTACAGGGCTGTAAAGACCTACGACCTTTCTCTTAGTCCATCCGGTTAAGACAGGCCATCGCCTAGTCTTCTGGGCATTACTAAGATCCCGCTCGAAACTCATACAATACATACAGACAAACACAATAACCGTACACGGTGTCTTTGATCGCAGGAGAGTACCCCCGAAATCGGTTGTATAAATTGTAGTCAATATAACCATCGCAAACACCTAGACGATATCGATTTGTAAATAAATTAGATAGTACGTAGATTATTCTATATTTACGTAAACCTATTAAAGTCATTTTAGAGTATTTGTAATACCAAGTATCTTGTTTCCGTGATTGAATGTAGATAATTAGACTTAATATAGAAATCCGTAATTAATTCCGTTAGATAAATAATCTAATTGTCTAATCAAACCGGTTATAATTAAAGAAAGACAGTACCGAGATATCGCATTTGCATACGCGCATTTCGCGTGTATTATTGCTCCAGCGTTACTGAAGAGTAGATAGTTATGCCATGCGTATAGACCGAGAACGATATCGATTTTCTCCGTCCGAGGTCGTTACACTGGCGCCGATGAACAAAACTACTTAAAGCAACGGTACCAGCTTCTGTAAATACAGGACCGTAACCTAAATTTTACCTCTTAGGTAAGGAATAGATTAAAATAATATCTCTGTTCATAGAAACGACGACGCACTCAATAAATAGCCGCCAACCAGGAGAACAAGTGTGAGGAGCCGCCGGGACCAAGAAATAAAAATACATTTAGAGTTGTTATTAATAACAGTTTGTTTTATTGTTAAATTTATTTAATATACGTTTTAAAAACGCTTTAAGGTGACAGTGTTAAGCCTATCCAGTAAGACGAACCACACCCCGTTTATAAATTAAAATATAAACACGATTGAGCAAAACCGAGGCAAAATAAAACCGCGTTGGGTTACCAAACCAGAAAGGCGCGTCAATAATAATCATTTACTTAATAGGGCGCAATACCTATAGCATCTAAAGTTAGGCATTGTTACATGCAATTAATTTAATTCTAAAGCTACACATCTACAGACAACAATATAAATTACAAACACTACCATTACAAAGCTACTTATGCACTACACCTCCTCCGTGTTTGTTAAATGATTTATCTTCGATAAATCGTATATATCTGAAATTAAAATATAGATAGATAGATAGATAGATAAAGTTATCACTTATAATAAGGTTTCGTTCTATTTTAATGCACTAACAATTCTTTTCCGTCTTTGTTTACGAACACATTCGGGAATAAATCTTCTATCACTCGAAAATATCCGCTATAAATAGCGTTTTAGTTCTGTCTTCATTTCTGATCTATATTAAGTCGTCTGTTTTTTTATAATTCACTTGATTTACATGAACGTCATATTTTTTGTTTTCTTTTCACTTTCGCACTAATTAAATTTGTTATTGCATCACTATGTGCTTTTTGTAACCTATACTTCAGTTTTGAAGGATAATTATCAAGGCTATACAAAGGTTCTTCATTACTTATTACATTACTTGGAATTTTACATAGTTTACCGAAAACCGACTGTGTCTTTTATTTCACTATGCACAGTAGTATTGTATGTGAAGCACCAATACAGTATCCAAGTAACCCATGACGTATTTTGGTTTACCGTTTGAATCCTTTGAACCCTAACACTTTATATGAATTTTCTAAGGAACCAATGCTTTCAGGATGGTACACTGTGGAAGTTAAATGTTTGATTTTTAATCATTTACACATTTCTGTCATAGAAGGTGATATGAGTTCTGCACCTCTATGAGTAGCAATTTCACTAGGAACTCCAAAACTTAGTATGAATTTATTAACAAGTATTCTCACTACTGTTACTGCATCCTTAGATTCTAAAGGATATGCTTCTACGTATTTAGTTGTCACGTTGTATAGTTAATATATATGAAAATGTCTAAAGGACCTACAATGTCCAGACAGGCTTTATCAAATGATGTATGTGCTGTTGTACTCACACTCATGAATTGTTTTGTCATCAGTAATTTTCTCAACTCTGTATATAGGTATTTCGTAATTTTTAGTTCTTTCTCCTTCAGTTATGCTTTAATATGTGCATATTATTCTCATCTTTAATTACAAGTAATTCTAGTACTTTAATGGCTTTACTTATTTTCTCCGAATCCCTCAACAGTACTTGGGTTAATGCCGGACGAGTATAAGGATTAATAAATAAGATTTCTTTTAAAGGTAAATAATAAAAAGTTTCATACAATTATTTATATCTTTCAACTCATTTTGTGTCATTTCGATACACTCTTTTGGCTTTTTAAGAATTGCTACAACTTTTGGGCGATCAATACAATTGTCTGTATCAGTTTCATCACAATCAAGCTTATTTTCTATCTCACAATTTTTTCTTGTCTTTCGTTGTGCTCTTGTTAAAACAGTAATTACTCTCTCTTTCATGTTAAATAAATATACTAATGGTTTATGATCTGTATAAATGTCGCCCAAATAAGTATAGTCTCTCTAATTGCCCAAACTGTACCTAATAATTCTTTCTCAATTGTAGGATAGCTTGTCTCTTCTTTATTTGAGCTTCTACTAACGTATACTACTGTTCTGCCGTCTCCATTAGATAAAACCTCACATAATGCTATTCCTGAAACATCGGTATGTAATTTAAATTTATTATCTTCTGAAAAATTTCGATGTTGCAAATGGGGGTGGTTGCAGTAGTAAATCTTTTAGTATTTTAAAAGATAAGTCACATTCGGTTATCCTTTCAAAAGGAACATTATATCTACATAAATTATTTAACGGCGCTGATACTTCCGCAAAATTCGGTAGAAACTTCCTGTAATAATTACCGAAAGCAATAAATCGTTTTACTTCGTCTGCATTGTTTGGTTGTGGATAATTTTTTATTACTTTAGTTTTTTTCTGGATCTGGTGGAATACCGTCTGCCGAAATTATATGCCCTAAATATGTAATGTTTTTTTTAAGAAATTCACACTTCAATGGATTTCTTTAAATTAACCTTTCGTAACCTATCACTAAAATTGTATTATGTTCATCTAAGTTTCGTCAGAACGCAATTAAATCATCCAAATAAATAAAATACCTTTCATAACTAAGCCTTGACATAGCTATTGTCATTAAACTCGAAAATACACTTGTTTTTAACCCCATGGAAAGCCTTTTCATTCTGTATTGCCCAGTACTCGTAGTGAATGCTGTATAATTTTTACTTTCTGGAATTATTTCCATTGGATAATAACTCTGACTTAAATCTAAATCACTAAAATATAGCGCACCTGCCAATGAATCAAAAATTTCTGTAATATTTGGTAAAGGAAATTTGTCGTCTTGCAATTTCTCATTTAATTTTTTATAATTTTCAACTAATCTCCATTTATTCTCTTCATTCATTCCTGCTTGATCATCCCACACTTGTTTTTCATATATTTTTCAATTTCCTTTTTCTGAGATTGAGGGGCACGATATGGTTTTACGAGCACTCATGTCGCAACTTCTTTCAAATGAATTTTTTGTTTATAAATACTTGTAGTAGTTAATTTGTCATCTGGTAAACGAAATACACCAGAAAAGAAATAATTTCTATCGCGAGTTCTTCGGAGTTTAGGTAATTTAAATTAAGAAGTTTAAACAATTATTTTGTTCTATGAACCTATCTGATTTTTCTAATTTAAACATATTATAATCACTTAATGGTGTAATTGGTGGACTGAAATTAATTAACTGAACTGGATTATTTAGTATCACAACCGGTGTTTTCCTTTTCTGTGATTTAACAATAGTATTAGCTACGAAAACATTTTCACATATTTCATTCCCCATAGTTACACATTTATCATTCATATATGCTGTTATATAATGAATATACTTGCACCTTGGTGAAATAGTTATAAAATTTGAATTTGTTGCATTTCAAGAAGTTGTTACTGTATTATTATTTGTCAGTTGTAATGTATTTAACTCAATTTTTTCTTAATACTTCTTAATAAAATTTAACCCTATTATACCACCTGTTTCACAATTTAGATTTCTTATAAAAAAAATTCTTCCTTAAACGCTTGACCCTCTATGACTAAATCTAAATATGTGTATCCATCACAAATTAATGAGTCAGTTATCCCATTAATTTCTAATAATCCCTAATAATCTGCGTATTGATACCTAAACATTCATACTTAAAACATAAATTGAAGCACCTGAAAATATCCAGCTTATATTTAGGTCTCTTCTAGCGCACACCTTATCATTCTCCCGAAAAAACTGCCTAACTGTGTGTTCTGCTGCACATTACATAATCTCTCGACCTACTGTATTTATTAAATTTATGTCCCTGTCGGTTATATCTATTAAAATTATTTCTAAAATTTGGCTTTTGAATCCAATTTTGTCTAAAATTTTTATTCAAATTTCTTGGTGTATCAAAATTTGAATTTTTCGGTTTAAAATACCTATTCTAGTTACTACGATAATGCTACTGACCTATTTGATTTCCGTTCTTGAGCTCATTTAACGTTTTTATGTCTAGGGCGCTATGATCGTGTAAGCTGCTTTCGCTTACGATAATTCAATGTTTACTTTAATTTGCCTCAAACTAGCTCATTCGGTTCTTGTACTTGCAAGAAGGGGATGATTCGTTTCCGATTCTTTTTGGGCCATTCACTGAACACACTGAATTATAAGCATAAAATGGTTAAAAACGTATATTCTCCTATCTTATTTACAAACTAAATAATTTCACACTTAACCTACGCACACAAATGATTCAACGTAAAATAATTATGTACAATTGATAAATCAATAAATCTTCAGAGTGACGTCTGGTCTTCGTGGTCGATTTTGGGTTGCAGTCTGCCGGTCACTTGATTCTGGGACGTTTCTGTGAAAATAGAAATTAATACTACCTTTAATTAACCTATATGGGACTCGTGTTTTTGTATTATAACAAAAATCCTAAGTAAAATGACAATTTAAAATTATTAAAATAATTTTAATGCCGGCACTCTAAACAGAAGGTGGCCAGATGCTTATGTACAGTTATCCTAACGGTATCGCAAGGTTAAGTAACCAGATAATGGGGTAATGCTCGCGCTTGCTCGCACGAAGGTCAATCAGAAAATCAATACCTTTAAGTAGGGTTGGTGCGCACGCTATTATTACATTCGAATTAAATAGATGATCTACCGAATTTTGAAGTGAATAAATGCAATATTCTACCTTTAATTTCTATGAAACGGTCTTTTATATTTTATTAAATATAACTTGTACGGCTTATTGTTTACAGACGAAGAATTGAAGAAACTAATTAATATGTACCGGGTTTTCTTAATTACTTATTAGGGAATAATATATTTTAATTACGCTTACTAATTAACCGAAGTTTTGGGTACAACCGATTTGTTAGTGTTTGCGAGTGACTAAACCCATTGAAACTGAAAAATGAATACGTTCGTACTGTATTCTAGGTGCAGGCAGCGGCCACTCTTGAGCGACGTAGCCGACGAGTAGCTCCTTGCGCTTCTAACGTGTTTCACAGGTACGGTAGACTCGTATAAGGGTTTTCTCCATCAAGTCTGGGTTATCGCGAGAAACGATCGGGACGGATGCTGACTCAGGACTTCTATTAAAAAGTGTCGTTAGAACAACTAACTTTAAACGAAATTTATCGTAAATTGTGATTGGATATTGAAGCGGTTAGTCACGTTTGGCGAGATTAAAATTGAAACTACCGGACGTGAACGCGCAACGTCTTTATGTTATCTGCAGGTGACTAGTACTTCTGGTTTTTATCACTTATTTTACCTTGTGGGTGGCGTACGAGTGTTAGCTAGTGTACTAGGTGTTGGATAGATGATCATTTACAAGAATCTGGGACTAACCCGTTGCGCTGTATAAATGCGCCTTCCGGGGGTTGGTAGAATTAAAGCCACAACCTTTCTTTCCAATGGAGTAAATGAAAAATGACTACGGGCGTTTCAGCCCGGCGTAACATCGTTCAATCTACGTATTGTGTAATATTATGCAATAAACAATGAACACTTATGTGTCTTTAACCTCAAAGTACATCAACCAGCAGCTCGATTATATGGAGATGATTTTCAGGTGGCGTTGTCAAACGCAGCGATCGAGAGGTCGGCAGCACAAAGTAGCGAGGCTAAGAGCGGAAGACGGGTCTGTGTACAAGCAGATGTCAATGAAACGGATAGCAAATAATTAAATAATGGGTAAATTTGGTACAGGGCGCTGGCTCTTTACAATCTAACACCTCAAGGGTTTTTATTAATTTAAATAAAATAGAATTTATAAAAGATAAATGGATCTCCATGATAGCTCTTAATTGTATCACTCGCTAATTGAATTAATACAAAAACCTCCATATTGTCAATATTTTCTGGATATTCGTATTTAGTTGATACAATATTAAATGCGTTAGTTAATTTTTGTCTATTTTCTAGAACGTGTTCTTTAACAGTTTCCCTATTCGCAGCATTTATGTGACCTAGATTCGATCCTCTGAACTTAACTATGACGTTATATTGCTCAATTAGAAATTTAAAGTTTTATTTAAAGTTATTGGATTGCTACTAACATCAGTTTTTAACATTCTTTTTTAAATTTTTCCCTTGGTTCATCGTATTTTTTCCTCACATCAGATTATCAGTGTTTCACAAAAATATTGGTTCAATTGAACTTTCAGTATTATAAAATATGGTTTGAAAATAGCTAGACAGTATGTCTTACTATTATAAATACCCATTCAATTAAACATACTTTAAAATTGATAATTAGCTTAATATTACCTTTTATTTCAGTTTTATTTTATATTCCAGTTTTTACCTATTAATACTTGCACATGCATCCCTTTCTTATTTATTATTTCTCATTAAACTGTAATTGTTGCCTTACGTCTCTTTTTTTAGCGACTGTTTATGGTTTGTGTAGAGTAAATACAAACTTTCAGCTATTGTAAGAATTAAAATAAAGCATAATATATAAAAATATTATATCTGGTCCAACCTATAAAATGGAATTTAAAAGAAATGAAATAATCTTAATATTCTTATAGTGTGTTATTTTCCAATAAGTCACCTATTTTTAAACACGTTAGAACCGATATAATGCCTAGGGAATTATGAAATTACTATGGAATGCATAGTTACGAAACCGAGGTGACTGAACAAACTCGATTATATTTTTTGCTAAAATAATAGTCAAATCCACTTTGTTTATTACGCATGATAATAAACACTAAAAGGACATTAAATACAGAAGGTACCACGGATGTTACATGAATAATACCCGTAACACCTTTGGTACCTTAATTACTATAATAACTTTTTTAAGATAATTATGCAATCTCTTTTATAGGGGAAGTTCATTACGAAAATAGGCAACATTGTAAAAACAAAAACAATAATCTTTATCAAACAGACGTTCAAACTTCATGTCAGACAGAGGTTAATAGACATCTAGATGCTAACTTAGGAACTTAAAAGAAATGGAATAATTTTTTTAGGATAACTATTTAACCTCTTTTTTATACGTTCATAAGGAAAACATGCAACATTGTAGAAACAAAAACAATAATGTATGTCAAAATGACGTTTAAAACTTCATGTTAGATAGAGATTAATAAATACATGTTAACTTAAAAATTCCAAACCCACCCGCTTCTAGGTATAAGATATACAGTTTAACCATTTTTAATCATATTTAATTCATTTTTACTTATCTTAGGTTATATTAAGAAACTTTATAAAGAAAAGTTATGTAAAATTAAATTTTCTTAAAAAAATATGTCTACACTTTTTCAGATATGGAAAAGAATTGAACTAACACTGAAACTCTACCTTAGGATTTTTTTGCCGCTAAATTACACGTCGTATAGCAATAAATTGCATAGAACATAATTAATAGATATGTTTAAGTTCCATATCAAGGTATTTTTATATCTTTGAAATATATAGCTGTTTTAGAAATATTTCATAAAAACCGAAAACTGCGCCTAATAAACCCCCCTCTCCGCCGATAGATCGCTCCTAAAATCTAATCAGTTCCAAGCGAAATGAAAACAAGCTTAAATACAAAATTTTAGGTATGTAGGTGACCGATCTTGGCGAAACTTGGCCAAAAGTTGTGAAACGAACTAATAAGTGATTTAGCGCTAGTGTGAAAAAAAAGGCGATTGCATAACCTTCTATACCTACATATGTATATCTAGGTTTAAAGGCAAAAATTTCTCACTCTCTACATTAACTGCGTTTGCAACCACTGTATTAGTGACTTCTCCGGTTGAATAAACTTCTTTGCTTTCTTTGTGCCCCATTTTATAGTCCAATTCAATATACTTGCTTCTGCTTCCCCAAAATTCGCCTTTTAGGAGACCTATGCAGTTTCTGCGCCAATTAGTATCTTTGTACTACCCATTGTACTATCATATATAAGGGCCATAAGGTAAGACCTATTGGGTCTTTACTGAAAGGTTACACCTACTACTAATCTTTCTAATCTATTAGATTGACCACTATAATCTCTACATAATAATTACTTTTTCTTACTACTACTACTTCTCCATTACTACTACTCTCACTACTCTTTTACTACTACTACTATCCCCTCCCAAACTACTCCATCCGTATTTATAACTTTAAACTAGATTGTTTCATGCTCATTTTGCAATGTGCTTATTCACTGACCTAGTTACACAACGTTTAACATCTGCAATTAGTTTAATTCCAAAGCTGCCCATCTACGGACAAATATCTGCTTCCACTCCAACTCATTCTAGAGCCCGTGTGCAAAAATCAATGCGTCGTTAAAAATCGGTAACGTACAAATGTTAATGAAGCTCGATGTGGAATGTGTGAAACTTGTAATTTCGAAGAATCCATATTGCATTGGTACGGCTAATGACTATCTCATCAGCAATTCCTCTTGAGCTTGTATTAGGATTTCCGATTTCCGATACTAGGGTACGGAACTTATTTTCTTCCTTACCAGTTGCACGTTTTGCTTTATTATATTTCAGATGAGCAACATTTCTCTGTAGCACGAAACTTTCCGAACACCCTGCTATCAGGGTACTTTTGTGCGCACACATTTGACGCAAGAAAACAATTTTCATGACACTGTCCTAGCGTGAGAATCATATCAACCCTCTCTGGAATGGGATAAACTTTCATTTTGTTTCAAAAAACTAATTTCATTGCTAATGAAAGAACCAAAGATCAATATAGTTTATTAAAAGGGAAACTTTACTGCAAACTACATTATAAATAAGTGAAGTATAATTGTTTTGTAAAGCCTGACATCAGCTAACTTGATTTTAAAAAATATCAAATATGAATAGAAACAATATTTAACAAAAACACGTTTAAAATTTAAATAACTTCGAAAGTACTAGGTTTAGATACAGGGAAACCCGATATCGATTGAAAGACAATTAAATAAGAAATCGTTTACCTGAAGAAACTAGACAGCGATCCATTGTAATAAAGCACGTTTTTTAAGCTTGACATTCAAATTTTTTTTATTATAGCTCTTAGCCTATGATGTTGGTAGTTTGTAGTCCAAATTTTATGAAATTTGATCTACAGGTTAGATAGTTACTCAGTCTTTGCAAAACCTCTGTATTTTTCAAGAAAGTGAAGTATTACACGAATGGTAAGACTTAGGTGTAGGGAACTCTGAATAAACATGAATTGGAATTTACTGCAAAATTCAAATTTGCTAAAAAAAATTAGCCATTCGCATTTAATGTAGGTTTGTGAAATAAAAACTTGTTGGATCACCCTCTACATCACCCTCTACATATATATATATATATATATATATATATATATATATATATATATATATATACACAGGGTGTCCCAATAGAACGTATTCCGTCGATAGCTCCTTAGCCATTAAACTTAGAAGATAAGTTTAAATACGAAAGTTGTCTATATTTATAAGCTGCATAATCTAAAAATAGTTTGGTTTCTACAGGGTGTAACATAAATGCGGTACAATACAGAACTTTTGATTTTTAAATAGAACACCCAATATATTATTTTATTTTTCGATTCTCCTTATAATTTTACATCTTTTTATAAGAATTACTTACAAGCTAAATCTTACAGTTTTTGAGATATTTGCAAAGTTAACTAAAAACTGACATTTTTATGTAGTAATTCAAGTAGGCGTATCTCAGTTATTTTAAAGATAAAAAATAATCTTTGGTATAGAATTTATTCATACATGAGCTTACTTTAATCTATTGTCAAAATTGGATTTCAATATACAGAGTGATCACAAAAATTAATTCAATAACATAAATTTGAAAATGCTATATCTTCATTTTTTTAAATGGCACACCCTATATTTTTTAATGCCTTGTCTTCGTCTATTAATCGGCTTTCATTTCTATTAAATATGTTCTATACCTATCTCTAATAGTTTCGGAGATATTTAAGTTTGTTCAATTTTTTCGTTGATAACACTGATGAAGAGTAACATTAGTCGGTCAAAGCAAGCTGTGGATACATAAGAAACTAAAAAATATTAACTGAAATACATAAATTGTAATTATAATAAATATTGTATGAAACCACCATTTTTAAGAGATATTTGAGATGTTTTTAAACGATTCATCGTAAAATTAAACAATTTAATCAAAAGAGCGTAAAACAAAAGATGAACGAAAACAAATGAAGAAATCAAACTTGTCAAACAGTGCTAATATTTGTATAGTATTTTATACTTACTTCCTAAATTATAAAATGAATTTTTCGAAAGAGAAACTTGTTAATATGATTTACGTCCTTGGTGAAAGCGATAAAAATTGTCTTTTACCTCATCGAATTTATAAGCAAAAATTTCCAAATGCACGACACCCGCAAGTTTCAGCATTTGCAATATTGAAAGAGCGTTTCGAGCAGACAGGCAGTATTCATTATGACAATTTAGAACAAGAAAGAACCGCAATTAACGAAGGTAATGAACATTTAGTTCTTCAATCCGTGATTGAAAACCCTCACGTTTCTTGGCGACAATTGGAATTAGAAGTTGGAGTTTCAAAACATCAGTTAATAGAATTATAAAAAATATAAATATCATCCATACCATGTCCAACTTGCACAAGAATTAGACGAGAATGATTCGTTAATAGATTAAACTTTTGCAATTGGGCCATAAATAAAATTTAGAAAAACCCAACTATTTTAGCACGATCTTATTTACTGATGAAGCTACTTTCCGCAAAAATGGATACGTTAATAGAAATAATTTCCATTATTACGATACTGAGAATCCCAGATTTATAATTCCTGTTGATCAACACCGCTGGTCACTTAATGTTTGGGCCGGAATTATTGGGAAATAATTATAGGACCATATTTTTTGAAAACACGGTCAATGGAGATTCATTTTAAACTTCTTGCGCAACGAATTTGAAACTTTTATTGAAGATTTACCTTTACAAACCCTTAGTGAAATGCGGCTGCAATTAGATGGCGCTCCTCCGAATTTTAGCAGAAACGTTAGAAATTATTTAAATATCCAGTTTCAAAACAAATGGATTGAAAGAGGAGGGCCTATCTCCTGGCCTGCAAGATCGCCTGACTTGGCAAAGCTGGACTTTTTCCTTTAGGGTTGGATTAAAGAAAAGTCTATCAAACTCCTTCAACGACTGTAGATGATATAAAGGTAAGAATTACAGACGTCATTCAAAATATAAATGTTTCCACGTTACGAAAAGTAAATTTGTCGTTTATTCAAAGACTTCATGTTTGCCAGCAACAAACATTTATTATAATTTTAAGTGTTTGTATTTCAGTTAATATGTTTTTAGTTTCTTATGTATTCATAGCTTGCTTTGACCGACTAATATTACTCTTCTTCAGTGTTATCAACGAAAAAATTGAACAAACTTAAATATCTCCGAAACTATTAGAGATAGATATAGAACATATTTAATAGAAATGAAAGCCGATTAATAGATGAAGACAAGGCATTAAAAAATATAGGGTGTGGCATTTAAAAATGAAGATATAGCATTTTCAAATTTATGTTATTGAATTAATTTTGTGATCACTCTGTATATTGAAATCTAATTTTGACAATAGATTAAAGTAAGCTCATGTATGAATAAATTCTATACCAAAAATTATTTTTTATCTTTAAAAATAACTGAGATACGCCTACTTGAATTACTACATAAAAATGTCAGTTTTAGTTAACTTTGCAAATATCTCAAAAACTGTAACATTTGGCTTGTAAGTAATTCTTATAAAAAGATGTAAAATTATAAGGATAATCGAAAAATAAAATAATATATAGGGTGTTCTATGTAAAAATCAAAAGGTCTATATTATACGGCTTTTATATTACACCCTGTAGAAACCAAACTATTTTTAGATTATGCAGCGTATAAAAATAGACAACTTTCGTATTTAAACTTATCTCTTAAGTTTAATGGCTAAGAGCTATCGATCGAATATGCACTATTGGGACACCCTGTATATATATATATATATATATATATATATATATATAGGTAATATTATAACAGAAAGCTTTTTTTCTTTTTCGCCCCATAAATCATACACCACAAACCACAAGCAATTCCAAAACAAAACTGAAGATGGAGAAGCTATAAATAAGTAACCTAATAAGCTAATAGCTATAAAAAAGTAATAACCTCATGGTTGATTCTGAGGTAAATATAATATTGAAAAAACAAATAATTGTTGCATTTTGCCGTAAGAAACATTTGAAGAATTTAATTTAATGATGAAACTAAAATAATCATAGTTATTTCGAATTTAAAAATAATAAATAAATTTCAAATAGAAACCCTTGCATATTGACGCATTTTTGGCAAAACATGGTAGGAAACAAGATACCCGAAAATTCGTTTTCCGCTGTACTAATAATACATCTAGTTATATACGAAAATGTATCGATATTTTCGCGACAAATAATAAATTAAGTATACATATAATACCATAATCACGTAACTAATGTGAATAAAATAAAAATTAAATTATCTTCAATTTTATTAAAAGAATTAAGTGGATTATGAAAAATTGAATAACGTTGACATACGTTAATATAATTGTTATTTCACTTATTAGCGTTAGTCTATTGTGTTGGTATACTTCTTTAAACACGAACCTTACAAAAGCAGAAATGATAGACATGATCTATATATTTGGCCCAAGCGAAAGAAATTGTTTACTTGCAGCAAAATTATATAAAATACGATACACCGATAGGCGGGCTCCCAATGTTAAAGAATTGCACAAGCTATTAGTAAAATTTATTGAAACAAGCAACGCTTCTTATGAAAAACATATAGACATAAATTCGCATTACATGAAAATAATGCACTGCAGATGCTGCTTAGGCAATTATAAAACTGTTTGGGTGTAAGCAGCACATCTACAAGAAGGGTATTAAGACAGAACAAATTGCGCCATATCGCAAATACTGCCTTGGCACAAGACTTTACATATTTTGATTTTGCTCTTTTCGGTGATGAACGTCACTTTTCATAAGAATGCAAACATATTAGGCGAAATTTTAATTATTATGTTACAGAAAAACCATTATATCCAGAACACAAGAGTCAATCGCGTTAGTTCATAAATGTATAAGGTAGTATTCTGGGTACTTTTGTAGCAGAGCCGTACTTTTTTGAAGAAAGGTTAATTGGGCAAGTATATTTTAATTTCATAAGCAATAAATTACCAAAATTACTAGAAGACATACAACTTAATATCGACTGAGAATGTAGTTCCTATGCGATGAGGATTCAGTATCATACTGAAGCAATTATCATATTTTTGAATATGAAATATTGCAAAAGATGGATTGGTCAAGGCAACTCATATAAATGTCCAGCTAGATCACCAAACCTTACGAAAGATGGTTTTTTATTAAGGGGTTACATGAAAAGTCAAGTTTATAGGCATAGAAGATATGACACATAGAATTAAAGAAAAGTTTAAAAATATTTTAGTGTAAGTGATTAGAAATATAAGTTATTCCTTTCAAGAGAGAATTCAAATATATGTAGCACAAGATGGACGAACATTTACTTTAATTTGCTAGAATATTGCAATTACAAAATTTTCAAAAGAAAAGTTGTACAAATTGTAATAAAACTCATTTAAATAGTAAATAAATTTAATAAACTTAAATGTCATAATATTCTTAAAATTGTAATTTTCCAACGCCACCTATAACAATTCTTCGTAGAGGTAATATTTTAAAAAACGCTAAATACTTCTAGAGGTAATAAGTTTGATGACAAAATAGGAATAACAAAACTTGTTAATAAACTGTGGGGCAACCTGGTGATTGAAATTTGAAAATGTCAAATTTGATAACCGTACTATACTGAACCTACTTATTAAAAGGTGCATGCGCGCGTGCGTGCGTGTTTGTGTGTCAGACTGTCTGTGTCAGTGTGTCAGTATGTCCGTGCGTGTTGTACGCGCCTGTGCGCGTGCGTGCGTGTGCGCAGTTATGTGCGTGTTGTGTGTGTGTGTGTTTGTGTGTTCGTGTGTTCGTGTGTTCGTGTGTTCGCGTGTTCGCGTGTTCGCGTGTTCGCGTGTTCGCGTGTTCGCGTGTTCGCGTGTTCGCGTGTTCGCGTGTTCGCGTGTTCGCGTGTTCGCGTGTTCGCGTGTTCGCGTGTTCGCGTGTTCGCGTGTTCGCGTGTTCGCGTGTTCGTGTGTTCGTGTGTTCGTGTGTTCGTGTGTTCGTGTGTTCGTGTGTTCGTGTGTTCGTGTGTTCGTGTGTTCGTGTGTTTCTTTGTGTGTTTGTATTTGTGCGTGTGTGTGTGTGTGCGTGTGTGCGTGCGCGTGTGTGTGTGTGTGTGTGTGTGTGTGTGTGTTTACGTTTTTACGTGTTTACGTATTTACGTGTTTACGTATTTACGTGTTGACGTGTTTGCGAGTTTACGTGTTTACATGTCCGCTTACGACGAGTGACATAATCATCATAGTTTATTATGGCCCATTATACGCGAGTCAAATACTATACTTTATCTACAACCATCCATTTATTCAGTGTTCGCCAAAAAGTTGATTTCATATGGAAACTTTTTATGCAGTTTTTTATTTTTCGAAAAATTTTATTTTTAATAGTGCTCAAAGAGAATATATTTTGACGTTAGTAAGGTTTTAGTTTTATTTTTAGAGCATGCAAAAATTAGAAAACACACGAATCAAAAATGTCTCAACTGGAAAGTTAGAGAGCTTTGAAAGGTTATCAAAAAATGTTTATGTAAGGTTTGTTCTAATAAAAATCATAAACCGGTCAGTGCCAATCAAATTTGTGAGAAATAGTTAAAAACTGAACTGAAAATTGGCATTAGAAAAATAAGATTGACGTTGGCTAGTTACTAATTTTTGTTGGAATAGACCTGGTTATTATAATTCCACTTATTGTATTATGCTTAGCATAATACTTTTACTATCATAGGTATAATGCGTTTATTATTAAATGGTTATACATAAAAATTATTATTAATTTTATTAAATACATAAAATAAAAGGTTTACGTCGAGTAGGATTTGAACCTACGACCTGTAGTTTGCTGGAGTACCGCGCTAACCAACTGCGCTATTGAAGTACAAGCCCCAATCGATGTACATTTTGCCTTTATGTACTGATGTAAATTCTAAATATAATTACTTAAAAAAAAGTTTAAAAATTATATCAAATATTATATGGGAACTTATTTGAGAACTCTAGTTTTTCATTGAGTTTATACGAGTACTATCGCCCATTGCATACAACCGGCAACGTCGAAGCAAAAGGAAAGCATTGCCAATTTTCGCCACACTGTAATATCACCCCCGAACTCAGTATAGCTAAATTTAATGCTAATAAAACTCAATGTCGCCTTGTGTCCGCCAAAACAAATCGGGAAGCACAAATGGCTCAGATCTTAAGACTCTACTACCATATTGGGAATGACTATCTTCAAGTCTACCATGAATTGACTATTTTCTGCCAGCTACTAAAACAGCTGTTCGTAAAATAGGCTTTTTGTACAGATCTAAGCAGTACTTTACCTCCCGACAACTCTTTCTGCTATGTAACTCCCAAATTCGACTCATCTAGAATATAATTCTCACGTCTGGGTTAATGCTCCCCAATTGGCTCTCGATATCGTTGATCGTATTCAAAAAAGAGCGATTAGGCTTATTAATGATCCGTCCTTAACTTCTGACATAGAGTCCCTTCAGCATAGAAGAATCGTTTCAATTTCTTCTTTGTGTTATCTGTATTACAATGGCTATTGTGCTGCTGAATTACATTCTTTGATACTATCTCGGGTCACCTTTGCTAAGAATACTCCATTCGCTAATTAACGTCATCAATATGCAGTACAAATCTCAACTTGTCGCACCAAACGTGCGCAATTTACATTCTTCTACACGGCTTCTAAACTCTGGAATAATCAGCCTAGTTCCTGTTTTCCTCACAGTTATGATATAATAAAGTGGCCGTTCACAGGCATCTCTTGGTAATTCAATATCCCTGCTCCTAAGTATTTTTGAGTACGTTAGCCTGTTCAGGAACAGCAATTATTAAAAAAAATCTATACTATTTGAAATTTTTGTTAGTCTTAACGTAATCTTAAGTACAGATACTGCGCGTAATTTTTGTAATATTATGGAATTCCGAAGTTATTTAAAATTACATTGATATCTTGTGTATATTATAAATTAGTCGTGTCACACCCCCGAGCCTCAAAGAGTGTAACCAACACTATAAAGTTTGTTCCGCATACCAAATAATTAATTTCTACATTGCAATAAGGAAATATATTTATTTAATTATGCAATAAAGATCGTATAACTGGTATAGTATTTACTTACATAGTTATCCAAAAACAACATAAATGCAATTTTATTGAATGCCGAATTTCGTAAAAAAGATCATAATGACAAAATGATGTTAAATTTAAAATTAATTGATACGATTAATTACTGAATTTTTGGTTTTCTTATATGTGATAGTCTTGAGCCAAATACTTATGTTTACGTTTATATTCAAAGCTTTAGGTAATAATAAGAGTGAACGCAAGGGATAATATAACAACAGCTCAATTCTTAAAATTATGAAACTCATTAATTATCTTTATTCTTTTCTTTTCCCTTTTCGTCTTTTTTAAATACCCAACCGATTATTTCTTTTAATAGTTAATTAATCAAATTCTCTTTTATTTTCAAAGAATACAGATCATTACTGTACCTACGATAAAATTAAATAAGAATTTTCATTGCACGCTTCATTACTAATATTTCCATTTTCAGTTATTCTATGCGAAAATGGTTGTTTTTGTTAAAAAATATTCTATTTTTTTTAAGTGTTTATGTAAAACGCAAATGGTCCTGATATAGCCGGTTTCAAAGGGGAATTTGCATACTTTAAATTTGCAAATTTATTTACCTGTTCAACTGTATGCAAAAAAGGAATAATTGTTAACGTAAGAGCCTTTTAGCTTGTGTATATAGTACATAACAGTACGTTGAAAAAATTCTAACAAAACAAATGACATTTCAAGTTATTGAGTTATGTCAATTTAAAAAATTCTCAAGTATACCACTTTCGTATAAAAAAAATCCAAATTATTGTAAATAAGAACATGTCTCCTTTAAGATATTCAGCACGACTGTAAGTACCTAACCATTTTTTCTGACCATATTTTTTTAATTAATTATTTGTACATAAATATAGTAATTTGGCAAATTGCCGCATAATGTATAAAATAATAAAATTAAAGATTTGCAAATTATTGTATTTATGTATTTTGTAATTGAGTTATTAGATATGTTTATATTATTGTTTATAAATTGATATATGTTATTCATCTTTTAACCTTTGATTTTATGTATATAACCTAAATTTGAACTATATTGCACTAGAAGCACGACTCGCCTTGGATTGTAGTACCAATAAAGTGTGCAATGTTAATGTAATAAAAGTTACACTTGCAATGCAAAGATCGTAACGAGCCATACCATAAAGAAAAGTACATAAAATTTACGTAGAATTATCTGAAACTTGGCTTAACATACATTCAACGCTAAGAAAAATTAAATTTGTAATAATCTGTTACATGCGGAGTGATTACTATTAAGGTAGGTGAATTTAAGCAGAAATTCAAACGGTCATAGTTGCATCATCTATTGACCCTCGAGTAGTCGCACTAGAATTGAACCATCAATAGTCGCGTGGAGGACAGTTGTCATCCATGTGTTTTTTAGGGTATTTTAAAAATAAACGTTTGGTTTTAATCTTTAAAACCGGAAATTAAAGTTTATTACATTTTCAAACGTTTACGTAATATTTATATAACTTTTTTTATATTAATTACAATGAAGTATTGCAGAAACCATTATGTCGATTAATTCATTTTTAACAAATTTTTTAAATTGATACATGTATATTTTACTCCTTGTAAATTTTACTTCAAAGTGGTTAAGCATTCGTTGCAAATGGTGTGTGAATGTGCCGGACTTACCCAATGGCCACATTGTCTACAGGATTTTCGTGTTGTTTTATTACAACTTCTCCCACATAAGTTGCAACGTCTGCGACCTGCTGGAATTTCATTGACTGCTGCTACATCTAGTTCTAAACCAAGGAGACATTTTGCTCTTCTCGTCTCTACGGGAACTAGTGTATTTTCAGATCTTCTTTGAATTCGAGATTTAATCAAATCCCATGCAATTTCCTCCAAAAAACTGCTTCTTTTAATTTTAGCTATTTTTTTGGTGTTCGACTAAATACATAATGCATTTATACTACAGATATTGTGTAAATCATAAAATATTACTGTTGGCCATCTTTTTGTAGTTCTTGCAACATTGCAATTATTACATAATTGATCTAATATGTCGACACCGAATTTTTTATGATTGTAAAAGGTAACAGTCTCAGGTTTTTGTTTGTCTCCAATTGTGTCATCAATATTAAGATCGTTATGCATAGGTGACACCAATAATGTCGCCTTATTCTTATGTTGTGTATAAGAAACTAATTGAGTTTTGATAACCAAAAATTGACGAATTAATTTTGCGTTGTTTAGAAGGCAAAAATTACTTTGGAATCTCGTTTATTTTTTCTGAGAGTTCCAACATATGTTAATTGTAGGGTCGAGTGAATAAAGGAGGTAAATAGCAAATGTAGCTGAGAAAAATGACATCAAAGTGTTTTGACTAGAGAAAATAAACTAGTTAATATAATGAGTTATTGTTAAAACTAGGGCATCAGTTTATGTCAAAAATTATTTTACAGTAACACTTTTGCATTAAAACTTGAACATAACTTCTTTTTGCAAAAAGTGAAGTTACCTCCTTCATTCACAACGAACATATAAAGAAAACCTCCAGTTTTGAATCGACGAAGGTAATAAAAATACATTTGAATTAATGTTTGTATACACCGTGTCCAAGATAAGGATGCCCACTATGGGGATCTCGGAAACGGTAAGAGATGGAAGGTCGGTTAAATAGAACAAAAGTTACGCATTTGAGAGGATGTATTTATGGTCTTTGTAGAACTCTAATATCTCTTTTAGTTTTTGAGATATTTGAAAAAAATTGAATTTTCTGATTTTCGTTTTTATTTTTTTTGGCCTTATTTGAAGAGCTATCAAGAAAAGAAGAGCACATTTTCATTGCCACTTTTCTAGCTCTACTTAATGCTGTTATTCAATTTTTTATACAACGTTTCGTTTGTTAGCAACCATCATCAACTTTATTTTTTTAAACACACGAAAAAATTATTTTTGCCATATTTAAATTCTCTCCTTGATTCTGAATTCAACGATATATCACACTTTATATTTTTGATACGTTTCGGATGAGAAAATTCATATTCAATGTAAAACATCAAAAACGTACAATTAAAAGTAAAACTAGAAACATTAGAAAACCGTAAAATTATTATAAAAGTATGTTTTGTAATTTTAAATGATAGACAAATAAAAAACAAATTTATTTTAAAGGTTAATAAACTCACAAAAGATGTTCAAAAAGATTCCCGTTATTCTCTAAACATAAATAGCATCTTCTAACTGTAGCATCTAAAACATTATTCAGCATTTGAGGAATTATACTAGCAAACGCTTCAAGAACTAATCTTTGTAAAATTTATTCGTTTTCAATATCGTTTCCATAAATGTAATTTTTAATGTATCCCCAAAGAAAAAAATCCGAAGGTGTTATATCTGGAGAACGGGCTGGCCATAGTACATTTGTATGAGTGCCAATACATCTTTCTGGAAATCTAACTGACAGGTATTCTCTGACAACTCTGGAATTATGGTGCACCAGCACAAACCAACAACCTTCAACTTCTTGGAAAGGCAAATCATCCAAAGCTATCTCTAATTCATTTTGGAGTAAAATTTGGTAACGTTCAGAATTTAAGGACTGGTGATAAATGAATGGACCTATAATTCGAGTACCGAATATAGCAGCCCACATATTAAATCCGAAACGGTGTTGGTGTTTGGCCGTTTTGTACAGACGTGGATTTACTCTTGCCCAATAATAAGCATTTCTACGATTAAAAATTCCATTATTATTAACCATACTTTCATCGGACCATATTATTTTATTCGGAAAATATTCATTGTCTTGAGATTGACGTGTATACCATTCGCAAAATATTCTACGTCTTTATGGGTCACCTGATCGAAGTCCTTGGCATATTCTAAATTTATATGGATGTTCTTTAGAACATAATGAGCTGTGGAATGGGCTGTGCCAGTTGTCACTTCAATTTTCCTAGTAGAAACCTCTGGATTTTCCGTTACAGCTAATAAAACAGTATTGGCTTTTTCTTCATTGCAAGGTTTTTTGCGAGGTTTTACAGGTTTTTTGAGCGCACCATATTCTTTTAGATTAACTGCTAATATGCGAAAAGTTCTTTTGTGATGTTGGCGCCTTTCTGGATATTTGTTTAAATACATTATTTCGGCTTCAGAACAATTACGTTGACACAAAATGTAACACGTCAGTATATCGAATTTTTCATTATTTGAAAAATGTACTCCTACCATATTGTTTTTAGGTAAACACAAAATGTAATTAACTCAAAGACCGCCAAACAAACGTAATACGGACAACAATCAATTATGACAGGTAGGTAAACAAAATGCAAAGTCAACTTATTTTTATCAAATGCATCAGTACGACAGAAGATGTATTTTAACTGTTTAATTAATAGCATTTTCACTAAATACATACTTGTGAATTATTTTATTCGCAACAGGCATTAGAAAATGATAAAACATTATTTTACAGTTTTCTAATGTTTCTAGTATTAGTTTTAACTGTACGTTTTCAATGTTTTGCATTGAACATGAATTTGCTCAATCAAGGAAAGAATTTAAATATGGCAAAAACAATTTTTTCGTGTATTTAAAAAAATAAAGTTGATGATGGTTGCTAACAAACGAAACGTTGTATCAAAAATTGAATAACAGCATTAAGTAGAGCTAGAAAAGTGGCAATGAAAATGTGCTCTTCTTTTCTTGATAGCTCTTCAAATAAAGTCAGAAAAAAATAAAAACGAAAATCAGAATATTCAATTTTTTTCAAATATCTCAAAAACTAAAAGAGAAATTCGAGTTCTACAAACCATAAATACATCCTCTCAAATACGCAACTTTTGATCCATTTAACCGACCTTCCATCTCTTACCGTTTCCGAGATCCCCATAGTGGGCATCCTTATCTTGGACGCGGTATAT
The DNA here is from genome assembly GCA_036346205.1 of Vesta saturnalis. Taxonomy (NCBI): domain Eukaryota; kingdom Metazoa; phylum Arthropoda; class Insecta; order Coleoptera; family Lampyridae; genus Vesta; species Vesta saturnalis. The sequence goes on from JARFJB010001795.1 coordinate 3,911,198, forward strand.
ATTTACTTTATTTAATGTTGATATTTGTATAAAACTAACAAATATTTTCTTGCTCCTTGATTATCTGCTCGTAATACCAACGGTAAGATTCTTTTACGAAAGGTACCTGAACTTTCAAATTATCTATTTTTAGTAGAGCCAGTTTTTCATATTTTCGACATTGCTTGGACGTACCAAGCGGGCATTCCTTATAATGTTTACCTTCTTAAAAGGTGTCATAACTTTCTTTATAACAATATGAGCCATATTCGTCTACCCTAATCCATTTGATTCCATCTCTAAATTGGATTATCTCATTTAGTAAATTCTTTTTTCGGTTTATGAGGTTAAGATTTTGAGCAAAATTTTCAAACTGTCTAAAGTGAATTCATATATCAGTGACATGATTTATTTTGCTTGATTTCGTAATTATAGTACGATACTCATCAGATAGGTATATTGTTTCATTTTTCGTTAGATTCTTCTCAATTCTTCCAAAGTCGCGATCTGAATCAAGGAAAATGTGGCCCACCTCGCAAAATTTATGGTCTATTTGTTTCACTATCCCATTTAAAATCAAATATTGGTAGAGACAAATAATTACAAAATTCTTGTTCTGACCAGCGCAAGAATCTGTCCATATAACCAGGTGGGAGATGCATTTTTCTTCTAAGTGAAGCTGTATTCCAGAAATGTCAATAGTGAGCTGCAAATTTCTGCACTTCCCCGATTGGCGACATCCTCCGTCCATGTAAAAAAAATTTCCTTTTCTTGATCTTTGGTTATGGATTGAATTCCGAGGTTGTACATCCACATTTGGCGGAAGTAAAATGCCTTAGAGGTAGTTAGTTTGGGTAGGGGCAATGTCTGTTGAAGATCCATTGTAATATAGCAAATGTCGAGATTAGATTTAGATATTATTCCTGTCTTCACGTTGACACAAAAACACTGCCTCATAGTGGGCTTTATGTTGTTCGTTACCTTCACCGCTGTCACATGTGGCGCAATTATCGCTTCTTGGCGTTCCGAAAGATAAATTAAATTCTGTGGAAAATATTTTTGCATAGGTGCAGTATTTTATTAGATATAGTGCCTGTTTTTGATTTTCGTTACATATTTCCTTGTATAAATGATACATCCTTGAAATGCTTACTTTTTGTCTGGATTTACGTTACGGGACTAGTGGGAAAGTTCACCTGGAAAACTGCTGATATGATCTTTAATATATTGCCTAACGTCGTCACTGAGTTTATGTAGTCTAATGGAATGTCTTCCTCTTTTATCTGGGGTAGGAGCTGGTTCAGTTAAGTGATTCTTTTTTTGAAGGTACTCTATTTTCTTCTTTCCGATTTGAAAAATGGAACAAATGGCTTGTTTGCATATGAAAAAAAGTACTTTTAGGACACAGCTCTATGACGAGGTGCTGTTTTTTTTGGGCGGTTCGTAGATCGAGCTGTCACGCTTTTAAATAAAAAAGTATTATTATCGCTACACTTTTTTGGACATTTCAGTGTACACAAAGTTCCTTCATTCACAACTTTACTTGCTACCGTTTTCCCATTTTGGCTAATGTAACTTTCCCCCTTTTTCCTTGCTATAGCCGCGGCACGTCTTTTCCATTTGTCGGGCTCTGAAATTCTTTTTCTGGCCTTTTTGTCGATTTTAGGCAAATCTTTGTTCTTTGGTTTCGGCTGATTAATGATTTCTTCGGGAGTGTTGTTAATTTGATCTGCTTTTTCAAAATTATTATTATTTATTGCTGATATTTTGGACGTTTCCCTAGTAACATCATCAAAAAGTGTCCTTGTGGCTGCTTATTTCGACTTCTTAATTAAATTATTATTACTTGCATCACTGCTGCCACTGCGGAATCTGCTGTTACTATCGGACGGTGAATATTCACTTTCTGAATAAGGGAATGGCTCCTCTTCACTACTGAATTGTAAATTTGAAATATTATAGAATTTAAAAATATAAAATGTATAATATTTGAAAAAACGAACAATTTATTAAACTTCGCGAAGTAGGTTTTCTGGTATTTTCTGAAACGTTTATTCCACTGCAGCTTAGTTGAGGTTCTGCTAAAAGCAAATAATAATAACTTTCTAAAGGTAGGAACACTTTAATGAATAAACATTTTGTCTAGTTATTGATGTAAATTATTATTACCTGTAGTATTCAGAGGCTGGTCATCTGTTTCCATAGCGAGTGTTATCATTAATTTAGCCCTTGAAGTCATTGTTGCATATTTACACAATCAAGTTGTTCACGAGTTGTTACCAGAGAACTAGCGTTACTAGCGAAATATGTGAAATTTAGTATGTGGGAAACGAATAGAGAGTTCACGCATGGAGGTGGTAAGTGCTGCCACTTGCCTCTTTCATTCACTTACTTCAAACATTAAATATAGTAATCGTCAAAACGTTTATGGATAAAGGGGGTAACTATTGAAATAAGTGGATAAAGGAGGTAAGTTTTGTTACTTATCTCCTTCATGCGTAAAGAATAGATTAAAAAATAATTATTTGCCTCCTTTATCCACTGCTTTTTTTCAAGAATATGCGATATTTACAGATTCCAATATTGCAAATGAAAGATGGTCACTTATAACCTTTTTTCACCAAATTTTTTAATAAAATGTTATTTACCTCCTTTTTCCACTTAATCCTTCAATTGTTTTTGTAATAGTTTTGTTACTACAGGTACGCTAGTAAACCAATTATCTCCGGTTATATTTCTACCAGTTCCATAAATTGGCTTAGTTAACCTCATGACAATTTCTTCACTGGAATTGTTTTATGAGTAAAGTCCATCTGAATGCTTTCCGCAATAAACTTCTAAATTCATAGTATAGGTGGTTTTTACATCAACTAAAGCAAAAACTTTGATACCGTACTTTGAGGGTTTATTAGGAATATATTGTCTGAATGAGCAATTGCCTCTAAAAGCTAGCAATTGATCATCGATAGTTACGTATTTACTTAGTGAGTAATATTTTTAAAAAATGTCAAGGCAATATTCAAGAATCTCACGAATGGGAGCAAGTTTATCGTGCACCCTTCGTGGGTCGGTCGTGAATATTATCGAAGCGAAGACAACGTAAAATAAAATGAAATCAACGCTCATTCATCGTAAGTAGAAGACCGACACTATCCCTACTCCACTGGTTTTGTGACCTGGGGGCACCTTGGTCGCCATTTTTTACTCGTCCACGTGTGTGGAGGGGTATTACTCACCCTTTTTTTGACGGCCTCTTTTCCGTGGTCATTTTCAACCCCTAATTTTTTATTTTTTTGATGGCCATCTAATTAAGGTCCTTTTGGTCGTATTAAGAGCAGTACCCCTGGAGGTTAGGCAAACGCACATGCATACAATATTGCAAATTGCATAATTACCCTAATAAGATATTATTATTAAAATTATTGATCCTATTGTTTTAAAATGGTCATATGCTATTGGGTACGTTCGGATGATCTTTTACCTATACGAGAAATTTATTTATACGTTGTATTTCTAATAAGTAGGTTCTTCTAAGACACGTGTAGGGCTTCGCAACTTGTTCTCGGGCCTTCGCCCCCTGGCTGAAGATGGTATGGGAACCCTAACCTTATAAGACAAGTGTAGAGCTTAGCCCCTATCGTGGCCCCCTTGGTGCAATTGTATGTGGTCCTAACTTAATCTTACGGCTGTAGGCCTTCGCCCCGTCATAGAAAATTATATTCTAATAAGGAGACCCTAGCCTTGTAAGACAGGGCTTGTATCAGGGTCTGAGCCCTGGCCTCTGAGTTAAAATTGATTTTAGTGCCATCTAGTGGCGTATAGACTAATGAACAGTTTCTATAACAGAAGTTGATTATGCACACCTCTCTCTTGCTCTATTTTGTTTCTCTCTCTCCCTCTCTGTCTTTAGGCTCTTTCTCACACACAAACAAATCAATTAATTAATTAATCAATCAATCTGAAACAAATCATGCTCGATCACCAGATCGATCTCAATCAATCAACCGAAATTATGTCTTACAGTTTGCGGAAACCAGATTACAGTTCAAAACTGAATACATTAAAGTCTAAATTAAATATGAGGTGAAATAATAAATAATTTCTACCCTAATGCAATGATGCTTTTTGTATAGGGAGATTCTCTCTCTCTAAACAGGCAACACCTATACATTCGGAAAATTATGTCTGATTTATTTGCATGTTCAATTACATACACACAAAACTGTTTCATAGTAACGTATTCGTTAACTGTTATAAAAACCCCATTAAAAAGACCAGAAAGTAATAATTACTTATATATAACATAGAGTTAAATTAAATTACCATGTTTTTAAGAATACCAAACTGATATAATGGAAATAAAAGGCAAAAGGTTTTAATGGTTTTATTATTACACACGAATTAACAATAACTACAAGTTTAAAATCTACGAATACGTACCAACTATTTGTAGAGCTGATCTTATGACGTCATCCTATAAGAGTAATAATACATTTTAAAAATCTTTAGCAATATCAGGTAAAAAACATAAATATATTAAAAATAATACGCTTACCTTTAGAAGTGTTTTTCATTCAGTTGTTCTAATAATGATAACATATGTTGAACAAAAATATTTTTTATACGTGTCCACATGTAATCTCACTAAACACAATGTGTGAATGGTTGGATATAAACTGGCTATTACATTCCCATCATTAACTAATTTAGAAAGTAATACACAAAACCTGATGACTGCTACTCGTATTTAGCAATTATGCTGTACTTATAAAATTTACTTCCAAACACTTACAAATATTTTAAAAATTTTGCTAACACACACACACACATATGTACTTCACGTTATATGGATTTTTATCAGTTGAAATTAATAGCAATGTTAACTAAACGATTTAAAATTTCTAATCTGAAATAAGAGTGACGTAATCTAATCTAATTTATTTGAAATTTCACAGAGAGCATCACCATCAGCGAGATTTTGAAATACATCGTCTTCACCTTGAACGATTATATTGTAACAACCTATAAAGCAGCTAAAACCGTAACAGTTTTATCAGACACTATTATCACATGGACATGAGGTTAACCCTAAATTCAGCATGGCTTTGGAAATGCTGCACACTCTTCAAATCTTTCTGTTCGTTCGCAGAAGTTCTACCGTATTCATTTCCTTCAATTTTATCTGCATTCTGTTTCAAGACTGTAGTACGTTTTCTAATACATAAACAGAATCTTCAATACTGTGATGCGTGTAGCAGCAAAACACGTTAGCTAGCTAGTTTCACCTCTGTATTATTTTACATGCAAGCCTGACCTTATCATAAATACATCTGTCAAAAAGCTAATTAAACATAACTCCACGGACTGGGTATAGCAAGCAGCGCTTCCAATTATGGCTTTTAGTCAACACAATATAGCCTAAAACTACATACAATCGACTATCGTTGCTTTAGCACGAGAAGCAAACGAAAACACGCACGCACGCACGCACGCATGTACGCACGTACGCACGCACGCAAGCACGCACGTGCGCACGCACGTACGCACGCACGCATGCACGCACTGACGTACACACGCACGCACGCACACACGCTCGCACGCACGCTCGCACGCACGCGCTCACGCACGCACACACACACGTCACTACACGACGAACACACACACACGAGCGCGCGAAAACACGCAAACGCAAAAACACATTCACACAAAAAACACACAAACACGAAAACACGCTAACGTGAAAGCACTCTAACACGAAAACACGTAAACACAAAAACACATAAACGAAAAAAACGCTATCACGAAAACATGAAAATACGCAAACGCGAAGACATACAAATGCGAAAATACGTAAAATGAAAACACGCAAATACGAAAACACACAAACAAAAACACGCCAGCGAAAAACACGTTAACGCGAAAACTCGTAAAGCTGCAAACATGAATCAAGACGGGGAGCACCGTTAGGAAAAACAAGTTTATTGACAAAATTGAAGGAAAGCTTAGCGTTTGAAAATATATTATTATTATTATTATAAACAACAATACTTTATTTTTACTTACTAACAGCCTTTATCGGTCTTCTTCTTCTTCTTGAACCGTGATTCGTCGCTACATCATCATGGTTTTGAGATTCGTCCTTTTCCTCTACCTCATCGCTCTTCTTCCTCTTCTGTGAATCATCACCATCATCTTGGATGTAAGATACATTCAGCTCATCCACGTCATCGTTTCCATCATCATCTTGAACGGTTATGTTGTAATAGTTTATTAACAAGTCAGTAAAGTCGCTGATGTTGGCTCATAAGCAGGAGAATACATCATAATAATGGTCACTCGATGACAGTTACACTTTAAAGAGCGAAACACACGAGAAACCAGAACGCTGCTAGCCTAGGGCCTTGTGCGCTGGCGCACTCGTCAATGTTCGGGTAGAATCGGTTAAAAATTTCATTTTGACTTCGTCATGTTCCAAAAATTGAATAATCCTGCCTATAAACCATTTTTCGTCATGAAAGACAGAATAATAATTTTCAAGAAGCATTACGATATCTATGTTAGTTTGTGTATAGTTTGTGTCATCTGAGAAGTCGGAAAAATTTTCATCATCTAATACATCCTGTTCACTTGTATCTGACGATAGATGATTGATTTCATCATTTGCCTTTTTTAAATATTGTTCTTTAGCTTTCATCGACATTTGAGCTCTCTTCCTACTGGTCAATTCACTGTTTTTATCATGATCTTCAGTGCTACGGTTTTTATTACAGATAAATTTCCTTAAACGGTCAGTGCTTATTCTTCCATTCGATTCATCAAATAACGCGCACAAAGACGATTTTTTTATGGTAAGGGTTTTGTTTCCGATACAAACTTCAACACAAGGACTATTCTCTGCAGAAATACGATTTTGGTCAGAAAAATCTTTTAAAGAAAGGTCATCGCCCATTAAAGACATATTGTGCATATCATTCATAAACTGGTTATATTTCTCCATGTCTGCAATCGAATTGCCACTTTCCTTGATATTATTTAAAATTCTATTTAATGACGTGTCGCCTTCTCCCATACGTACATTCATGGCCGTCTCCGTTTAGTACATCGTCTTGAACTAGTGGAATACACAGTTTCTTCCAGAAATCATTTGACACTTGCATGTCAAGTCTTCTCGTAGCTTCTAATGCATCAGTAACTGCCTCCATTATAATTTTGTTAATTTTATTATCGATATTGCTCTCATTCAACAAACTATTGTCTGTAAAAGATGGGTTATGAATTCTTTTACGTTCACTTGAAAATATAAATTCGTCTTTTAAATCGTTTAAAATAAAGTTGATGGTCTTGATTCGTTTCAATCTGTACATCAGTGTTGTTCATGCTGAAATTGATTACAGTAGACAACGTGGTTGTCATAGACCGCGCTGCTCTAATTAAAGATTCACACGTTTGACTTCCAAAATTTTAATCAGATGGTGAGCGTTAAGTTCAATGCAAACATAAGGGTTTAAGGAAATAAATTGGTTCTGTATGCTGTATTTTGTACCAGATTGAGTAATCCACCTTCGCCAAAATGCGCAAAAAAAGAACTACGTACCAACAATTATAAATTCGTTTTTTTACATTTAATGATTTATCTAAAAATGCCGAAAACGTCAGTTGCATCAACGTTAAATACGCAATCGTTTCATCACTCTCTGGTATGGTCTTCATCAACTCTGTAACTGAAGAGGAACACATTTTTTCAGCTGCTCCAAAATTCATTTTGTCTGCTGCTTCTAAATCCGACATTGTAAGTCTATGTTTATCTTTAGAATGCATCTCAAGTAACTTCGAAGTGATTGACAGTAACACAAAAGTCACCAATCTGTAAAGCAACAGATTTATTTGTTGACCGCGTGCGCAGTTTAGTTAAAATATGCACTGTGTCTTGTGTGCAATTTTCTGTAATACTTTGGTAATCCATATTAAACCACTCCCAACTCATCGGTGCTTTGTCAGTTTTAGTATCTAGATTTAGAGGTAACATCGATTTAGCTTTCATAGCTTTCAAACACCTGGTGTCCCCATCTGAGGAAAAACCAAGTATATTTATGCCAAATTTTTTTGCTTGCTTGATCATAAATTCCCACCTATTCATAACATGTTTATAGTAAATTTATTGTCTCTACCAAACAGTGTAATACAATACGAATGAGCATTATTAGATAGAGGTTGTGCCATTATAACGTTTGCGTAGTTGCTTTTGTTTGCAGAAGAAAAATAATTTTGAATAGTTTTGACAGATGTTGCAACATAGGTATTTGTTTTGGGCAGTCCATTGGTATCCATAGGAAGAGTAAATCCTACAGTTTTATTAGTTTGTGAATCGTATTCAATTTTGCCTGTAATTCTTGATGCATCTTCGCTTATCCAAACCCATTTAGCTAAATTTCTAGCCTCTAAAAATGGGCTTAATCCCATAAAATCAAAAACTCCTTCTCTGTCACTTTTGTGAAAGTGTAAGAGAAGAAATAGAAGGTAATATATTTTTTAAATTTGAATAAAGAGTTTCATATAATAATTTACCCCCGACGACGTAATAAATATATAATGCAAACTTTTTTAGGGAATCGTAAAACGTATTATTGTTAGAATGTTTTGTCGAGTTTTTTACAGCGGCATTCATTAATTTTTTCAAGAATGCATTAAATTCTTGATCATTCGAATGTTTATCAATTTCGAAGTTCTCACAAAAAGTCATTCAAATATTAGGGTGTTGTTCGATTATTGTGTTCATTTCATTAAGTATAGGAAAGAATGATGTAATTATGGCCTGGTTTTCATCTGAATTTTCCCGCGCTCTTCGTCGTGGTTCTCACCTTTGGTATTTAGGTGCACTCCATTTTGTTGTTTTTGGTGTAGATGGAATATCAGGCATTGGCACTGTTGAGCTATTTAGTTGAGTATTTTAGATAAATTCGAGGTAACATTGAAAGAATTTTTGCAATTCTCGTCTTGTCTGTTTATGGAACCGATAGATGTGCAGCGTGACAATAAATCTTCTAAGCCTTGATCAGCTCCTGCGGTAGTAGAATTAGAATTTAGAGAAATATTTTGTAGTACCGTTATTCCTTTATTATTACAAACCGAATTTAATGGTGTAATCAAGCGTCGAGTCAAGAGTGGTTGCGACGTTGCATCTGAATTTTCTTTTTGCTGAGTTTTATCAAAAACAAAGTTATCTAATCTTTGACTGTGACTGCGTGTTGCTGTTGATGGTTTTCATCTCGGTTTTGATAGATGTTTGGCCTCGTGTTTGGCATTAAAATGATGATGAAAATTAGAATAAATCCAACGTTTTACGGTACATTTGTTTTGCGATGCTTTTTAAATTTAATACGTGTATTCAAAAGCATTGTACAAAACAATATAAATTATCAGAATCCGGGTTGGAATCTAATGTGCATGAAACTGCAATATCATTCACTTTGTCCTCATAGTCTAACCATTGTTCCGGTGTACATTTATTTTAAATTCATTTTTTTTAAACTTTCGTGATTATTGAGTTTTCCTCGGTCAGATTTGTTGATTTTGTATGAATATTTTTAGAGACCACGAGTTCTTCAGATTGTGAAATGGATTGTACAGGCAATCGTGAACGTGACAATTTTGAATTTTTTCTAGATTTACAATCGTTCAATTTTTGCTTGAAGTAATTGGCAATAACGTACACTGATTTTTTATGTCCTCTGAAGATTTTGTATAATTGAGGGCGATCCGAAAAAATTCCATAATAATCCTTAAATGAATCTAATGAGTAGAATCTCCTTCGCGAAATTAATAAATCATATGATAAAATCATCTTCGCATATTTCCGATAAAACATTTTCATTTCCGTAGCCGTTAATGTATAACATCTTTATCTCACTTGGTAATTTACACCCAGCGCTTTCTTCAGCTTCACAAAAAAAAGTTTCATGTTCTAAAGACATCGTCTAAAATTAATGCAAAAAAAAACTATTAATTGCGTGTACTATGTGAAATTTAATAAATAGATATGTACATAAAAATAAGATTATAGGCACCGCACACATATGTTACTGCCTCGGTTACTGCTTTTCATAATAAAAATTTGGGTAAACAAAATAAACTAGTAAAAGCAAGGTAATTAAACATTGCTAGATATGGTAAAACTACATTAACTAAGGGGGTTCTCCATGTTCACAAAAAGTGTATCGAACAAAATTACAATATTATTTGACGAGAACTAAAAAAACTACTATTATAAGTTTTTTTTTTATGAACGAATAAGTTTAAAGGTAAATATGTAATTAAAAATTATTATTAATTATATTAAATACATAAATAAAAAGTTAACCTCGAGTAGGATTTGAACCTACGACCTGTACTTTGCTAGAGTACCGCGCTAACCAACTGCGCCATCAAGGTTCAAACCCCAATCGATGTAAATTTTGTCTTTATGTATGTAGAACTGATGTATATTCTAAATATAATATTTAGAATTTTCTTGATCGTTATCCATGTACACTCTTTTTAGCAGTAATATTAAGGCACTTAAAGGGTAAGTACTAAATCACAAATATTAAAACTTGACAGTTGAAAAATTATTTCTCTTATCCATAGCAACCATTCATATCATTCTCGAAATAGTGACTAAGGAATGAAAATTTTTTGGAGATAACTCTAGAACAGTTTGATTTAGATATAACAACATATCATATCAGTTTGTAGCAAATCTAATCCAATTCGATTACGTAACAAAAATAGGGTATTCCATTAAAAAATTGACTTTTTACATTTTTACCTCTGGCTGAAAAGTATACGTTCAGGCATTATTCTCAGGCAAAGATTTTTATTTTAAAAAATGCATGCGATACAGACATCTTTAAACTACTAACTTAATTGGATTTTAACTTTTTATCTCAATCTAAATAGGAGTTACAGTCCATTTTGTAAACGTCAACCAGCTGCAAGATTTCGGAAAATAATTTTTATCTCTAAAAACATAATAGATCCTAAAATCCAAAAATATATATAGTGTTCTATTGAAAATAACAAAGTAGTTGGCGACTTAATTAAAGAGGACGCAATCAATTACACCTGATTTTAAATTTTTAAGTGTTTATTTTGGCCACAACCTCATAAACTTCTAATGAACTGTCCCGCTGAGACACCCTATATATATATATATATATATATATATATATATATATATATATATATATATATATATATACCATTTAAGTCCGGACCATATGGGATTTTTAACCTCGGTTGTAGCATAGATCTGATTATCGCACCAATTTTTGCTTCAAATAAAACAAAAAATGTATAGTAGTCATCTGTCAAAAATTACATGATTAACAAAAAAATTGAAAAAAACGCATAAATTGGCCGAATTTCGGAAAAAATTATTACAAAAAGTTGTTAGTTTTGTGCTTTTAGACTTATGTGCTGAATTTCAACGACCTAGTATGATTTTGTATTTTTGGCAGTTTTTTGACATTTTACAAATTATTTAACATCTTGATTTGATGTAACCTACGTAAAATTCTTTATCTAATGAAAACTCAACATGCTAAGTCTATTGAAGTTAAAAACAAAATGGCTTTCAAGATTTTTTTTAAATTATAAAAATTTATCCACCATCATGAGTCATGTTTGGTGCAAAGTTCGTTTAACTTTTGTTTTGAAGCAAAAAAATATTTTTTGCTTTTCTAGTTACATAGAAAACTCAATTCAAATTTGGTGAGATATGTTAAAACAAGAGTTTTCTTAGCGTTGAATTAAAATTTTTAACAACGTAATGTTTTTTATTACAGACATAAATTTAACAATTTGCTGTTTTATCTTTCTTTTAATACTTCAGCTAAACGTATTTCTCAAAAGGATAAATCTGATTTATTATGATAAATAACACATTTTACATTCTAATCAGAATCTGTAATGGCAGTTACTTAATAATATATTTCAGTTAAAAACAAAAGTTAAACGAACTTTACACCAAACATGACTTCTGATGATGGATGAAATTATATAATTTTTGAAAAAATAACAAATAACATTTTGTTTTCGGCTCAAATACATCAGATATGCTGAGTTTTCATTAGATAAGGGATTTTACGTAGGTTACATAAAATCAAGATGAAAAACAATTGACAAAAAATCAAAAAACTGCCAAAAATCAAAAATCATAGTATGGCATTGAAATTTGACACAAAGGTTTAAAATGACAAAACGAACAACTTCTTCTAATATATTTTTTCGAAATTCGGCCAATTTATGCGTTTTTTCCATTTTTTTCTTAAAGATGTAATTTTTGACAGGTGACCTCGGTTGTAAAACCAACTTACTATAGTTAATTTTTGGTTTTATTTGAAGCAAAATGGATGCGATAATCAGATCTATGCTAAAGTCAAAGTTAAACAAAATCCCCATATGGTGTGAACTTAAATGGTCACACTGTGTATATACATATATATATATATATATATATATATATATATATATATATAATATTCCGTTCTTCCGGGTATTATCCCACGTTTTTCTTCCTCGACGATGTTTCGACCAAATATCACTGGTCAGTATCAAGTCTTCTTTTCGTTGCTTGTGTTACTCGAACAAAAATTTTGTTCTCCGTCCGGTGTAAAAGTTTTAATACTGCTTCACATTCTCTTTTTTCACTTTCTCTTTTTTTCTATTTCTGGTTTTCTATTTTCTGTTTCTTTTGCTGTGATTGTGCATGACGTAATTTGATTTTTTGTGTTTTTCTTTGTATGTTGATTTAATGCTGTTTTCCATGTTGAGGGAAGTCATCTCGGGTGTTGAGGTTGTCTGGACGCTTTTCAATTTCTATCGCTCCCTTATAATTCGTCGTCTTGTATGTTCTATGTTGGTAATTAGTCTAGCGTTTTTAAAGTCAATAGTGTGTGATGTATTTTGACATGCTGTGCCAAGGATGACGTCTCGTGGTCTTTCTTCACCGCATTTTGGTGTTCCTCCATTCTTACTTGAATTATCCTATTTGTTTGTCCAATGTAAGAACTTGCGCAATCTTTACAAGGGATCTCGTTTTCTCTTTGGTTTTCCAGATGAATTTTGGTTTTTTGATTTGTACGCAGTTTTCTGATTTTCTTCTCTGTGTTGATTATAGTTTTTATGTTATGTTTGTTCAGAATTCTGCTTATTTTATCTGTCGTACCTCTCACATACGGTAAAAAAGCAGCTACTATGTACTCTTTGGTTTCGTCTTTGTCCATTGATTATTTGGGTTTGCATGCTTTCTGAATGTGGTATTTCGAAAAACCGTTTTGTGTTAGAGCCTGGTGAAGCTTTTTCTTTTCTTCCAATCGATTGCCATCGTCTGCCAGTTTCTGGGATCTGGTTACCAGTGTTTTTACAACTGACTTCAGTTGTGCAGGATGGTAATGAGAACTGGTGTCTAGGTATCGATTTGTATGTGTCTCCTTTCGATACACTGTGTGTCCCAAACTTCCATCTTTTTTCCTAATGTCACAAGTACATCTAGGAAAGGTAACAACAAAATAAAATAAAAGCCCATTACACATTTAAACATTCGACAAGAAAAGTGTATTGAGACAGATGGATTTCATTGTGAACATCTTTTATAATCGTAATACTTATTAAATTGTTTTTTACTTTGTTCCACATCGTTGAAACTATTTTATTATTTGGTTATTGTTATTTATTTTATTTCTTAATTTATGAATAGACATTTCTTGGGCTTGTTCATTTCATTCCGATTAAAATAATTACACATGATTTTTTCTCAAACAAATAAGAAAACTAGGTTATTACAAACATTTTTTATCTGTTTTCTGTCTATTACGGGTGGAAAAAGTTACATACAGGGTGAATTTTTGAGATTAACCAGATATGCCAGATTTCTAAATCCGGCCCTGTAAATCAATTAAAATTATGGTATTTACCATACTGGAGCACAGTGTGTGTCGTTACTGTTTATTTTAAAGATTTCTTTTTAATAACTAAACATTATTATACAATAAGATATTTCATTATTGCCAATTTTCAATTTGACTCTAAAATGAATCTTTAATTGAACATGTGTGGTAAGTGTAACAAAAAATTCAAATACCCAGGTTTAACTGTCTATTAATGCGCTCTGAAAAAATTATATCAGATTTTAGAGAAATCATGTACAGGGCGAAGTATTGGATATTAAGCAGTCCCACAAATTTTCACGAAGACGGTACTGAATTTTTTTAAATCTGAATATGTCAGTTAGTTGCTAGACACGAATACACACTTTCACCAAAAAATGAGACAAATCGACTTAATCATTGAAAAGATATGACGAAACATTGTTTTGGTGAAGATCCATAATTCACCCTGTATATTAATAAACAAAACAAGCAGACATTTTTTAACGGTCATTTGAAAATCCCCTAAGGTGCTTCTACTTATGGTAGAAGTATGTACAGTTCCTCGTGACTCACTCCGTATATGTATAAATTATTTATCGAATCACCCTTTTAAAACTAATCACAAATGATAACTTTTTCGGACCGTCATTTTAAAAAAAATTTTAAGTGCTTCCCTATCAAATAATTATTCTAAAAAAATTATATTATTAACACAAGAATTCAAAACTTCTATAATAATTGATATATATATATATATATATATATATATATAGGGTGTCTCAGCGGGACAGTTCATTAGAAGTTTATGAGGTTGTGGTCAAAATAAAATCAGGTGTAATTGATTGCGTTGTCTTTAATTAAGCGCCAACTACTTTGTTACTTTCAATAGAACACCCAATATATTTTTGGATTTTTGGATCTATTATGTTTTTTGAGATAAAAATTATTTCCGAAATCTTGCAGCTGGTTGACTTTTACAAAATGGACTGTAACTCCTATTTAGATTGAGATAAAAAGTTAAAATCCAATTAAGTGAGTAGTTTAAAGGTGTCTGTATCGCATGCATTTTTTAAAATAAAAATCTTTTCCTGAGAATAATACCTGAATTTATACTTTTCAGCCAGAGTTAAAATTGTAAAAAGTCAATTTTTTAATTGAATACCCTATTTTTTGTTACGTAATCGAATTGGCGGTAAGATTTGCTACAAACTGATATGACATGTTGTTATATCTAAATCAAACTGTTCTAGAGTTATTTCCAAAAAACGGAAAATTTTCATTCTTTAGTCACTATTTCGAGAATAGTTGCTATGGATACGAGAAATAATTTTTGAAATGTCAAGTTTTAATGTTTGTGATTTAGTACTTACCCTTAAGTGCCTTAATATTACTGCTAAAAAGAGTGAAAATGGATAACGATAACCAAAATAACGTTTATACAAATCAAGAAATTCTCAATTTATTTCTTATACAAGATTCTTAGTAGAACTTGCACAATATTTAACGAAAACTATCCACATTTACCTCCGATGACAAACGGTAAATTTAGAAGAATAGAAGCAAATTTTGTGCGCTTTGGACGAATTGGTTAAGTGCTAAAGCGACCAAAAACTATAGTTGATGATGAAGAGGGAGAGTTGAATACCTTAGCTTATTTCGAGACCAATCACTTCCATGAGAAAAAATTCTCGTTAGTACAAGACCTTCATCCTCAAGACCCCAGCGACAGAGTTACCTTGTGTGAGATGCTACATCTTCGAAGTCAAGAGGAAGAGAATTTTTTGAGAAGAATGATCTAGACGAAGGAATCTAAGTTTTCGCGTGAAGGGATTTTTACCAGGCATAATAACCATGTCTGGGCTTCAACCAATCCGCATGAGATCCGATAAAGAAACTATCAGGTCAGGTTTAGTTTCAATGTTTTTTGCCTTATGATGGATGACAAGTTCTCTTACGTCATTTGTGACTGCGTGTTAACGGCGGCGCGTTACCTCAATTTATTACCAACTGTAGTAGTAGATTTTCTTAACGACCTGCTTTTGAACTTGAAAGGAGGTCGGTATCAATTAGATGGAGTACCCAGGAAGTATCCCAAGAACTTACCTTCATGTTCGAAAACAGGTGTATAAGGCGGTTAGGGCCATAGAACTGGCCTGCAAGGTCTCCAGTTTTGACACCTTTGGACTTCCACCTTTGGTGATATATCAAGCATCAGGTCTGCCAGACTCCGGTGAATACGAGGGAGGAATTAGAGGCATGCGTGAAAGCAGCATTCGAAGTACGAACAGTAGTACTGGAGAGTGTTTCTTCACGCTTAACGTCATGCTTGGATGCGAACGGTCACCATTTCTAACATTTATTATAATTTGTTTATAGTTTTTTTTATATTAGATATAATATTAAGAGATAAGTACTAACCTTAAAAACTTGACAATTGAAAATGGCTAAGGAATTAAAATTTTGCGTTTTTTGGAAATAACTCTAGAACAGTTTCATTTAGGTATAACAACATGACATATCACTTTGTAGCAAATCTTATGGCCAATTCGGTTACGTAACAAAAATAAGGTATTCAACTTAAAAAATTTAATGTTTTTACATTTTTAACTCTGGCTGAAAAGTATGAATTTAGGCATTATTCTCGGTATAACCGGAAGCGCCAGAAGTCTGAAAATATTTTAATTCAAGAAAACACAATCAATTGTACCTGATTCTAAATGTTCAAGTTTTTATTTTGGCCACAACCCCATCAACTTCTAATGAACGGTCTCGCTGAGACACCCTGTATATGTACAGATACAGAAATTATACGAACGTATAATTCTAATGACAAAGCTGGTAGTACCACTTACGTTTGTGAAGGAGTTTTTATAATGTAGTTCCGCTAGGTATATTGCGGATAAGGAAAAGAACTATAAAAGAAAAACGTTCTGCATACACAAAAATAGCAACACAAATAAAATAAAATTGTTAGTTGCAAATACATAGATCAACACGCATTTGGATTCCATAGCTTATTGAATAATCAAAATTACTATCACTCTTCTCAAACCTTAACGTAGCATTTAATATAGGCCTTTACCTCAAAAATGGTGATCGCCATGCTATGTAGTTAGCTAACTGTAGTGTAAGTAAAAGACCATAACGTGTTAAAGGTTTGCGTATACAATTCATGAACCCGAAGGTAACATATTTGAAACCAGGCACTCAACGGTATTCCAACGATTAACACACTGTGAGAGTTACAGCGGTTATCTTCCAATAATGGCCTTATGCTACTTCACATGGAGCCGTCTTATGCCTCCATTATATTTACATGTAAACATTCATCTTAAAATATGTTACATTATAGAGAACCTCCCTACATTAAAAAACAATTTTAAAATTATCCTTGGTAATTCTATATTAAGTAATATAATGACGTTTACCATGGCATTGTGATACAAAATTTATATACAAAACTTCAATTCTTATTTGCTTCAATTTATAAAAGAGCATTCAGTCTTCAAATCAATGAATAAAATTCTTATAATTATTTTACCTTTTCATTTAGGTCTAATAATATAAAGATTTACTGAAAGAAAATACAATTAATAACTATGTAACATTACTTATCTATTCTATTCTATCTCGAAACATTCCCCATCCCTCATCCAAAAATCAGCAACCCCATCAATTATTTTTTCAAACCTCTACCCACGCACACCCTATATCTACCATCAAATACACAACAACCGCGCATATTTACTAGATCGTTTAAATTCAACCTGCCTTCTAATTTATTAATTAAAATGTATAAATCTGCATGAGATGTTATACATAACATACGTCCCTTTTTGAAAGAGAACCTCCAAAAATAATTTTTAAAACTACAACAGGTGGAGCGACTATCCAACAAATTTGAACATTTGAAAATTAAGAGTATTCGTAATTACCCGAGCGGTTCAAGACCTCCAATTGGCGTTCAATACCGGACCTTTCCAATATCCTCATTCTCAAACATCCAAAAATATGCAATATTAAGCATTAACGGGTTACGATACATCCAAGTTAACAGCTGATTCCATACTGAGTATTCTTAAGAGGCTTCTATTAAACGGCAACAAGCGAGGTATTTTGCCAATTTATACTCAGAAATAGTACCAACGAGATTAGTAAGAAGAGATATTTGACCCGTAAGTTGAAAATTCGATAATCTAGTACCATTAATCAATAAACAGACAAGTTAAGAATGTATATTGATTATGAAAAGTGCCATCTTTGCGTTTGTACGTAACCTCACACACTGTACAAATTAAGCTATACACCATTGCTTCTTAATTTAAAACATAAATATGAGCAACACTCTGTTGTGAACTAGAGGTGACCTTAAATTGACACCTGTCACACAAATTATGGTAGCTAATAGTTGGGAAATTTTACTCGACCAGCATCAGACAAGACATCCTTTTAACTAAACGGTTGGAAGTGACTTATAACATGGTTTATTATAATCATAACCGGATTTCGTTAACATTATACAAATATTTTGAATGTATTTTTACTAAAACATTTTTAACACCGTTGCAGGGGACGATGAAGTAGATCTTTGATTGTAGCCCAATTCAAAGCATGGCACATTAATTTAAATAATCTCTATAGACGTATAATAAAGAAATAAAACTAAAGGAAGAGAATTGGTACAAATTTGTCTTTTTGTTTTCACCACAGTTAGTTTAATGACAGTTGATGTTGGATTTTAGAGCTAAAAGAGGAAACCAATTATGTTAGTTCCGGTAAAAACGTCACATCAGAAAAGAATTCCTTATAAAACTGTTTGCTAAACTGCTACGGTTGTGGTAAGAAAACATCACAATGTAGCGATCAAAGTAGAACATTCCCTGTGAAGTTTTGGGAAATATGTTTTTTAAAATCGGGCACCAGATCACGATGTCATCAAATGAAAGTATAGTATCGGTAACAAGAGGTAAGGAAATGTTGGAATGCCCGTTTGAGCTCCATCGTTAACAAACTATCCAAACAGTTTTGGTTAAGTTAGAGCGTATTTGAATTAAAAGAATTACCTTACATTAGTAAAAGATACAAAACAACATATACGTTTAACACAATGAAGTGACATACAAAAAATAGCGAACATTTCAGGTAACTCTAATTACCACTAGTTATCCTTCAGAGTAAAGTCATTTCCTCGAACCAATATTAACTTATGGCACACCACCATATTACACATTCCTCTTATTTTAAAAATGGTCTTCATGCTTCTTCTGAGACCAAAACTGGGAAATGCATTTATGAAAGAATAAATTCAATTGGTATCAATTGCGAGCTGTATCGCCAAAACAAGTTCTTAAGGACATTAGAACACCGGAAGCATCCATTTTGGTTTACAACAATAATAGTCCCAAATTAAAAAGCACCGAACGCGTTTCAATAGCTCAGTGATTTTTAATGTTTGTGTGGTACGTGGGTGTATTTTGTTTATTACAGGTCTTGACACAGTTCCAGCGTTCTATATTTTTCAACAACAATAGTCATATCGGTGCAAAAACAAACCAGGATTGGTCTTACGCACACTAATAAAATCAGACCTCTGCACCAAAACTAAATAGTGAAGAGTGAAAAACGATTAATCAAATCCTTATCCTGATCTGCATTAAAATATACTTTAAAAATTACAGAAATGGCATCTAGGGCACCTGCTATTCTAAAACGTTCAGTAACGTCAGAGTTTAACTCACCAAAATATTCTTCCCCTACTTTTTTATCCATACCAATAGTTGCTAACAAAAGTGCTTTAACTGAATTCTCCACATTTTACATCACTATCCACATCTATAGTAATTCTAACCAGAAGAACCAGATAAACTAGGTGTCTCCCCCAACCATGTAAGTTCAACTACGAACAGTAATAGTTCAAATACATTATTGAATCCTCAACGACATCCTGGTGATGGCACACCAATCTGGTAATGTACCCAGGCCAGTCTAGTGACTACGCAAGTCAAATTCAAATATAAAAATATCGCAACTGATGGTCTAATTCTAATGACAAAGCTGATGGGACAACTTACGTTGTGTGAAGGAGTTACTATGTGTTGCGAGTATCTAGCGGAGGAGAAAATAAAGGCAACACATAAAAACATATATAAATTTATAAGTATTGTTCAACACTGGGTTTATTGCGGACAAAGAAAGAACTACAAAAGGAAAACCTTCCGCATACTATAACAAGAATAAAATATAAGTATTAGTTGTAAATACATAGATCAATACGCATTTAGATTCTACTAGTAGAATGGGGGCAGAATAGGATAATGACGTCATAATTAATTAAAAGTGGTGGGAGGTGGAGTGGGGTTAACTAAAAGTAGTGGGGACCATAATGGAGGTCTGGGGTGGGGCCGGCTCCTTTTCAGGGGCGTTTTTCAACCCCTAGGCGGGGTTTAGCCGCTTATTAAGGTCCTTTTGACAATATTAAGAGCCTTTACGGCGGTCTAACCCTCTGGTTAGGGGTGTTGAATGCCCCTAGGGTGTGGTCTAGTGGCCATTTTGTCTGGGTTAAGGTGGGGGTGTAAGACCCTTATGACTTCATTAAGGCGTGACCACGCACACTCTTTTCACCTGACTGGTTGTACATAGGCGTGGCTAAGACTAAACCAAACCTAACCTTACACCTGATTGGCTCGCGTAAGGCCCACCCCTCTGGCTTCTGATTGGGCCTTACCCCACTACGCAGCAGCTGTGCTCTGATTGGAGGATTAATTCTTTGCATTCTGATTGGTGGTGGCGGGAAATTTGAATCTAATAAAAGGGCCTAATGCTACATTGTAAGACAGGTGTAGGGCTTCGCAACCTTGCTCTCGGGTCCTCGCCCCCTTGTTGTGATCGGACCTTGTTCGGGGGCTTCATGTATTGTCGAGACCTATTGGCGGAAAATTTGAATCTAATAAGCTCTCGAGTCTTCGCCCTCTTGTCGTGATGGGAACTTGTTCGGAGGGCCTTCGTACATTGTCGTAGCCCGATTGGCAGGAAATTTGAATTTGTATTCTAATAAGGGGGCCTAATACTAGCTTGTAAGACAGGTGTAGGGCTTCCCAACTTGCTCTCGGGGCTTTGCCCCCTTGTCGAGGCCCCATTGGTGGAAAATTTAAATTTGTATTTAAGTGTCTGCAGATTATGGCTGGAAATAAGGATTTGTATTCTAATAAGGGGCCTAACGCTAACTTGTAAGACAGATGTAGGGCTTAGCAACTTTCTCTCAGGCCTTCGCCCCTTGAACAAAACTTGAATTTGTGTGTGGCGCCATCTCGCGGTATATTTTTAAAAGTACACACAGGGACCTGTAATGGTTATGGAGGGAAATTTGAAGTAGGGAGTCTAATACTAAGTTTTAATATATGACGTATGCTACAGGGTCTCAAACCACAGTTACGTACAATATATTTTGGTATTAATTATGATTCACAATGTATCGCATTTGGTTTGTTTTAATTATGAGTCATAATTAAATCTCGTTGTTGTTCAAGTCAATCACGACCAAATTAATCTCATGCACAATGAGGTAAGAATTTTATTAAAACCAATAACACATAACGTAATTTTGTATTACCATTTTCTACCTGAATATTAAATTTGTTGTTTTCCCTGCGGCTCCTAAAGAAATTAATGAAACGTCTTTAATCTTCAACTGCTAATTAAATTGGTTTATGCGCTGGTCCTCGGTCTTGAAAAACTTGTAGAAACGCAGAGGTAGTATGCATTTAAACTCAGTCAGTTCCAAAGTAACCCTTTCACCATACTTTGTTGATATGAATCCAAGAGCGAGTATTGTGTATTCAACACCAATTAATATTTTTAAAAGGTTTAAAATAAGTTATAGCGTTTAGGTTACCTAAATCCATATCTGTAATTATAACACACCATTAAAAACTGTACGAATAAAATAAATAAAGTAAAAGCTAAGACAAAAAAGAATAACTCACCAGGGTTGTATTGAAGAAACGGGCTATTGGCCCACGAAATTAAAAACTGCAAGTGAAGCTAAAGAATACCTCATTCGTTTTTTATACACACACAATCTAATTATTCTTTTACGCAACAGGAAAAAACAAGTCGCATAAACAATGTTTCCCTAATTAGCTAACGTTCTAAAAATAAATATACAGTTTATGGATAATAACTTATTGTAAAGTCGGCCAAATTAACATTCAAAACTCTTTTGATAAAACAATATCAAACTTCCAATACAACTACGATTCTAAAGCCTGTGTAAAATCGGTAATTAATTAAAGGCATTATCACCAAATTTTGTTAAAGTAACGGTAAACCTTCACTAGGTTATTAAAACTGTTAATTAGTTAGTTAGAAAATAATTATAGTTAACAATACAATGTAAAAGACATTCAAGTCGTTATTCACTCGGAACTCGTTCGGGGGTCTCAGTGCATTGCATTTGAAATTTCATTATAATAAGGGGCCTAATTTGAATTTGTATTTAAGTCTCTGCAGATTATGGCGGGAAATATGAATTTAAATTGTAATAAGGGGCATACTGCTAACTTGTAAGACAGATGTAGGGCTTAGCAACTTACTCTCAGGCCTTCGCCCCCTCGACCAAGAATCTGAATTTGTTTGTGGCGCCATCTATGAGGGGGAAATTTAAACTTGTATTATAATAAGGGGCCTGATGCTAACTTATAAGACAGACATAGGGCTCAGCAACTTGCTTTCGGATCTTACCCCCTGGTCCCTTAGTGGGAAATTTACATTTGTATTTAAGTGTTTACATTCTGATTACTTATTGCGAGAAATTTGAACTTGTATTCTAATAAGGGGCCTAATGCTTAACTTATAAGACAGACGTAGGGCTTAGCAACTTGCTTTCGAGTCTTAGCCCACTGATCCCTTGGCGGGAAATTTGAATTTGTATTTAAGTCTACATTCTGATTCTTTATTGCGAGAAATTTTAATTTATATTCTAATAAGTGGAGCCCTAACGCTAACTTGTAATACAAGTGTAAGGCTTCGCAACTTACTCTCGGGGCTTTGCCACCTTGTCTTGGCCTCTAGGTGTAAAATCTGAATTTGTATTTAAGACTCTGTAGTTTAAGGCGGTAAATTTGATTCTGTATTCTAAATAAGGTGGACTCCTTGACGGAAAATCCAAATTTGTATTTAAGTCTCTGCATTCTGTTTGGTTATGGCGGGGAATTTGAATTTGTATTCTAATAAGGGGCACGAATGCTAAGTTATAAGACAGGTGTAGGGCTCCACAACTTGCTCCACATCTTTAATTTCAATGTTTTATTACATCTTTCAGTCTCTACATTCTGATTGTTTATTGCGAGAAATCTGAACTTGTTTTCGTATAAGGGGGCCTAATGCTAACTTATGAGGCAGGTATAGGGCTTCGCAACTTGCTTTCGGGCCTACACCCCCCTGGAGGTAAATTTGAAATTGTATTTAAGTCTTGCAGGTTATGGAGGGAAATTTATCTTCTAATAAGTGGATATCTAACGCTAACTTATAAGACAGGTATAGGTCTTTGGAACTTGCTTTTGGGAATTCGGTCCCTTTAGCTCCCTTAGCGGTAAATTTGAACTTGCATTTAATTCTCTGCATACAACGTTTATCACTATCATTAGACACCCATGATAATAATAATATCACGCAAATTCGGAAATACCTCTGGTAAATGAGGCCCTAGATTTATAAACTAACATCGATTTAATTCCGTTAGGGAACTATAGGACACTGTGATTTATTTTACCCCAAAGCTTAACATTATCATTAGACCGTCATAATAATAATAATAATAACACCCAAATTCGTAAATACCTCTGACAAAAAGGCCTTAGATTTATAAACAAGCTTGAATGCACTATTTAGTTTTTGAAAATGGGCAACTGCATCAAAAAATTCTGAAACAGTCGTATATTCCCTAAGGTGGAATTTAAGTGTTTTTTCAAAATCTGAATAACGATTAATTTTATACGAAAATGTGTAGACATATTTTTTAAAGAACATTTAATTTTATATAACTCTTCTTGATAAAGTTTCTTAATATCAAGCAAACTAAGTAAACTAATTAATTAAACAAGATTGAAAATGCTTAAGTTGTATTATCGGTGTTTTATAGAAACAGGCGACTTTTTTGTAAGCATCTATATGTTCTTTAACGTCTATCTGACATGAAGTTTTTAACGACATAGATTATTGTTTTAGTTTTTAAAATGAGGCCTATTTTCGTTATGAACGTATTAAAAGTGGTTGTACAGTTATCCTAACAATATCTGGTGTGGAACAACACACGACCTTCCAACCTTTTTTTTTTATTATTGTGGACATGAACAGGCTAAATTAGGCCTATCGTGCTAAAGCACTCAGGAACACTTAGGAGGATGGATAGAGGGATAATGAATTGCCAATAGATGCCTATGAACAGCTACCTTAAATTTTCTCATATCATAAGTGAGAGGAAAACAGGAACTAGGGAGATCATTCCAGAGTTTAGAAGCTGTGTAGAAAAATGTGGATTGCGCCCGTTTGGTACGACAAGTGGAGATTTGAACTGCATACTGATGATGTGAATGAGTGAACCGAGTGTTTCTCGCAAAGATAGCCCGAGATGGTATCAAAGAATATAATTCAGCAGCACAATAGTCGTTGTAATAAGGATAATACAAAAAAAGAACTGAAACCATCCTTCTATGCTCAAAGGACTGTATGTGAGAAGTTAAGGACGGGTCATTTATAAGCATAATCGCTCTCTTTTGAATACGATCAACGATATCGAGAGCGTATTAGGGAGCACTAACCCAGAGGTGAGAATTACATTCCATATGAGGCCGAATTTGGGTCTTATACAGCAGAAGGAGTTGTCGAAAGGTAAAGTACTGCTTAGATCTGTAAAAAAAGCCTATTTTACGAGCAGCTGTTTTAATAGCTGACAGAAGATGGTCAACCCATGAGAGATTTGAAGATACCCAACAGAGTAATAAAGTCTGAAAACTTAAGAACTGAGCCATTCATACTTACAACAGGAAATGATCGATCTTTTTTGGCGGACATAAGGCAATACTGAGTTCTGTTAGCAATAACTTTAACTAGATTATTGCTTCCCCATTTCGAGAATACGTTGAATGTCTTTGTTGATTGAGTTTGCCATTTTAGCTTTAATTTCTTGATTTGACATAGAAGGTGGATTATCACTATGAGTAGACTGAGATGAACTACAGTGAAGAGTGCTATCGTCAGCAAAGCAATGGATGGGGTTAGTTGTTGAAGCAGTAAGGTCATTTATGTACAGTAGAAAAAGTGTAGGCGCTATAACGGATCCCTGTGGCACGCCCGCGTTAATGCTAACTTCTTTTGAAAAAAAGCCATCAATTACGACACGTATTCGTCTTTTAATAAGGAAACTAGAAATCCAGTTGATGAGCGTATCATTTAACCCAAACGAGGTGAGTTTGGCAGGTAAACACTTATGCCAAACTTGGTCAAATGCCTTTGAGATATCTAAAGCGACTACAACTGTTTCACCGTACTGCTCTACTGTATTGTTCCAAACTTGGGTAACATATGAAAGAAGATCGCCTGTTGAACGACTTCGCGTAAACCCATATTGGTGGTCACTAAGGAGTTTGTTAGTTTCAAGGAACGTGAGCAGTTGCTGATTGATGGCTTTTTCCATGATTTTAGATATAATGGAAGTGATGGCAATTGGTTGGTAGTTTGAGGGATCGGTCTTATCGCCTTTTTTGGGAATAGGTTGAACATTTACTAACTTCCATGATGAAGGGAACTCCCCAGAAGACATAGAGATCGTATACAGTTTAGATAGGACTGGTATTAGTTCGGGGGAACATTTCTTTAAGACAATAGCTGGGATACCGTCTGGGCCAGTCGCCTTATTGAGATGAAGCCTACTGATGATCGATTCCAAGAGCTTGTTCCGAAAATGAATTGGTTTCATAGCGTATGAAGAAGAGTTGACTAAGGGCACATCTTTTCCAGAATCATTGAGACACGAGTTTGATGCAAACAAATCCACAAAAGCATTGGCTTTGTCTACAGAATCAGCAACTACCGATCCGTCAATAGACGTCAGGGGGGGAAATGAAGATGTTCCAAAGTTTTTACTAATGGCTTTAGCTAAAGACCAAAATTTACGACTGCCTAAAGGAGATGTAGCTAGTTCATTGCATTTTCGTTGTTCGAACAACTTTTCAGTTTTAGTGATTTCACTTTTGCAGATATTTCTAGCACCAACGTATTCTACATGACTGTCGACCGATTTATTAGATTTCCATTTCATGTAATATTTATTTTTTAAAGATATTGCATCAGCACAAGCCTTATTGAACGAGGGTTGGGAACGTGAATGACCTATACGGTAATGATTTTTGGGAATTCATAACTCCATTCCCATGAGGATGACTTCAGATACTGAAAGGGCGATGTTCGAAGAAGAGGGCGACTTAAAACAATATTCACGCCATGGAAAGGTTGCAAAGAAATCCCGTAAATCATTCTATCGAGCTGACTTAAAACACCACAAGGTTCTATCGGTTTTGCGAACCACAGTGGAATTAGGTACAGTAGAAATTATTTATATTAGACAATGGTTGGAAAGACCTAAAGGCGAAAGAACGGAAGTTTTATAAACAAGAGGGTTTCATATAAGAAAGAGATCTAGAAGATGCGGAGTATGGTTAGGGTTATCAGGGATTCTTGTAGTTTCAAAAATCATTTGTGTGAGATCACATGAAATAGCAAATGTTTCTGCTCTTGACCAGCGGGATTTGTAGTAGATAAACTGCAAGTGAAGCTAAAGAATACCTCATTCGTTTTTATACACACACAATCTAATTATTCTTTTACGCAACAGGAAAAAACAAGTCGCATAAACAATGTTTCCCTAATTAGCTAACGTTCTAAAAATAAATATACAGTTTATGGATAATAACTTATTGTAAAGTCGGCCAAATTAACATTCAAAACTCTTTTGATAAAACAATATCAAACTTCCAATACAACTACGATTCTAAAGCCTGTGTAAAATCGGTAATTAATTAAAGGCATTATCACCAAATTTTGTTAAAGTAACGGTAAACCTTCACTAGGTTATTAAAACTGTTAATTAGTTAGTTAGAAAATAATTATAGTTAACAATACAATGTAAAAGACATTCAAGTCGTTATTCACTCGGAACTCGTTCGGGGGTCTCAGTGCATTGCATTTGAAATTTCATTATAATAAGGGGCCTAATTTGAATTTGTATTTAAGTCTCTGCAGATTATGGCGGGAAATATGAATTTAAATTGTAATAAGGTGCATACTGCTAACTTGTAAGACAGATGTAGGAGCTTTCAAAACTCTAGGCCTTCGCCCCTCGACCAAGAATCTGAATTTGTTTGTGGCGCCATCTATGAAATTTGAACTTGTATTATAATAAGGGCCTGATGCTAACTTATAAGACAGACATAGGGCTCAGCAACTTGCTTTCGGATCTTACCCTGGTCCCTTAGTGGGAAATTTAAATTTTATTTAATGTTTACATTCTGATTACTTATTGCGAGAAATTTGAACTTGTATTCTAATAAGGCCTAATGCTTAACTTATAAGACAGTCGTAGGGCTTAGCAACTTGCTTTCGAGTCTTAGCCACTGATCCCTTGGCGGAAATTTGAATTTGTATTTAAGTCTACATTCTGATTCTTTATTGCGAGAAATTTTAATTTATATTCTAATAAGTGGAGCCCTAACCTAACTTGTAATACAAGTGTAAGGCTTCGAACTTTCTCGGGCTTTGCCACCTTGCTTCCCTAGGTGTAAAATCTGAATTTGTATTTAAGACTCTGTAGTTTAAGGACGGTAAATTTGAATCTGTATTCTAAATAAGGTGGACTCCTTGACGGAAAATCCAAATTTGTATTTAAGTCTCTGCATTCTGTTTGATTATGGCGGGAATTTGAATTTGTATTCTAATAAGAGGCACGAATGCTAAGTTATGAGACAGGTGTAGGGCTCCACAACTTGCTCCAATCTTTAATTTCAATGTTTTATTACATCTTTCAGTCTCTACATTCTGATTGTTTATTGCGAGAAATCTGAACTTGTATTCGAATAAGGGGCCTAATGCTAACTTATGAGACAAGTATAGGTTTCAATGAAATAGCAAATGTTTCTGCTCTATGATTTGTAGTAGATAAAACTGAAGTCAATTAGAGTTATGAACATTGAAATCACCTACAATTGAGATATCGCAAGATGGAAACTGCGACAGGAGATAGTCAACTTTCATACTAAGGTAATCGAAGAAGTCTTGATAGTTACTGTCATTAGGAGACCTATAAATGCAACAGTAGAATTTCACAAAATTAGGACCAGAATGTTTAAACAAAATCACGTCAAAATTTTTATTTTCTAAGGACGAAACCCTCTTGCAAGCAATTCTGTCCTTGATGTAGGCACATACGCCTTCTTTATATAGAAAGTTGGACTGAAGGTGGTATTGAGGAAATTGCAAGTCGGGTGACTCGGAGCTTTCAGAGGAGACTTGTGTTTTAGATAGAAACAAACTATCAGGTTGTAATTGTTCAAGATGTTGGTGAATAGCATTAAGATTAGACCTGATACCGCGGATGTTGCAGTAGTGAATCAGAAAGTTGATACTTCCGATGACCGAGGTCGCTTGGGCCCTGCCCTCCCGGACATCCGAATGGGGCAGGATTTTACGTCCGGAATTTATTAATTACCTGCAAAATAGAAATTAAAAATAACACATACACATATACAGACACGGACACGGGCACGGCCACGGACGTGGACGGGGACCCAAACACGGACACGGACACAGTTACAGACACAGACACAGACAGATACAGATACAGAAACAGGCAAGACACAGACACAGATACAGAAACAGACAAGACACAAACACAGAAACAGACTATATTTGATTCAATGGACGCCAATCTGAGAGACAACATAGAAGATTTTAGTAATTCTTTATACAATAAACTTTCTAATAAGATAGTATTGCTTAAAAATAGGCAACTTTCTTATAATGAAAAAAATTAGCCTAACATTAACTCTAATAATAAATGTGTATTTCATGATAGGGTTGTTAATTTTTCAACACATTTTTCTGGGGTGGAACTTAAATGTTTCTTCTAGGACAATACTTAAAATCAAATTTTGATTGCAAAATTACTCAAAACCGTATAGAACAACTAACGGTATCTACACGATCAATAATAGACATTTTAATTTACGACAAGAATAAATTTTATTGCAAAATTCAAGATATAATAAATAAACGTATTAATTCGTTTCACAATAATACACTGTTGTTGAAACATTGCCAGAGTTAAAAAGAAGTTTATCCCCCGGGTTAAAGCGGATAAAGGCAATTGTAACATAGTTATAGAAAGATTTAGGTACATTGAAGAAGTAGAAGTAGTTTATAAAAGAACAAAATTACGTCATAATTAATAAAAACTGTACATTAAATTATCAAAAAAAAGGTCAGAAACACTAGAAAGGATTGTTTAACTACTATTAATAAATATACTACAACTCAACCACTTATTGTAAAAAATCCTGGAATACTACTAAGTATTGCTTCCCGAAACTCCACAAAATTAAGACGAATAACTTTAATAATTTACCTATGACACCAGTTGCCTCACAAATCAATTCACCTACATTCAAATTATCCAAATTTCTCAATAAAAACTTTAAAACGATTATTAATTTCAAATCTGAATTTAGGATTATAAATACTTATGGTCTGATAAAATTAAAGACATAATAATTCCTAAAAAGTGTACAGGGTGGTTTTTTCGTTAATATTATAGGGTATAGGCTAAATGGTAAGAGATACAAAAAAACTAAGATACGTGTCCCGTTCTCTTTTTTAGTGTTTAGTTTAATGGCGCAATCGGATCTACGCTAACTAAACTGGTTTCGAAGATACAGAGTGATTCTCAAAATCTGCCGGTTTTTATTATCTCTTATGACTCGGTTATTTATGGAGATAAAAAAAAGCTTTGGATACGAAAGTTTTATGACTTTTTACGTTGAATCCAGTGGCGTTCTTAAAAATATATAGATGTTTGATTTTTGAGATATTATCAAAAGTAGCATTTTCTTAAATGGGACACCCTGTATCTGATAATCTCAAAAATTACATTTTTCTTGAGATTGCAACAATGTATAACACTTAATATTTTGCATTTTCCTAAATAGCTAAAATACTAAAAACATTTTTTTAGTTGGCCATTAATTGAATGTTTTAAGCAACTGTTTTTGTCTGTTTACATATCATAAAATTCAGTAAGAATTATGTATTGGTATTCTTATTTCGTTTCCGATTATATTTTTTTAAAAAAGGTGATTAAAATGAATAATTTTCAAAATTATGAAAAATTAAATATGCTTGAGTGCTACATTGAGAGTAATAAAAATAAAGACGCAGCTCTAGACTTATATTTTGAGCGTTATCCGGAACGACGACAACCAGAACAACAAATATTTGAAAGATTATATCACAATTTAAGTGAGTATGGATCATTTGGAAAACCAAGAAGTAAGATTTACGATAAGGCAAATAGAGAAAGAGATTAAATAAATACATTAGCTTGTGTTGCTGCTGATCCGACGATATCTAGCCGTAATATTGAGAAAGACATTGGCACAAGTAAATCTAAAGTTTTAAAAACGTTAAGAAAGCATAAGTATAAACCATATAAAATAAGAAAGGTTCATAACTTACATCCTGGAGATGAAGAGCGGCGTTTAACTTTTTGTCATTGGTATTCGTAGCAGATTAATCAGAATCCCAATTTTTTCAAAATATAATATGGACCGACGAGGCTTTTATATCTAGCGAAGGAATTTTTAATCGACAGAATAATCGATATTGGTCAAACATAAATCCTCATCAGACGGTCGCCAGGATACAACGAGGACGGTTTGGGTTCCATGTATGGGTGGCGCTATATCAAAACAGAGTCCTTAACTACAGAATTTTTAATGAAAATTTGAATGCTCATTAGCTGCAAGAAATAATGTTTATTTACAACAAGACGGTGCTCCAGCACATAATAACCACATGGTAAGGGACTTACTAAATGTCAATTTTGGCGAAAATTGGCTTGGTACATATGGACCAGACAGATGGCCTCCGCGTTCCCCGACCTGACGCCACTCGACTTTTTATTTTGGGGATCTATCAAAATGAAGTCTATAAAACCCGAAGTAATACTGTAGAAGAACTCAGAGCAAATTTTATTAATTGCATTTGGAAGAGTGCCAAATATTCAAATCTATAACGCCACTCATTCAGTTACAAGCAGAGCTCAAAAATGCATCGAGCAGAATGGAAGACAATTTGAGCTCCTTTGTGATTAACCACCTGTCTAATTGTTCTTTATCTTTTCTTGTTTTTTGTAGTTGTTGTTTTAGTTTATTAATGTTTTATTATTGTTATTATCTGCAATTTTATTATGCCTATTATAAAATAAAGAATTGATTAAATCCATGGCCAACTAAAAAAAATGTTTTTTAGTATTTTAGCTGTAAGTTTCGATATAACATCTCTATTCCCTAGTATTCTTATTGATGAAGTTAAACTTATTGTTAAACAAATATTATAACTCAGTAATATTGAAGCATCTCATTTTCAACTTATGGTTGAAACATGCATTGACATAATTTTTCAGTTTTAACAATCGGGCTTACAGACAAACTAAATTGGATATGGGTGGATGCTTATCACCTTTACTAAGTGAAAAAATATTTATGAACTACCTAGAGAATAACTTTCTTAAAGAAAATATATTGTATAATAAATGTATCATCTTTTGGTACAGATATGTAGATGACATAATTTGTCTACTTGGTGGTACTGAAGTTGAACTTACTACATTTTTCACTTAAATCAATAATTGGCATAACGACATACACTTTACCATAGAACGAGCCAAAGATAATCTACTACCATTTCTTGATCGAATTATAAATTTTGATAATAATTTTAATTTTGAAACACACAGAAAGCCTACCCATACGGATAATATTATACCATTTAATATATCATAAATTATCAACTATAAATACATTAATATACAGACTGTTCAATGTACATATGAGTAAATTAAACTTTAAAAAGGAAATTGGTATAATTATAGATATAATGATTAAGAACGGTTATAATTTAGATATTTTTAGAACTTTGTTTAACAAGTATAAAAGTAAATTTGAAATATTGAATAGAACTAGTCTTATTCCAATAGATAATGAGACTACAAATTACATTGGCTCCATTCCTTACATTAGAAACATTTCAGAACTACTGCAAAGAATATTTAATAAATATCAATACAAAATTTCTATTAAAGTTGATTCCAATTTGAATAATAAATTCATCCGTGTTAAAGATAAATTTGAGCCTATTTCTAATTCAGGTGTTTATAGATTAAAATGTTAAAATTGTAATGGGGTATATATTGGCATGACTACTCGCAATGTTAAACAAATGGTTAATGAACACTTCAGTTTTATAAAAAGCGCAAGCTTATTATGCCTGTGCGGTCATCCGACATTGAGAATTATTTATATCAACCACAAATGTGTGTTGTCACTAACTCTTTGAACTACGCCTACCAGTATTGAAATAGTATTGTTTATATTTGGGTTACAGTTTAATGTGCAATGCATTGTTGTTTAAATTTATCTACAACTATGTAGTAACTACACCTTATCGCAGTACGTCTAATATAATAAGTAGCGCTAATGATGATAGCTTGGCTATTGAAACACGTTCGGTGTTTTCCAATTTTGTGTTGTGTGATAATTTAATAAGTTACAAAAGTTATAAATTCTATCTAAGTGTTAATGTGATCGATGAATTATTTACATTTTCTATAGTATTAAATGGTACATTGTCCAAAGTATTACGAATTTTTTAAACGAAACAGTAGAACAGCCTCTTGTCCTGGTTTTTTAACTACGAATTTAAATATTTTTGCGATTGTAAGTTTATTCTCCATCTATCGTGGCTATTTAAGCTCATGAGGTCTTTTCTTCCATCTGCCAAAACGTTGCAGTGATCTGTGTGATTTAGCAACTTTAAGAAAGAAGCTATCTTTGAGGGCATTTTCCTTATGATACTTGGGTACTGAAGAAATCTGTCAACATTGCGCGTGATATCCAGTTTGCAAAATAGTTCAAAATTGAGATAAATATGGAAAATGTTTATCTTGCGATGAATACGCATTTTTAAGAAATCAGACATTTTGAAAAATTTTCTGTATTTTTACAAATGCCAAATCACATTATAACGGTGCGCTAGTTTTTTTTGCTACTCAAAATTTATCCTTCAAATGTACTAACTAAATATTTAACAATCATCGCCTTTTTTTTAATGGTCAGTCAATTAAATACACTTTCTACAATTTAGCGCTCATCTCGTATCTAAAACATTTGATTCTTTAGGTTTTTCTATTGATGTTTGTTGTTGTCCTTCGTTTCTTTAAGATACTGCTGTAACGGATCCTTCAACTATACCTGGTTAACGCTTCTTCCTAATTATGGAATGATTAAGAAATGATCTCCGACAGCCAGCTCGAAAATAATTCCGGCAGTTACTCCACAATCGGCTCGTTCTCTCACTAAAATCAAACAGGTTTAGGTCTAGTAGGACACTCGGTTAAATCAATATACACAAACAACATCCTGGTGAGTTTCTTTTTATTGTTATTATTAGGGTCGCGCATAAAAAATGTTTTTTTAGAGTTTCTTATTGAGCCCTTCTGCTCCTATCTAGAAAACATTTTATATTTTAATACTATGCAGTATTAAAAGCTAATCAAGCAGGCGAATGTCCCCGTCTAAATTTCATCCGATATTCTTTTGTTTCTAATACGCGTCAAAATTGCTGGCGAAAAATACGAAATTTTGATACTGTTGCGTCATTACTGGAAACAAAACGTTTCTGCAACCGCCGCAGTTAAAAAAAATATGCGAAGTAGAAGGGGAAGGAATAGTGAACATTCGTACGGCGCAGCGCTGGTTTCGGAGATACAAGTCTCAAGAGGAAACAAGGTTGTGGTCGGCCCAACTCATTAAGTAACGCTAAACTTCGAGATGTTGAAGCAAATCCATCGACAAGTATCCGTAAGTTGTCAGCAGAGCTTGGGTATTCCAAACAAACCGTAACGCGCCATTTGCATCAACCCTGAAAATCCAATAGACGCTGTAGAAAAGTTCCTCACGACTTAACGCCAACAATGGCAGAAAGGTGAGTTCAGGTTCGTGATCAACTGCTTTCTAATCCTTGGGATGAACGTTTCTTTAAACGTATCGTTACTTGCGATGAAAAGTGGATTTACTTCAATAATCCTAGCACAGAAAATCAGTGGATTACTGTTGGGCAACCTGCATTGCCGGTTCCCAAACGAGAAGGGTTCCAAAGGAAGGTTATGCTTTGTATATGGTGGAATTTTGAAGTGGTTATTCACTTTGAGTTGGTTCCTGATGGACAGACGATTGATGCTAACATTTACAGTCAACAGTTGGATAGGATACATGATGCTCTAAGTCGGCGTTACCCTGGATTGGTGAACAGAGGACGGGCAATTTTGCAACAAGACAATGCCAGACCTCATACTGCAGCTGAAGCTCAACAAAAAATTAGGGAATTGAACTTGGAGTTTCTTTCAGCTTATAGCCCGGACCTTCCTCCTTCCGATTATCACTTATTCCGATCGATGGCGCACTTCCTTCGTGGAAGTGTTAAGGAATTTGAAGCTGCATGCCGAGAATTCTTTAATTCCAAAGATGCTACATGGTACGTTGTGGCATTGAAGATCTTGTAGAAAGATGGCGAGAGATATTACTTTACAATGGTTTATACTTTAGTGAATAAAAGTTTTCATTTGTTATTTTATCATTAAATAAAGTTTTTCATAAAAAAACGTCATTTCTTATAGGCCATCCTAACAAGTCATGACGGAGCCCCGGCTATGAAGACACTCGCTTCAGTTAACCTTCTAAGTACTTTAGACGTGATTCGTTCTTATAATGAATTACATTCACAAGTATAGCACTGTTTTCCTAATCGTGGGTGCAACTACATTTAGTTGGGACATTGAATGGTGTTACATCTAACGAGGTTATGTACCTGTAATCGTAAAACGATATATATATCCAGTTCCATTTGGTTTTAAAATTTCTGCCAATGTGATAATGATGTAATTGTGTGTCAGTTATGTTAATTACGTTATCAATAATAATTTAAAAAAGGTCTTAAACCTTTTCAGAAGAAGAGAACACGAAAGTACGCCCATGCGGTTTTCTGCTTATTTTGGTGGGGAAATCACCAAACACGTTCACAATGGAGTCGTAAAATGCAAACAATAAACTGAATATACCACATTTCAGTGTATCAAGCTATATTTTTAATCCTTCAGTTCACAAAGTTTCAAGCAATCACACAACCAAAAAAATGTAAAATGCGAAAATACCTCTGGAAAAAGTGAATATTAGCAATGATAGGATTATGAAAACTAAGATTGTGATATTAATTACAATATATGATTCATGAGGGTATACACAGTGCTTTGAAAGCCATAGTCAAACATGATTAGTCTTAGTTTGGTGTCAGGTTTTGGATAAACGATCTTTTTAGACTTTGATTTTGACACTTAGAAAGTAGGTGTTGAAGTGTTTATACCTACCATGGTAACATTACTAGCTTTCAATTTACCGCACCAAGTGATTTACATTACTTCACGTTGAACTAATCAAATCACACCAAAATGAACGCACCAAAATGGCTGTAAAATTAACCGCACATTTCACCTTTACGTAAGGTTGTTGGCACAAACTGTTAGGTTATGACTCAATTGATTTTATACTGATCTAGCTAAAGGCGTATATCACTTAATTTTGTTCAAACTTCACTTGTGAAACAAACGGACCATTTGTTACTGATGTGATAAAATCAGGCCAGTTGAAGGGTAAATCGAAAACGCTTATTATTTATATTTCATATCTTCAAGATAGGTGGTGTACTTGAAAGAATTTGAGTAACTAGGCAAAGATTTCACAAATATCGCGCACAATTCAGAGAGCAGAGCGTGTGCGTGCAAAAACTATTCCATAAACTTATTCTCAGCTGTAACGTTTAGATAGATCTCGTTTTTGTTTAATCTGTACCTTTTTTACATCTAAAATATTCTGTATAGTGTTATTACTGACGGCCTTCAAGATGTACGTGCGTTGGTAATATTTTTCATTATATTATGTGAATACTGCCGTCTAGTAGTTGTATATATTGTTTACTTGTTAGTAATTTATCCTAATTATAGCCTACATATTGAATTAACCCAAATGAGTCACCATTCGACAGGAACATTATGCACAGTTCATATCAATAATTGATCCTATGCCTCATTTATTTTAAGAACAACGTGAATTCAAAGGATTTTTCGTGCGCGATGATACATGTTTTTTTTTCTTCCATCGGGTCCGTCTACCTAGCTGGTTCCGTAGACACTGCAGCCTATATGGCTTATTATGTTCTCCCTAGTGGTTTGTTACACCCATTCCATGATCTTAACGCCCTTAGACTAGGTACTAAATCTGTAATTGTAATTCCGTTTAAATGAGTACCAAAATCCGCAGTCTTTTAGCAGCCAGCGTTACAGTCACAGTGTTGTGAAACTGCTTTGGTATCCTCACCGAAAATCTAGATGTACTTCTCCATTAAATTTTGATCTTCCTTAAATGGTCTTACAGGATTCCTGTCAGGAGGCCGGTAAAGATCCTAAGTGTGTCCTTTGTGAGCCATCATTAATCTTTTACGCAAGGTCCGTTTATGTATGCCTTGCTAATTTATCCTGTGTTTATCCAGTTTGCTTGATGTTGCTCGCAATCCATTCTGATATAGCTACGGATTGCGTTATTGTCTGTTAGCAGGTTCGTGCTAAAAGGCCGCTGATCCCTGTATTGCAAGTTCTACCTTTTGTTTCCTTCGATCCATGGCCAGGGACCCATAGAAGAGTTACCTTGTTTCTCTGCCAGGCCATTGAGTTCTTCGTAACATTCCCAGACCATTAGATGAGGCATTGAAGCTTAATAGTGGTTTTAGCGCCTGGCTGTCAGATAAGATATAAATATGCCTTCTTGAGCCCTTCTGTTTTTTCCTGCACATTAAGTATCTATATTTTTAGAAAACGGTGGCGTGCAACCAGGATAATGATATCCGTTGGCTTTACACGTTTATGCTCCAGCACCCGCGAAAATAAAACTGTCTGTTCCGTATTACTCAAGGTGGGAATTTGTTTCCTGTTCAATCCAATAGTTCGATCCTGAATATTAATTGAATGTGGCAACATGTTGGCGGTGTTCAATACAAGTCTCAAGAGGAATCAATTATGGTCGGCAATCTGTAGCTGAACTAATGTACTTAACTCAATCGACAGATTGCCTAATCACCAGAGGGAGGTTCAGAATTCCATTGCAGCGATATGCGTTCATTCACCGTAATACCTAAACAGGCAAGTCTTGTTTAGTTTTAGTTTGCTTTCCTGCTTCACCTTTGAGCCACCACACATAGGTTATTGCCGGTCTGACTACCCTTGTATAGCCAGTGCAACATACTTGGTCTCAGACCTATGTTTTATCATAAGCGCCTAACTACCGCAAAGGTAATTTCCGCTTTTCTGATAATTCTCTCAATGTGTTGGTTCCAGGAAGGTTTGGAGTCTAGAATGACTCCCAAATACCTACCGACATATGTATTACTTCACCCGAAGAACGAGAGTTCCTAAGTCTTATAGGTTCCTCCTTTGCGTAAAGGCTACTACGGTAGCTGTTTGGGGACTGACTTTTAGGCCTTCTCTCTATCCATCTAGTGTTACATTACAGGACCCTTTGCATGCGCTCTCTGACTGTACTGGAAAATATCCTTCTACTAGGTGACTAAGTCTCGCGTATCCTGTGTTTCTGTATGAACCTGCTCTGAAGGCGAATTGGTCGCTAGAGTAGTCTTACCAACAGACCGTCCCTGATGACTGGCCCGACCAGGCTTGGGTGTAAACCATCCTGGTTAGCCCATTTTTCGGAAGGTATTTCAAACAGGTGGCTCTTAGAATCTTGCAGATTCTTCTGAGCAGAAGGTCCGGTCACCTTTGCAGCATGGTTGAAATAATTTCATTCGTTCCCGGTGATCTATATGGATCAAATGAGTTTACTGCCCATTTCATTTTATTGAATGTAATCACATTCCTTATTACACGTCCATATGTAAATTTATACAAATGTTTAACATTTCACATTAGGATAGGCGTTTATAAATCCGACCTTGTGACCTTGTTCTTTTTACGGTTGATATCGATCACTTGATATCAGTGTACATCTGCTTTTAACTCTGTTTTGAAAGTGAACGTGGTATAGTCTTCATTAATAAGAAAACATTGCCACATTACTTATATAAACGCCTAAGTAAAACAAATTAATTTTAAGTCTTCTTCTTCTTCTTCAGTATTTAAGGTTATAAATAAGTAATAAATGTACGGATATATCCACACTAAACGACGTTAAACAAAAATGCTAATATATTTACTACTTATAAATAAAGAACATTACAGATCTTATATATACACACACAGGTTTAACAGCTCAAAATCCATGATGATAGACATTCATTACTGACTAAGCGCAAAACGCATGTATAAAACTTTATTTTAACTATTAAAATTAAAAATTTTTGTGTACAAATCTTAAGTAAATATGACGCAATTAAATTCAAGTTATTTATGTGCACAATCAGTGCTAAAATTCTCAGTGTGCTACGATGTGGGGTAGAATACAATTTACCTAGCAACGCAGATACGTCAAACAACAAAGAACATTAATTATCAAATCGCATTTTGCTATTAAGTATAATTCGTTGAATTAAAAAGGTTGAGGTTAACGTCCTACATTATTTGTATACCAAGTTGCTGCGATCTATCACACTGCTAGAAATAATTGAGCGGGCAGAAAGGTATTTTGCGTCCGTTGTCCATGGTAGTGGTCGCAAAAATGCATTTTGTGGCCGCTGTGTAGAGTGCAAAATGACATTTTGCGGACGGTTGCACACAAAATATATTGAATAAGTGTTGACATCAATCAGTTATTAAATTTTATCGACAAAGCAGGGTTTGGTTTTCAACTTATTTATATTTTCAGCCCCACGGAGCAAGGCTGTGCAGCGCACAAGAGCGCCAAAGCTTGTTTTCCTGAAAATATGTCGTTTTCCTAAAAAAAAAACAATATCGGGGGCAGAAAATTTTTTTTCTGAAGAAAATCATTTTTCCTTTTTTAGCCGAAACAATGGTTATATTTAATTCATTAATAATGGAATGATAATTCATAATAACAATCATTAACATTTTAAACATTTTCAGCCACACAACACGTTCAAGAGTTGTATGGCGTTGCGAGTTGCTGGGCGTAGGGCGCTGCATAAACTCGTCTTAAGCAGGAATAACAAACAAAAACTTGGTTTTAACATGATTTTCTTTGATTTATGAAAGGGTTTCCGTTAACACTGCAATATATATATATATATATATATATATATATATTATATATATATATATATATAACATATAATTTTTTTTGTTTTGTTATCCTGAATTGAGCATTATTTTATTTTTATTAAGTTTATTTAGAAAGAAAGTTTTATGTTTATTATTAAACTAGTGAAATATAAGTTTACAAATAAAGATTTAAAACTGTTAACTAACTTTAATGAAGAATAAATCAGTATTTACATTAATAACGGCTTTAAAATCCAATTCAGAAATTGTAGAAGATGAAGAACCGTCGCTGCTTACAACCATGATTATACTGTTTTGAAAATAACAGAAAGAGACGGCACTTGACAAAATTTGATAATATAAATAATATAAATAGAATAGTTAAGAATTTAAACAAATTAAACAGCGTTTGAAAGATCGATATTATTACAAAAATAGGTTCAACAGGACTACTTCTTTAGCGGATTATAAAACGTGCAGTATAAAATTAATTAAAAAATTGATATAATTGATTTTGATCGGTAAAACCTGTAGTATAAAATTAATTAAAAATTATAAATTGATTGTTGATATAAAAACCTAATTTTGTTAATTTGAAATTATTAAATTGAAAATTATAGTTAGATTAAAAATTATCACTGAAATTTGTGTTATATTGAAGATTGAAGTAGAACACATATCAATAAATTTAACAAGACCATCTAAAGCGGTAATGAATTGTTATTGAAGGATTGAATGTATTGAGTCGCTAAGACGCGACATAGTTAAAACGAAATTTGGGATGAAAGTTATTTTACATCGATTGCAAACGGTCGAAGCTTTAAATTTTTCGGCATCCTAATCAATATGAGTTTGACTGATTAAAATTTGTTGTACATTTAAATTTTGAAATCATAATAATAAGGTGTAATTAAGTCTAAAGGGATTAAATATTAAATTATTTAATTGACAGGCCTAAGGTCGAAATAAATCGTGAATTAATTACTAGTGAAGTTTTATAAATTTGAAGACAAGTACATATTAATGATATCGTGTTAAACTTAGATTGTGTGCCTACTGAAACGAAAAACTAATTATATTTAAGCAATCAATTTCAAATAAAATGTGATACATATACAATTTATGTAGCAATCGATTGGAAGAGATCTAAATGGATATAATTTAACTGTGTTCTTTGAAGTTCATATAATTTGATTAAATAGTGCTATAACATTTAATATTTGAAATTATTAAAACAGTTGATAGAGTAAATAAATTGTTTGGGAACTGAAACATTGAATTGTATGTAGATAGTTTAAGCAGTCGGATTGCAGGGCCGATAGGATTTATATAAGAGATTTCAATGTATATGTCTATTACCTCATACAGTAATTTTTTTACAATTATATTTAATGTTTAATTTGAATGTGGGTAGTAAGATTTTACTCTGCTGTTTGTTTATTCTATTTTATTACAAATCAAAGTAGATAACACAACTATATTAAGTTAGACAGATGCACATGGACTAACTTAATACATAATATGGTATAAAATTTCCACTTATATTTGAATTATTTGTGATAGATATTCTATATTTTTGACAATTAATTTACAAAAAACTATTATACAGTTTTCAATACCTCAATGATTTTATTTTTAAATGAGCAAAAGGTACAATTTAACATTTAAACCTATCATTGTCCCTAATGAAGATGAAGCGTTTAGCATACTCAGTTGATAAATAATTCGAATGTAAATTAATATTTATTACTAAAGGTAAGAGAATAATTTAATTAAATTAACAAAGTCGAAAGTTCCAACAGAAGTTTACATTAAGAGGTAGATTTGAGTAACTCTGTAATATTATTATATCAGGGGATTTAGAAGTAAATTCTATACTGATCTCATTTACAGTTATCGGTGCATTGAATCTTTAACAATAATATTAAATAATAATAACTGTTAATAAAGTTGACGATCCACAATTTAAATTAAAGGCACCTTACCAGAATTGGACAGTCGTAATTTCCATTAGAAAATGCATATAATTGTCAATAACTGTTATTTAAAATGAGTTTTGAGCATTTTAGATGTAAAATTAAAGTTAATTTTGTTGTGTATTATAATTTAAACAATTCATATTAAGTGTAAATTATAATTACATCACAACCATCTATCAAGGGAGTTCTGGGTAAATAATAATTTTTTTATCTTATTCAATACCACATTCAATTACCAACGTTATGATACAGAATTGCCACTTTTCTTTCAACTTTGAGTCTTATCTTTTTGAGCAGTTACATTATAATTTGACTCCGAAAGAAGCTTATATCATTACAATGTAAGGACACGAATTTGCACTGAATCATTAGTATATATATATATATATATATATATATATATCGTGTGTGTGGCTGTGCGGGCGCGTGCGGTGCGCGTGTCTGCGTCTGTCTGCGTGTGTTTGCGTGTGTCTGCGAGTCTGCGTGTTCTGAGTGTGTCTGCGTGTGCTCGTGTTCTACGTGTGTCTTCGTGTGTCTTGCGTGTCTGCGTGTGTCTGCGATGTGTGTGTGCGTGTGTGCGTGCGTGCGAACGTGCTTGCGTGGGTGTATGTGTATGTACAAACAGGTACAAATATATATTTGCAATTTCTCATATATTGAATGATTTTTTTTGTTGCTCGTTTAGTTTATGCAGTTAACATTTTCCAAATTATAATAGACATTACCCTAACTGTCGCGCTTGTAAATTAAATAACCTAAATAGACTATGAACAAATAAGGTAAAGTATCAATTCTAGAGACGCCTATTACTATGATTGCCGCAAGGCGCTCAATCCCCTAGACGTGGGGCTGTATACTTCATTGTAGTTTTAATAATTGAAATAGTAAATATACAAGCTGACTATAGTTTAAAATCTCTTGAAACCTCAATTTTCATTCATAATACTCAGCACTTTATCATAAATGTAATAAGAGAACAACAAGTGGTTATAGGATTTAATCACAACTTCTCGTTTTATTACTAATTCTTTACAGCAACCTAAAATGTATTCCTAAAATGAAACAATTCCAATTATATTAAATTTTAAATAATAACATCCTTGTAATCTTTATGAGAGTTCTCATTTTTTTACAATATATCTTGCAAATGAAACGTTTGCCTTGGAATAAATAGATATTTTGGGCAAATTTTGAGGTAAATTACTACTATTATATTTTAAAGTGTGAAGTATTTATCTTCTTTTATCATTTAAGCTTAGTTCATTTAAAGTACTTAATATTGTGATTTACGTATTGTTGACAATTGTTTGTCAAATTTAAAAAAAGACACCTTTTTTATAAGTAAAACGAAAATATTTTGTCAGAGTGTCATTGTCAAAAAATAATCTAATGGGTCATTGTGCGCACCAACAATTTACTTTATTTAAT
The DNA here is from genome assembly GCA_036346205.1 of Vesta saturnalis. Classification (NCBI taxonomy): domain Eukaryota; kingdom Metazoa; phylum Arthropoda; class Insecta; order Coleoptera; family Lampyridae; genus Vesta; species Vesta saturnalis. The sequence continues at coordinate 3,954,088 of JARFJB010001795.1, forward strand.
TTTTACTGTTAACTTTAATTATAAAAGACTGCACAAATAAACGACCTGAAATAATAGGCTACGTTTTGTAAATTTTAAAACTACAATAAAGTATAAGCTCCGCGCTCATAAAATAACGCACTTATGTACAAATAAACGACTTGGTGCAACAAACAAGAATGTATGTAATTTCGAAAATTACATACTATAGTATGTAATTTTCCTGTACGGATTAGCGCTTATATTTACAATATTCGTGACTACATACATTTTTCGTTTTAACACTTACCGTTTGAGGTAGAACGTAGAGACTCCCGGTGGTAGGGTAAAATGATTAATTACTAAGTTCTATCTCAAATGGAATATGTTACAGTGGGAAGAATATACAGTCTGAGGACTAGTATAAGTATAAGCGCTAATCCGAAATCAAAAGCTATTTATTTTACAAACTATAAGACTCTAAAAGTGCTGATAAGGCAAGGGCTAAGATGATATATCATTTACGAAAATAATGCACATTTTTTAAATAAATCTAGTTATTCTTACTTTGTTTTTATTAGTTACTATATGGTAGTGGCGTACATTGCATAAATTAACACTAACAAACTCCACGAGATTTTCCATGGCTCATTGGGACAACAAGTAACCAGCGACAGAGATTTTCCTTTGAGACAACCAGTAATCACCGATCGAGATTGTAATGAACCTTAATAATGTAAAAACTTACAACTATCGTGCCATTAGGTCTAAATCCAATCCTACAGAAGTTACGCATCTCTAACACTAGAAGACTCAAAAAACATTCAATAAATGCCAGTGTCTGAAAATTACGCTCACACGTTCACGCGCTCACACGCTCACACGCTCACACGCTCACGCGCTCACACGCTCACACGCTCACACGCTCACACCTCACACCACGCCACACACTCACACACTCACACACTCAACACCACGCACTCACCACTCACACACTCACACACTCACACACTCACACACCACACACCCACACATCACACCACTACACCACACACAATACACACACTCACACACACTCACACTCACACACACACACACACTTACACACTCACACACCACACACACACACTCACACACACACACACTACACACTACACACACTCACACACCCACATCACACACTCACACACCCACACTCACACACACTCACACACACACACTCGCACACTCACACACTCACAACTCACACACTCACACCTCACACACTCACACACTCTCACACCACTCACACACTCACACACTCACACTCACACACTCACACACTCACACTCACACACTCACTCACTCACACACTCGCACACTCACACACTCACACTCACACACTCACACTCACACATATTCACACACACACTCACACTCTCACACTACACACACACACCACACACTCACACACTCACACAATCACACACTCACACACTCACACACTCACACACTCTCACACCACACACCTCACACATCACACACACACTCACACACTCACACTCACACCTCACACTCACACACTCACACACCCACTCACACACTCACACACACTCACACTCACACTCACACATCACACCTCACACACACACCTCACACTCACACTCACACACTGACACACACCACCACACTCACACACTCACACACGCACACACTCACACTCACACACCACACACTCACACACACACTCACACACCACTCACACACCACACTCACACACTCACACACTCACACCTCACACACCACACACTCACACACTCACACTCACACACTCACACACTCACACACACACACACACTCACACACTCACACTCACACACTTACACTCACACATTCACACACTCACACACTCACACACTCACACCCTCACACACTCACACACTCACACTCACACACAAGCACACATACACTCACACAAACCACACTAACACACACACGCACACGCACACGCACACGCACACGCACACGCACACGCACACGCACACGCACACACACACGCACACGCACACGCACACGCACACGCACACACACGCACAGACGAAGCGAAAATGTGCCCGCAATGGAAACCGCATACACACACAGACAGGTAAAAACCAAAAATAAAAATTAACTCGATTCTGCGTAACTAGTGTCATTATTACACCACGCGCCATAGAGATTCAAGCCCCAATCGATGCAAATTTTGTCTTTATGTATGTACAACTGAAATTCTAAATATAAGGAGGTTACATACATGTTATTATTGCATATATTGTGTTTTATCATAACCATTCGCACATCACATTGTTCTTTTTTTATTAATATATTTTAATCCTAATTTCTTATTTCTTACTTTCATAAATATTATTTTGATTTAAATTCACAAATTGTTAATATGTCAGATATTTAAGTTTATTTTCAAAAATTTAAGTTTTTTTATATATAATAATTTCATGTTTACTATTTGTTTAATTTGATACTTTTATACATATCACTTTAATAATATTCTATATCAAAAAGAAAATTAATTTTACAATAGATTATTTTTAAAAAGTTTAAGTTGGTTATCCTTAAAGGTCTGAATGACATTTTGAGAGTCAACCACTTAATTTAATAATGTTACGTATCAGACTGTACTTTCAGAAAAGATTTGGTAACATCGCATGTTAAGGAGACATTTCATTTTACAATTGTTGTTCTCGGTTACTCCTCATGCACCAGAAACTTGTTTCCAACAGAAACTAGGGTAATTAAGTTCTATGATTGGTAGCAGAATTGAAATGCTGGTATATAACGGACGCGACATGGCAATATTGTGATATTATAATTTCTTCGGAATTACTGATTTTTTTACAAATTTAACAAAAATAATTTTAAAGAAAATGGCAACTCAACGTTTGAATTTTTGTTGACATGTAACTAGAACAACAATCCAACATTACAATGCCGGCTATGCCACCAATCCATTTAGAATAAAAAAACCAAACAATGTTAAATTATTTGTTTTTAATGTTGTTAATTTATTCATTATAAAAAACTTTATACCTAACTTGTTCGGAATATATTTTCCCGATTTCGCACTAAATGCAGCACTCCCTGCGGTCGTGCTGCTTTCCGAACTAGTTACGTAAATAACTATTTACTTTCATAAATATTATTTTGATTTTGAGTTTAAACCTGGCCGAGGTAGCCGTTTTTCTAAAACGGATAAAAACCAAAGCACTCCTTCTTCTCGGGTAGGAAGTAAAACTGTAGGTCCCGTGGCAATACGATGATTGACACGTTAAAGATTCCTTACTAAAGGTGGAATTCCTTTAGTAGGTCAAAGTTATAGTGACAGGTAATGCTAATAACCATTAGTAGTTGATGTGCATAGAAAGGCCTGACATATCCGTTTGTGTCTAGATCTCAGCCCAGAAATACAAAAAAAAATTATTTTGGTAGTTTTGTTTGGCAATAAGACATCATTTTACAATATTTGAATACCTCCAAAAATATTATTTTGCAACGTTCAAAATTTCATAAAATTTTTACTTTCATTAATATTATTTTGGTAGTATTGTATTTCAAAAAGACAGTAAATGTAAATGTAATTTGGGGACAGTTAAAGTTCTGAATGACAATTGTTAAAATCCAAAATTACGGTTAATAGTGTTATAGTCCTGCTAAGAAAACAAAGTCCCTGAAGGTGGCACTTTGATGTTGCCGTACATTCGGGTTAAATAGTATCAAGGCGGTAAATTTAAATGTGAGGTGACCTGCTGGTGTTATTTGCATTAACTAGGATTTAATTGACTATATTCGTTAATTTTCTCACATTTGGGGTAATTACATGAAATACAATAGTCTCCTCAAAAACAATTTTCTTAAGGTCACGCTTAGTTGAAATAATTGTAGCTGAATTTAAGAAAATTACTTTTTGGGAAGACTTTTGAGTTTCTTGTATTTCATGAACTAGGATTTTATTAAGTTCAAAATATTAAATAATTCGAACAGTAAGGTCAGTTGAATACTCAGTATTCGAATTACTATTAACGGAAATAATTATAAACCATTTAGCTCAAATTTTATGAAAAATATTGATAGGTTTACAAATAAACATCAAAATTAAATTGTTTAAAAGTTAGAGATAGAAAGCTAACAATAATTAAAAACAGGCAACTATAAAACTGCTTAGCTCATAATTAATTTTATGAAAAATGTACAAAGATTTACAAATAAACATTGAAATTAAGTTATTTAAAAAAGTTATTAATAAATTATACTTAGAAATTGTATCCAAACATAACAAAAATTAATAACCGGCAAATAATTAGCAAACCGCTTAGCTCATAATTCAAACCATTCAAGAGAATTTACAAATAAATATCGAAACTAAATTATTTAAATTAAAAATCATCAAAACATCTGTTCTAGATACATAAAGACAAAATTTACAGCGATTGAACCTTGATGGCGCAGTTGGTTAACGCGGTACTCTAGCAAAGTACAGGTCGTAGGTAAACTTTTATTTATTTATGTATTTAATAAAATTAATAATAATTTTTAATTACATATTTACCTTTGAACTTATTCGTTCATAAGAAAAACTTATAATAAGTTATTAATAAAATATACTTAGAAATTTTATGAAAGCTAACAAAAATTAATAACAGGTAAGTTCATAATTAATTTTATGAAAAGTATTAAATTGAACCTCCTTCCTATTCATCTTCGTCATCACTACTTGTTTCCTCGTCATTGGAAGAACCTGTGTTTACGTTGAAAGACATACTTTCCACTGATTCATCCAGCAATGCATCACGTTTCCACATTTCTTGTGCTACATTGTCAACGTGAGCACAATTCTTTTGCCAGTCCGATACGCTGATATCGGCAAAAGCGTTTCGAACTAAATTTTCAATTTCACTACCACGTTGACCAACATTGTTCATCGCAACCTTGTGTTTTGCTAAACTCCAAATTAATTCTATCGGATTAAGCTCACAATGGTACGGTGGCAAGTGAAGTACAGTGTGTCCGTGCTGCTTTAATAACTCGTCAACATAGAAAGTTTTGTTGTAATTAAATTTCTTCACTAATTCTACCAATTCTGCTTTTCGCATTTCGCATGTTGTGGAAACCCCATTATTTTCCAGTCACTCACGAATAGTTGCCTAACGGGCCTATTGCGTTGGTGGTTTATTAATTTGAACGCTGTGGTAAGCAGCGTTGTCCATGACGACAATACCATTCGGTGATAGATTTGGAATTAGTTGTTTTTGTAACCAAGTCATGAAGTTCGTATGGTTCATGTCGTGATGGTAGTCTGCTGATTTGCTATTTTTCTTAAAGATCAACAATCCGTTATTTACACATCCATATGATCTACTAGCATGAACTATAATGTACCTTTGACCTGCTCGATTAGTTTGATAAACTCCTGCTTCTTCTGCTGATTGCCAGCATTTGCTGACTCCATAGGATGGATGAATGAAAGTTTCATCTAAATAAATAACTGGTTTCTTGTTATCCCCTAAAAAATTATTCCCCCGTAATTTTCGCAGGTAACGAGAGCGCTATGCAACAATGTAATTTCTTTCCATTAATAACTTTTTCTTATTATGACATTTCTTAAGTTTAAAGCCGATCTGATGGAGATAGTTGCGAAGTGTTACGCGACCACCCATAACAGTTAAAAACATGGTTTTTCTTTAAAATATAAATTGATTGATTACCTGATTACTGCGAGAGTTTAAAGGCAGAGTCTAAAAGAGCGCTATGTTCGCTATATTAACTAAAAATTGTTGTGTTATGACCTTTAATAATGAATAATAGTTAGTCTAAAATTGATTGCACTCAATAGAAAATATTCTTTAAATTTTTATTTGTTTTTTCTTAATTGTTGTGTCAAATGTTGAAATTCGTCTACAAATTTTTGCATAATATGGCTATTGGTGTGGCCACACGGTATAGCACAGATAGTGAGTATAACATAAGCAGCGAATGTAGCGTACATAGCTAGGGCTCGGTTTGGCCGAGCCTAAAACTGAGGGGCGAAGGGAAGTTAAGCGAAACTAACTTGAGATAAACTAAACTAAGTGTAATAAAGCTACCCCGGCAATTAAACGCGAGATGTGCAGTTGATTTGTAAACGTACAAGAAAGACGTAGGTAACATTCTTCTCGTTTGTTCATATCCACACCCTTTGTTTTCATTTTAGTTCGTCAAACTATGACATACGACTGAACTTACTCCAGCAAAGAATTCGGTCGAATCAAAACAGAGCTAAACCGAGTGAAGATAAATATTGTTTTTCTTCGCTAGATTAATATTGCCTTGCTTAAGCGGCTTTTACATTTACGAGTACTCGGATTTACTTGGATCCGAAGTCCTTCTCTCGAGAATTCAGTTTCTGTCATATTTGAATATAAGAAACACATACTAGAATACGAGTAGGTATACTCGGAAATGTAAATGACGCTTTAGCGTTATTTGCCGTGATCGCATATGTTTATAATAAAGCTAATTTTTACAAAACTTAGCACCCAGTGGCTGGCCCCTCACTTTTAATCTTCAATTATAATTTCATTTTCTCCGCTTTGATTCATTTGAACATTAAAATAAGTTATTTTGTCTAAAACATACCAGAATAGCCGATTTTCTCTTCCATCTTATTGACCAAAATGTTTAACGTGGGAACTTTGTTATCGACGGTGTAGGTTTCATGTACTGTTCTCTTCAATATTCCCAAGTCGCAATCATCTAACACGATTTTTTTAGAACGGCCACTTCTTTTTTCGATGGAGAATTCAGAATGCCTCGTCGCTTGACTTAGCTTCATTTCTAATAATAATTATCGTTATTTACAGATTTAGTTGGGCAATTCAAAAAATTAAATGATTTTTTTTATAAAAGTAGCCGATTTCCCTGATGCAGCAGCTGCGGCTTTCTGCCTATCGAAGAACCAGATAACGTTTTTAATAATATTTCTGGCCTCGGAATGAGGATTTTCTTGAAATCGTAGCCATTTTAAAACAAGTTTTTTTTTAAATATAACAGAGAAACCCCCTAAGATTGTATGATATAAACAGCGGTGTACTGTTACATTGAAGTTAAATTGCTATATTATTAGAAATTAAAAATAGAACGACTCACATTTAAAAAAAAAAAATTAGTTTTAAAATTATGTATTGGTGTTTTCCCGCTGTAATAGCTAGATTAATTGACGTCCTTTTGTTTAAGAAATAATATTACTTCTATCTTAGCCTCACGACATCTGTCTTGAAAAAGAGATTAAAATTTATCTCGAAAGCTTGACAAATATCAAAGATTTTTCTTTTAAACCCTGGCCTAATTATACATGAATAGATGACTGCTCCTCAATATAAATTGATCAATATATATATATATATATATATATATATATATATATATATATATATATATATATATATATATATATATATATATATATATATATATTACAGTGCTAGTCAAAAGTCACCTCCCCCCTTGTATCTTTTGAACGGTTTTACTTTTACTAATGAAATATGGAGGGTGAATATAAACGCATATAAGCTTCTCAACTAGTCATGGCAAGTGATGTAATAGTCATATATGACGTCACAGGGCCACAGTGACCAATAATTTTAAATAGTACTTATGGCAAGTGACATCTCGTTTGAAAGGTATTAAAATTACCTATTTAGTCATACTAATTTTGTTAGGGTTTCGGTTGATTTTGATAGAAAAATTAAATAAATATTTAAATTATAGTTTGGCATTTAATTAATCAAGATTGTAAAGTCTGCCTCTGGTTAATTGTCAAAAAGTTGACGTTTTTAATTCTCTCGTTGTTTTATTTTGATAAGTTTTTATACCTTGACTATTCACTTTAATTATTCTTTAACGCGACGTTTAAGTGTCTACATAGACAAAATGGTACGTACGGTAGCCGACAAAGTTGCAGCTATCTTAATAATTGGTGATGTAGAAACAATTTCCATGCAGCAGAACGTCTTTTAATGAGAGGTACCGATCGCCCTATATCGAGGACTTATTTGAGGAACTTCTTCAGAAGTTTGAAGCAACCGGTAGTGTTCAAGATGTCAAACGATCTGGTCGACCAACAATTAGTGACGACAAAAAATCGACATAATTGCAGAAATGGTAGTACATCATACTTCTTCTACAGCCCAAGTTGCGTCTATCTGTGAAGTCAGTTAAAGGACAGTACAGAGGGTGTTGGCTAAAAACAAGTTTCATCCATAAAATTAAAAATGGTGCACCAACTTTCAGATGAAGACCCGACCGAAGATTAGAATTCTGTGAAAATATGTCCAATCAAATTATCCAACACCCAGGCTACATAAAATCAATTTGTTTTAGTGACGAAAGTACTTTCTTCCTCAATGGAAACGTTAACACACAAAATGTGAGATATTGGAGTGACAAATCTTCAAATCTTTCGTGAAAAACATACTCAATTTCCAGAAAAGTAAATGTTTGGGCAGGTATTTTGGGAAACCACATAGTTGGACCTTTTTTCTCAATGCTAATTTAACCGGTGAAGTGTATCTGGAGATGTTACAAAACACAATTGAACCGTTAATTCTTGAAATTTTGGAAGATAATCTAGATGAATTCAGCAACTTGTAAATAACGTTCCAACAAGATGGTGCTCCTGCACACTATTATGGTGCAGTAAGACGTTACTTGGATGAAGAATATCGTGGCAGATGGATTGAGACGAGGTCCGATAGAATGGCCAGCTCGGTCACCAGACCTGACACCATTAGATTTTTTCTGTGAGGGTACTTAAAATCTAAGGTTTACGCTACAGCACCTGGCAGTATGCACATTTTGAAACAAAGAATGTAGAGCAATTTCCGCAGACACATTTGAACTAGTACGACAAGAGTTTAGCAATAGGATGCATTACTGTCAGGAATTAAGTGGGCACATTTCGAACATTTACTATAAGAATTGGTCCTTGAATCTTGATTAATTAAATGCCAAACTATAATTTTAGTATTTATTTAATGTTTCTATCAAAATCAACCTAAACCCTAACAAAATTAGAATTACTGAATAGGTAATTTTGATACCTTTCAAACGAGATGTCCCTTGCCATAAGGTACTATTTAAAATTATTGGTCACTGTGGCCCTGTGACGTCATATATGACTATTACGTCACTTGTCATGACTAGTTGGGAAGCTTATATCCGTTTATATTCACCCTCCAAATTTCATTAATATAAGTAAAACCGTTCAAAAGATACAAGGGGGAGGGACTTTTGACTAGCATATATATATATATATATATATATATATATATATATATATATATATATATATATATATATATTTAAATGTATTTATTTTCTTGAACTTTATTTGTTTAACGAATATGTAAGTTTATTCAGTTGATATTCAGTTACGTACACTACCAATTAGTATTTCAATTTATTCTTATTATTCTAGATAACAATACATTATGATAATGCTCTAAATTCAAACAGCGAAACGTAAATAAAGATTTTGCGTTTAATTAATTGAACCATTAATTTCAAAATAATACTTTAACGATGTATTATTTAATATATATATATATATATATATATATATAATTATTGGTATATGATACGCCACTGGAAATTTAGGAGAAATATAATTCTGTAAGATACGTGTATTTAATATTAGGAGACTTTAGTGTTGGAATAAATAGATTCTGATGAATGTAAATGTGAAGAGAAATTTGTCGAGGGACGATAATGTATTACTGTTTTGTGCTAATGAATGGAATGTTTGAAGATAATGAGTAATCTTGGTCAGAAAATGTGAAGTATAAGTGTAGAATGTTTTAGAAAATATGTAGAGAAAGATTGGGTATGTTTAAGTGTTAATTTCGAAGGGTTTTGTAATGTTGTGCAATTGTTTTGAGAATATGTGTATGTATATGGAATTTGAGACCTTAGACGGTGCTTATTTTTGAAATGTTGCGGAGGAGATCGAGCGCAGGTTGGAGATAACTGTTTAAAAGTTGTGTAATGGTCCAGAGTGGCTACTGAATGAAGTGATGACGGAAAATGATTTCTTCATGAAGTAATTGTAAAATTTGTAAGAAAACAAATATGGCGATGTATTGTAATTACACGCGTGCTTGTATAGAGGGTAGCATCTGTTGGAACTATGGAATTTTGAATGAATACTATTGGAGAATATAACGCGGAAGGAAGACATGTTTAAAGATGGATGACTGAAGTTATAATAGGAAAGTCAGAGATTGACCGAGCTTTTCGAGGCTTATGTTGTGTGGCGATTACGTGCAACGCGCGAAGGTGTGTGATAGAATGGATGATGTTGGAGTATATTTGTGAATTTTAATGAGGCAGTAATTGTTTAAACAACTGCGTAACCCGAACCGGGGATGAATCGTAAAGACATTCACAATTTCAAACGATAATAAAATTGAGATTGAAGATAAAATTAGTTTGATGTTTTTCAAGAAAATAATAAGTGCGTAAGCAGATTTATAGAAGTTAACAGTTGTAACGTTAGTAGTTCAAGGTTAGCCGTGTTCTTGTAACGAGATTCAGCTAAAAGTATTTATGAGACCACCTGTTAAGTGAACGAAGTGTTCGTTGTATATTAAGCCAATGTTTATAACGTTATATGACATTGAAAGTTTATTTGTATAAGGGACTAAATTGGTATAAAGGTTGCTAGAAATTTTAAGAGGCAACCAAATGTTTACCGTTATTACATGTTTGTGAGTAATAACCCCATAGTGAACTATTCGCGAGTGCAAGAGGAATAAGTTTTGTTGAGCCTTTGTAATGTGCTTCATGCAATTTAAGGATTACCAATGGACTACAAATAATTGATTTAAAGAAAGAAAAAAGAAAATCCAAGGATTTATGGACAATTTAGTAAGAAATTAGATTTAAGAATTTTATGAACTCATTTAAGCCCGATTATCTTTGGTTAGTTTACTGTTTATTGTTTAAATTATTATTTAATTGAAAGGAAGAGATAATCGTTCTTGAGTTTATTATATGGATTTTTTAGTAGTAAGAATGCAAAGTGGTATTTGGTGGTTTAAATTTCAACCACGCTGATGTAATTTATGTAGATATTTGTGTTTGTTTTATTTTGCAGGACAATATATAATTATCGTTAATTATTTGTTGTTTATTTAGCAGGTATGAAACACAGTTGTAACATTTACTTAATTGGTGATCTTGTTTTGACAATTTTAAAAGTAAGCTTTGCATATTTTAATTTTCAGATTTATGAACAGCCTGAAAGGATATATTAGCCAGGTTGATTACAAAATTTTCATGTTAGTTTCATTAGCGCAATGCACAATTAACGGATCAGCTGTTATTTAAATTTCATTAAGTTTATAATAAAGTTGGAGTTTTGAAACTGCCTATTCACGATGTAAATAATTAAAGGAGTAAATTTAAAGATCGTTATGTAAGAATTTTGAAATTAATTACCTTATTAATATTATGTAAATTTTTTTGGAAGTTTTGGTATACGAGGTGTATTGCAAAAGTTTAATAACCTGGGTAGTACTAAATTTATTTGAATTTGAGTTGAATTGTTTTGGACGAGTGTTTGTTTTAGAACCTTCGTATATGAGTTTACTTAATCTCCAATCAAGTAGTAATAACATCCAGCTTAAAAAATATTGCAAAGTTTCTTTGGTGGCGCTAGAGACATATTTTCCCGGACTGAGCTGTTTGAATTTAGGTTAGTGTTTGAATATTAATCATTCATTTTACTTTTATTTTCTGACCACGCCCATTGTTAGCTGGTTGCAACCCGCTTACATTAAAGTCATTGTTTCGATAATCGCAGGTTTAAGACAGAAAGGCATCCGTTTATATTCCTCAAATTTACTCATATTAAGTTATAACCGTTTTGTCAAAACGAAACAAAACTAAACTAATGTAATGATATTTTAATGTAAATTTTCAATGAACCACTATTTATTTACATATGTAATTAGATGCAGTTGAATTCAGTTCACTTAAACCAACTTGATTTAATTTATTCTTATATGTCTAGAACAACATTTATAAGCTCAAATTAAACAAGGTTCGAATACGTAAATAAAAATTTCGTTTAAAGAACTTGAAACCATTAATACTGGCAAAAAATTACTTCATGTCCAATCCAACTATATGATAATAAATTTAGTAATATATATATAGGTAACGTGAAATAGTACGCACCATCCATATAAACCAGAGTTTGAAAATAAGGAATCGTTTAACATATCCTCCATATGGTTTTGAAGAAAATTGAGGTATTCACCATTAATCTGAAGGAAGACGTACGGACCAATTATGTAATTTAATAATACCCACCATTTAATAGAAATCGGTATTGTTACGTCCGACAAGGTAAAGGTGATGGTTACATAAGGAAAATTGAATAAACATTATCGTACGCATTAAAAATGGGAAAATTTCATTGTCAATGTAAGAAAACGTTAAATTGCACATTTTGTTAAAATTATTTTAATTATTTGCACGTAAGCAATTTGTGTTTCATTTTTTGATAGGCGACAGCATTGTTATCGTGAATTTATCAAGCAACTACTTTATCGTTATTGTGTGAAATATGAAGAAATTAAGCGAACGTGAAAGAATTGAAATCCTGTGCATGCTTGGTTTGGGAGATAGATAGTGCACTCAATCAGAGATGGTTGCGTTATTTAATACAACTCACCCTGATCGACTGTCCATTAGGCAAAGTATGGTAAGCAGGATTGAAGCGAAATTTCGGGAATTTGGACATGTTCGGGATATGAGAATGTCGATAAGTGAAGAAAATCATTGTGTTAGCAGTGCAAGATAATTCACCACCATTACGAACACGGCTAATAATGTTAGTGTGGCGCTATCTACTGTGCATAAAGTGTTGAAAAGATAGAAGTTCCATCCCTACAAGATATGCTTACTTAACGAGCTGTCGGAAGATGATTTTAATCGGTGAAATGAATTTTGTGAACAAATGCAACAATTAAGTTATGGTAACGCCAATTTCGTAAAAGAATATTTTTTCCGATGAAGCAACATTTGCTTTAAATGGCCATGTGAACAGACAATCGAAAATCCTCATTGGTTCACACCCAAAACCAAAAATTGCGGCATAGTTGCCACAAGAGTTATACGTCCTTACTTCTTCGAGGATAGACCCACCGGTGCGAGATATTTAGACTTTCGTCAAAATTGCCTCATCCCGCTCTAATAACGTTGTTTCGGATTTAAAAGAACCCCATATGCACCACCTTGACCTCTTTTTTCAACAAGATGGAGCGCCGCCACACTACGCTTTACCTGTTCGCACTTATTTGAATGAAAAGGGACAATTGAGTGGCCAGCTACATCGCCACAATTAAATCCTCTAGATACTTCTTGCGGGATACTTACAGAGTAAAGCAGACGCGACGCGACCCCAAATTTAGAAAATTTAAAGTACGAATTCGCCAAGGAATTACAAACATTACCGCAGATGTCATCGACAACGTTCAAAAATCATTTGTTAATCGCCTTGGCTATAGTCAGTTTGCTAATGGTGCTCAACTCGAACATTTAATTTAAATTTGTGGAATCATTTTACAACTGAATTAAGCCTATCCCCAAAAATGTCTGTATTAAAAATATATTTTATTAAAAATCATTTGAATATTTCTTATTAGAAATGATACATGGTATCCATTTAGGAACGATATCTTTCTTCAAATTATGGCCACACCTTACTAAACTACCCTGTAGAACATAATCAGACCTTATATTGAAAGAATAGCTCGAATGTTGTGCTGATGAAATAACATAAGGTTGTCACCATTTTTAAAAAATTTATGTTTGGTTTACCCTGTATAAATGAAACACCCTGTATAACCTAAAATAATGTTTAAAATATGCTTCAAAATTTTGTTCTCCTATTCCATGAAATAAGGGAGGTATCGCCTCGGACGCAAGTTTAGGAGACCTTGTATTAATATAATCCATATGTACTTGTCGTACGTAAAAAGAGGTACCCTTTCTAGTTCTGAAATAAAAATTGTAATGCCCCTATTACGGTTTTAATTAAATGATTATTATTTACGCGCTTTCTGGTTTGGTAACCCAACGCGGTTTTATTTTGCCTCGGCTTTGCTCAATCGTGTTTATAATTTATTATAAACGGTGTGGTTCGTCTTATACTAGTGGGCGGACACTGTCACCTTAAATAAAATATCTTAAAGCGTTTCTAAACGTATATTAAATAACTTTAACAATATAAAAACTGGTATTAATAACAACTCAAAATGTATTTGTGCTTCTTGGTCCTGGGCTCCTACACTCGTTCTCCTGGTGGGCAGGCTATTTACTGTTGCGTAGTCGCTTCTGTGAACAGAGATATTATTTTAATCTACTCTTACCTAGTAGGTAAAATTTATGTTACGGTCCTGTATTTACAGAAGCTGGTACCGTTGCTTTAATAGTTTCGTTCAACGGTCAGTGTAACGACCTCGGACGGAGAAAATCGATATCGTTCTCGGCCTATACGCATGGAAATCATTTATTCTCTGCCGTACGCCACTGGTAAAGCGTACTGAACTGATTTTTCTGCTGTTAGGTGTATTTTATGATATTGTACAAGCGTACCGATTTAAGTAAGATTGTACAGTGTATTAAAAATTATGGTCATTAACAGTTTTTCAGTTTTCAACTTCAACACCCCATATTTCGAAACGAGTAACATTTTATGTAAGCATGTTTCGCTAATCGTTTTATTTTAAATTGAGGAATTCGGTTGTTCTGTGTCCCATTCTTAATGGGACACCCTGTATATATAATTTTTTTAACAAGTTGTAAGTTATTTTGGGATGCAATCGTTCGAAACATCATTTGCTGATAACATTTCTACATCTCGATTTATTTAAAATCATTTTAAGAAGCTAAAATATGAAATAAGAAAATTACAAACATTAAAAGTATTGCTACTTACAAAACAGCTTGATTAAACGTTAACTACAATTAATAATACAAAGAAAAGTCTGTCAAATACAAAGACAACGTACATCAACATTGATAAGTTCTAAAATTATCTAAAACTACCAAAATCGTTATGTTGACATTGGCATTCTACTTTATTCAGTTGACAACGTCATACTCAATCCAATTCAAAAATAAAGAAACAAGTGTGCAACAAACTATAAACAAGGAGATGTATTATTAATTACGATACATGTTAAGTTAACAAAAAATTACAATCACAGGTCCATTGCAAATATATTGTTAACTAGATTTCATTGTGGATTAAAATGATATAAATAAGAGTAAATCATATTAAGGTTATCAATGTCTTTTTATTATTTAAAATGTTTTGTTTTTATTAATGTGGTATATCTCTAAGAATAATCTTTTTTATAGTTTGACTCTAATTCTAGTATTTTGGTTTCTTCAAAATTTGCTGTATGAGATGTAGTGTGAAGAGCACAAAACTTTTTACCAATTTTGTTGCCACTACGGTGTTGTGTTAGACAGGAACGTAACCATTGGCTAGTTTGTCCCATATATGTAAGATTTCATTGACGTGGAATACTGTATACTATAGCAATTTTGCAGTTTTATCTTTTAGTTTAGTGAATAAGTTTCTTATAGATTTATCATATGAGTTTGCTATGAAAATGTAAGGTTGTTTAAGAATTTTTGTTAAAAGTGGTGTTAACTGGTTAATAAAAGGCAGTTCTCTATATTTAATCTGTACAATTTTTTCTGGTTTTTGAAAACTGAGCTGATGGCTGAAAATAAGTTTATTTAATAATGGTTTAGGATATCTTTATTAATTATTTTTATTTTTAACCAAAATTCTGGTTCACTAACTTTTTCAATTCTGATAATTTACTGTTTTGATATATATATATATATATATATATATATATATATATATATATATATATATATATACCTAGTAAATTATCACCCTTTCTGTATACTAACCTATCTAAAAATTTTAGATTTATGTAAGCCAGTGGCGGAGAAACAGGGTTGTCATTACTTGTTTGCAAAAGTGCATTGAAGTTGAAGGATATCAGTGCTGTTGTAAATTGTGCATTATTTCATTGTTATTAAATAATATTAACCCGTTAACGAACGGAATTCCTCAAAATGTACTTTTTCCGGTTGCTTGGAAATCGTTGAAAATTTGAATTTGGTAAAATAAAAAAATTGAGTTTAAATTATTTCATTAACTTAAAATAATAAATGCGTACGTAGCTTCGCTCAAAATAGCCAAAAACTCAAAATTGGTACATTTTATCAAAAAATACCTTTATACCAAATTACTCAAAATTATCGCGCAATTCAAAAATGTTCTCTAAATGAGAAAAACGTCAGTGGTGTACAAGTTTTTTTTGGAGAAAACTAATGACAACCCTGTTTCTCCGCCACTGGCTTACATAATCTATCGAAATAAACTTAGAATTATGAAAGACGCTTATTAGAAATATCACCAGAAAATTTTGAATTATTTTAATAAACCGTTATGAAGATATTTAAAAATTGTTATTTTATGGAAAGTTTAAGACCCTGAATCTCGAAAACGAAGCCTTCAAAAGAATATTGTTTATATGGCAAACTATAGTTTTTTTCAATAAGGAATCCGCTCCTGAAGTTAGGCGTATTAAAGTGAAATCACCATGTATAAAAACCTGAATTAAAAGTGAAGTAACTGTTGTTAAATATTATATTGATGGAGGTTATAATCTTGAAAAAGAGCAATGTTCAGAAATGTTTGGCCAATTGTCTGAAATAATTTTATTAACTAAATCTAAAGGAATGTTTGTAAATAACGAGGTAACGTCTAACGAAATTAATATTTAATCAGGAGGAAGTGAAAATGTCGAAATTGTTCTACAAAACTGAATGTGTCTTAGATCTTAAATTTTCCTAGAAGAAAACTGTTTTGTAAAATTTCAGCAAGATATTTAGCAAATTTATTGGTTGGAGCACCAATTGATGAAATGATTGGACGAAGTGGAACGTTATTTTTGTGAATTTTTGGTAATCCATAATATTTACCCGGAATAGAATTGTTAATAATTAACTCTTTTTGATTGAATCTGTGAACATCTTTTATTATATAATAATTTAATGTGGTCATTGATTTTCTTTTGTATAGTAAAAGATAAAATTCCAAAATTACTTTTTAGTAATATAGTATACAGTATTCCATGTCAATGTAATTATATATATAGGACAAACTAGCTAATGCTTACGTTCCCGTCTAACTCAACACCGTAGTGACGCCAAAATTGGTAAAAGTTTTGTGCTCTAGCGACTCATCTTCACACCACATCTCATACAGCAAATTTTGAAGAAACCAAAATACTAGAAATAGAGTCAAACTATAAAAAAAAATTATTCTTAAAGTCATACCACATTAATAAAAAAAACAAAACATTTTAAATAATAAACAAGACATTGATAACCTTAATATGATTTACTCTTTATACCTCGGCGATATTCTGCTTATCCAGATGCTTATCTTGTATGAAATATAATTTCATCAATTGGATCATTAATTAGAACTACGGGAATTTTATTATTTATTGTTATCTTATGATAAAGATTTTCCTCAAATAAAAAAGTCTTAATATGTTCAATCCACAATGAAATCTAGTTAACAATATATTTGCAATGCACCTGTGATTGTAATTTTTTGTTAACTTAACATGTATCGTAATTAATAACACATCTCCTAGTTTATAGTTTGTTGCACACTTGTTTGTTTATTGTTTGAATTGAATTGAGTATGACGTCGTCACCTGAATAACGTAGAATGCCAATGTCAACGTAACGATTTTGGTAGTTTTAGATAATTTTAGTATTTATTAATGTCGGTTTACTTTGCCTTGTATTTGACAGACTCTTCTTTGTATTATTAATTGTAGTTAAACGTTTAATCAAGCTGTTCTGTAAGTATATATATATATATATATAATATATATATATATATATATATATATTGAACGATTGTATCCCAAAATAACTTACAACTTGTTATTACACTAAAATAAGAAAAAAGTTCCTATGAACTTAGGTCCGCAACGCCTTCGTTTAAAAGATATAGGGTGTTGAAGTTTAATTATTTTTTGTTTTTTTAAATATCTTTTTACAATGATGTAATAAGCGGACGAAATTTTGTATACAGGGGCTTTTTATCGCGCAGAATTCAAGTATGACCTTTACCCGCTACTTTACGAACGCACTGTACATAATACATTATATATATATATATATATATATAATTTTTTTAACAAGTTGTAAGTTATTTTGGGATACAATCGTTCGAAACATCATTTACTGATAACATTTCTACATTTCGATTTATTTAAAATCATTTTAAGATGCTAAAATATGAAATAAGAAAATTACAAACATTAAAAAGTATTGCTACTTACAGAACAGTTTGATTAAACGTTAACTACAATTAATAATACAAAGAAAAGTCTGTCAAATACAAAGGCAACGTACATCAACATTGATAAGTTCTAAAATTATCTAAAACTACCAAAATCGTTATGTTGACATTGGCATTCTACTTTATTCAGTTGACAACGTCATACTCAATCCAATTCAAAAATAAAGAAACAAGTGTGCAACAAACTATAAACAAGGAGATGTATTATTAATTACGATACATGTTAAGTTAATAAAAATTACAATCACAGGTCCATTGCAAATATATTGTTAACTAGATTTCATTGTGGATTAAAATGATATAAATAAGAGTAAATCATATAAAGGTTATCAATGTCTTTTTATTATTTAAAATGTTTTGTTTTTATTAATGTGGTATATCTCTAAGAATAATCTTTTTATAGTTTGACTCTAATTCTAGTATTTTGGTTTCTTCAAAATTTGCTGTATGAGATGTAGTGAAGAGCACAAAACTTTTACCAATTTTGGGGTCACTACGGTGTTGTGTTAGACAGGAACGTAACCATTGGCTAGTTTGTCCCATATATGTAAGATTTCATTGACGTGGAATACTGTATACTATAGCAATTTTGCAGTTTTATCTTTTAGTTTAGTGAATAAGTTTCTTATAGATTTATCATATGAGTTTGCTATGAAAATGTAAGGTTGTTTAAGAATTTTTGTTAAAAGTGGTGTTAACTGGTTAATAAAAGGCAGTTCTCTATATTTAATCTCTACAATTTTTTCTGGTTTTTGAAAACTGAGCTGATGGCTGAAAATAAGTTTATTTAATAATGGTTTAGGATATCTTTATTAATTATTTTTATTTTTAATCAAAATTCTGGTTCACTAATTTTTTCAATTCTGATAATTTACTAGGTTTTGATATATATATATATATATATATATATATATATATATATATATATATATACCTAGTAAATTATCACCCTTTCTGTATACTAACCTATCTAAAAATTTTAGATTTATGTAAGCCAGTGGCGGAGAAACAGGGTTGTCATTACTTGTTTGCAAAAGTGCATTGAAGTTGAAGGATATCAGTGCTGTTGTAAATTGTGCATTATTTCATTGTTATTAAATAATATTAACCCGTTAACGAACGGAATTCCTCAAAATGTACTTTTTCGGTTGCCTGGAAATCGTTGAAAATTTGAATTTGGTAAAATAAAAAAATTGAGTTTAAATTATTTCATTAACTTAAAATAATAAATGCGTACGTAGCTTCGCTCAAAATAGCCAAAACTCAAATTGGTACATTTTATCAAAAAATACCTTTATACCAAATTACTCAAAATTATCGCGCAATTCAAAAATGTTCTCTAAATGAGAAAAACGTCAGTGGTGTACAAGTTTTTTTTTGGAGAAAACTAATGACAACCCTGTTTCTCCGCCACTGGCTTACATAATCTATCGAAATAAACGTAGAATTATGAAAGACGCTTATTAAAAATATCACCAGAAAATTTTGAATTATTTTAATAAACCGTTATGAAGATATTTAAAAATTTTTATTTTTATGGAAAGTTTAAGACCCTGTATCTCGAAAACGAAGCCTTCAAAAGAATATTGTTTATATGGCAAACTATAGTTTTTTTCAATAAGGAATCCGCTCCTGAAGTTAGGCGTATTAAATGAAATCACCATGTATAAAAACCTGAATTAAAAGTGAAGTAACTGTTGTTAAATATTATATTGATGGAGGTTATAATCTTGAAAAGAGCAATGTTCAGAAATGTTTGGCCAATTGTCTGAAATAATTTTATTAACTAAATCTAAAGGAATGTTTGTAAATAACGAGGTAACGTCTAACGAAATTAATATTTAATCAGAAGGAAGTGAAAATGTCGAAATTGTTCTACAAAACTGAATGTGTCTTAGATATTAAATTTTCCTAGAAGAAAACTGTTTTGTAAAATTTCAGCAAGGTATTTAGCAAATTTATTGGTTGGAGTAGCAATTGATGAATGAACGTTATTTTTGTGAATTTTGGTAATAATATTTACCCGGAATAGAATTGTTAATAATTAACTCTTTTGGTTGAATCTGTGACATCTTTTATTATGTAATAATTTAATGTGGTCATTGATTTTCTTTTGTATAGTAAAAGATAAAACTCCAAAATTACTTTTTAGTAATATAGTATACAGTATTCCATGTAATCTTATATATATATATATATATATATATATATATATATATATATATATATATATATATATAGGACAAACTATCCAATGGTTACGTTCCGTCTAACTCAACACCGTAGTGACGCCAAAATTGGTAAAACTTTGTGCTATTGACTCATCTTCACACCACATCTCATACAGCAAATTTTGAAGAAACCAAAATACTAGAAATAGAGTCAAACTATAAAAAGATTATTCTTAGAGTCACACCACATTAATAAAAACAAAACATTTTAAATAATAAACAAGACATTGATAACCTTAATATGATTTACTCTTTATACCTGGCATATTCTGCTTATCCAGATGCTTATCTTGAAATATAATTTCATCAATTGGATCATTAATTAGAACTATGGGAATTTTATTACTTATTGTTATCTTATGAGAAAGATTTACCTCAAACAAAAAGTCTTAATATGTTTAATCCACAATGAAATCTAGTTAACAATATATTTGTAATGCACCTGTGATTGTAATTTTTGTTAACTTAACATGTATCGTAATAATAACATATCTCCTTGTTTATAGTTTGTTGCACACTTGTTTGTTTATTGTTTGAATTGGATTGAGTATGACGTTGTCACCTGAATAACGTAGAATGCCAATGTCCACGTAACGATTTTGGTAGTTTTAGATAATTTTAGAATTTATTAATGTCGATTTACTTTTGCCTTGTATTTGACAGACTCTTCTTTGTATTATTAATTGTAGTTAACGTTTAATCATTATATATATATATATATATATATATATATATATATATATATATATATATATATATATATATATATATATATATATATATATATAATACAAAAACATAGTCATAGAGGACACTAAAATAAGAAAAAAGTTCCAATGAACTTAGGTCTGCAACGCCTTCGTTTAAAAGATATAGGGTGTTGAAGTTTAATTATTTTTTGTTTTTTTAAATATCTTTTTACAATGATGTAATAAGCGGACGAAATTTTATATACAGGGCTTTTTATCACGCAGAATTCAATATGAGATTAGTTCTTTATTACTGATAGAGGGCGCCACATACAGGTTTCCATCTTGTTTGAATCGGTCCTAACTTTTTGCCTTACACTGTATGTCATTTTCGACTGAAAATTTGTTTTCCCATCTTTTCTGCTTCAGAAAGGTATACCTTATTGAAGTCGCTAGGACCAACGGTTTACGAGAAAAATGCATCCGATGCATGCAAATTAAATAAGTTCAGAGGTACGAAATGGTAACCGTGAATCAGACAAATGTTCAATGAACAACTTCTTCGCCCGTATCATTTCCAAAAGGTTCATTCACTATTAGAACATGACTATCTTCCTCGTGTACAATTTTGCGAATGGTTGCAAAATTAAAGACACGATATTTTTCTTCAATTTTGTTTACTGATAAAGCTGGTTTTAGCCGTGATGGTGTTCTGAACCTACATAATATGCACCATTGAGTGATGAAAATCCTCATCAAACCGTAATTAGAAGTCACCAATATGGGTTTTCTATTAATGTGTGAGCAGGTATAATTGACAATTACTTAATTGACCCATTTCAATTACCCAATCGATTGAAAGGTGAACTGTATCGAAATTTCTTGGAGAATGAACTAAATACGTTATTAGAGGATGTTCAATTGGCTATTATTGGTAGAATTCGTTACATGCATGATGGCGCGCCAGCTCACTTTTCTTGATTGGCAAGGGAATTTTGGATAGGAGATTTGGAAATACGTGGATTGGTCGAGGGGACCTGTACCCTGGCCAATTCGTAGTCCTGACCTTAATACCTCAATTTTTCATTTGGGATTCATGAAAATTATGTTTATTCTGTAGAAATACATAATGAAGAGCAACTATGGATAAGAATTATGGAATCCGCAGATAGATTCCGTAATAACGCAGGAATATTTCAAAGATGCCGTCAATCCTGAATTGAAAAATGTATTTAAGTACAAGGACAACAATTTGAACATCTTTTAAAAATTTAATGTTTTTTTAATCACGGACCTTCATTGTTGCTATTAAAATTTAATTGTTGAAGTGTTATGTCATTGTTTTTGCAAATAAGTTACTTTGGCGCTTTTGGATAATTTGCATGCATCGGATGCATTTTTCTCGTAAACCGTTGGTCCTAGCGACTTCAATAAGGTATACCTTTCTGAAGCACAAAAGATGGGAAACAATTTTTCCAGTCAAAATGACATACAGTGTAAGGCAAAAAGTTAGGACCGATTCAAACAAGATGGAAACCTGTACGTGGCGCCCTCTACCAGTAATAAAAGAACTAAGGTCATATTTGAATTCTGCGTGATTAAAAGCCCCTGTATACAAAATTTAGTCCGCTTGTTACATCATTGTAAAAGATATTTAAAAACAAAACAATAATTAAACTTCAACACCCTATATCTTTTAAACGAAGGCGTTGCGGACCTAAGTTCATAGGAATTTTTTTCTTATTTTAGTGTCCTCGATATAGCGCATATATTAAAGATTTAAAACAATAGTATTTGTTACTTATATATGAAGTAAAAAAGCTATTTGAAAATGATAAAATAGAAATCTTTTTTGACTCTTGATAATGCTCTTTGAATTGTAAAAAAATTGGCATTTTCGAATTAAAAATACCTTTAAAATTCTATGTTATAACGCAACAGTCATTAAGTAACGTTTCGGAGTAACAGTACACATAGTTGCTACAGAATAAGTTTATAGTTTTTAAATTTATGAACCCGATACATATTTGATCATATACTTATTTGAACACTGTTTATGGCATAACAAAATAGGTAAATTTTTTATCCGTAATGGTGGATTTTTATGTGTGAATAATGAAAAAAGTGAATAGTAATGTAAGGCACAACCTTTTTTATTAAAAGAAAAGTTGTGGTAGGAGAATTTTTTTTTAGTGTACTATATCATGCTAAACGACATATGAGCCTACGAATATTTTTAAAAACTTATTCACATGCCAAACGAAACTCTGTTAAATTTAATCTAAATCTAAAGAAACTTAAGCCAATGTCTTCGAAATGTTTCATTAAGATGAATCTGTCAAGAAAGCAGTTAACACTAATAAGTATGAATTGGACTGTATAATAGGAAAAATGTGTGGATTAATCAAATATACGGATCAATGAAAACGTCTCCCATTAAACCTGCCTAACATTATAATGTCTGAGAATGTGTTAAAATTAACTTTTATTACTCAATGCCTTTTAAATAAATTGAATTATTTTTATTGTTCGGTATTCTAAGCGGCCTTGTATTGTTGTAGGATGAATTGCTGCTATATATACGCATATTTTTTATCAAAATCAAATGGAAATAAATGACGCTGTATGTGTTATGTATAGGAAGGTGGCGTTAAATTAAACAAAAACAGTAAAAGTAAATCCACGTCCACTCATGTGAGTCTATGATATTTAAAATTTAAAATTCGCAATTATAATTTTGTGGCATTTCATTACCGTCTTCGACAGTCCTGTGTTTAATTTAATTTATTTAACCTTAGGACAAATCCAGATATTATTTTCATTACTGATTACCGAGATAAACATGATTTTTTTAAAAAACTACTGTTATGAGAAGCAAACCCGCTATCTGAGGCGTATCAATTACTGCAGTTTTTGATTAGTGTATGTAGCGTAAATAATCACTAATTAATACAACTCTATGAATCTAATTTAAATTAAAAGCTATGTATCTGAAGCATAACTTTTCTGGTAAGCTTAAGACAACTTTACGCATATTTTTTTAATTAAGTTCATAATTATTGCAATAATTCATACACGACCTAATTAAATAAGTCTCAATTTAAAGCTATATTCTAAGTCACTAATACTTTCGATTTTATATATAAAAATGTCTTAAACACAGATTAATTAATTATTTATTTTTTAGGATTGCATACCTTGAATCATTTCTAAATCTGAACAACCAGGAAAG
The DNA here is from genome assembly GCA_036346205.1 of Vesta saturnalis. Taxonomy (NCBI): domain Eukaryota; kingdom Metazoa; phylum Arthropoda; class Insecta; order Coleoptera; family Lampyridae; genus Vesta; species Vesta saturnalis. Next base: position 3,978,688 of record JARFJB010001795.1, read on the forward strand.
AAAAATTTCACGAGAATCACACACCGCGATCACGAACGATACGGACGAGTTTGTATACAACACTACTATATGTGACAACGGCCGGTTAGCAACTGGTGGAAAATCGGGCGCAAACTTCCGAGGAAAAAGCGCGTCCATTAGCTGCTTCTGCGGAAATATCAGGCAGAGAGAAAATTACACCCACTCCTTGACCTACCTTAACAATTTATCAAAACATAATAGTGATTTATACATTACATATCCTATACAAATACCTCAACCAAGCGGAACAATTCTCTCAAAAATATTACCGTATAAAAAAACTATATGTGATACAAAAAGCATTATAAATCAGTATAAACAAGAAAATTAAAAAATGTTGAGTTCCGTGTGTTCTTCAACTAAAAACAGTGATTTAAGGTAAATCAATAGTATTTTAGTAAATCGGGTTTTATTACCTCTATTATTGTTAAGAACAGGTTAAAGCATGTTACAGGTAGGTAATACAATGAAAATGTAATTCACGTTTAACAAAATGTGACAATCTGTTCTAGTTCATCACTTTTATATTCGTTGAAAGTCTTATTGTACACTTTAAAGACAATGCGAATTGTAATAATTAATTGTAAATTATAGTAATTAAAACAATTTTATTGTATTTATCATACAAAAGGCTAATAAAATCTGATAAAAAATCTTTTAATACAAGTATGATGTGAAACTTCAAGACATGGATTCTTTGACATATTATAATTATAAGGAAATTTTTATATACAAACTGCTGCATATACCTTCCTAAAGGTAATTAGTTTTGTAAAACAAGGAAGTAGCTACACCATATGCAATAGCAATGAACGTATTCTAATAGTATGAAACATTAAGAGTGTAGAAAGTTTATAAAAATCAGAATTAATTGATTTATTAATTCAAACGGAAGTCCTAAGAAACAGAAAATAAAATATTCATATATAAGTAAGCCAGACTCTCATTAAATTATTTAATGAAATAGTCTTAATTGTTTAACTGTCATTAGAAGTTAAATACTTTTCTTGAAATATTTACGTTTAGATGTATTAACACTTTTATTAGTTTGCATAATAATAATCACAATTTCGCTGAGAAAAAAAAAGGTGTGATTCTGACAATTAATAATAGTACATTAGTAAAAGGAGGGCAGTATAGGACGTGACGTCATAATTAATTAAAAGTGGTGCGGGCAAAGTAGGGGTCTGAAGTGGGGCTAGGATTGGGGTTGAAGGTGGGGTCGGCTTCTTTTCGGGGGGGCCCTTTCAACCCCTGGGCGGGGTTTTAGCCGCTAATTGAGGTCCTTTTGTCAATATTAAGAGCCTTATTGGCGGTCTGACCCCCTGGTTAGGGGTGTTGAATGACCCTAGGATATGGCCTAGCGGCGATTTTGGCAGGGTTAAGGGAGTGGTTAAGACCAGTTAAGGCCCTTATCGTTGCATTAAGGTGGGGTTAAGACTAGGCCACACCCATTCCTTTTACCTGATTGGTTGTACATGTAGTAAGGAGGGGCTAAGGCTAGACCACGTCCATTCCTTTTACCTGATTGGTTTCGCCCGCCCCTCTGGCTTCAGATTGGTCCTTAGCCCCACTACTTTGTAGCTGTGCTCTGATTGGAGGACTAAGTCTCTGCATTCTGATTGGTTATAGCAGGAAATCTAAAATTGTATTCTAATAAGCAGGGCATTGTTTCTTATTATGACTTGTAAGCCAGCTTTATTTTAATTAAATTGCATCATAATAATCCTTTGAATTAAGCGTCATAATCAAGATCCTCGGCCATTTTGTATCATCATAAACCTTTTAATTATGAATCATAATAAAGACCCTAGGCCATTTTGTTTTGGCGGGAAAATTGAAGTTTGTATTCTAATAAGCGTGCCTAACGTTAACTTGTAAGGCAGGTGTTGGGCTTCGCAACTTACTCTCAAGGCTTCGACCCCTTATCCAATAACTAGCTTTCGGGGCTTCGCCCCCTGGCCCCAGAGAAATTTGAATTTGTATTTAAATCTTTACATTCTAATTGTTTATTGCGAGAAATTTGAACTTGTATTCTAATAAGGGAGCCTAACGCTAACTTATAAGACAGCTATAGGGCTTCGTAGCTTACTTTCAGGGCTTCGTCCCCTTGGCGGGAAATTGAATTTATATTTAAGTCTACATTCTGATTGTTTATTGCGAGAAATTTTAAGACAGGTATAGGTCTTATCTCCTTGTCATGGCCCCCTGGTCGCAAAATTTGAATTTGTCTGTGGCGCCATCGACTTGTGCGGGAAATTTGAAATCCCCTCTTCCCAAAAGACAGAAATTAATCATTAATGAAATAAGAGGCCTTAGTTTTAACTTGTGAGATAGGCATAAGGCTTCTACACCTGTTTCCAGGGCTTAGTCCACTGTTACGCGCAATATATTTTGCTTTTAATTGTGAGTCATAATTAAATTTATAAATAAAAAAAATAATGGGTTTCAATCATTTATTATAAATTATACTATTTTGAGATTTAAAACTAATGAATGTTTTCTGTGATAGGGGCTGGCTTTATTGGAAATCGAAAAATGCTAATTAAAATATTTTACTGCAAGATCTGCCACACAGAAAACACCTCTGTTAAAATCGGCCTTAGATTTATAAGCAAGCTTGAACGTCCTAAGTCGTGATAAATCTGTTTTTAATTATGAATCTTAATTAAATGTTTACAACCATTTTATTTTGGCGGGAAATTTGAAATCCCCTCTTCTCAAAAGACAGAACGTAATCAAATCAATCCATTGACCAATAAAATCAGCCGAAACATATCAAACCAAATCAATCAACCTCGACCAAATCAAACAAATCAATCTGAAACAAAGCTCTCTCGATCAAATCAAATCAAACAATCAGATCAATCGCAATCGATCAATGCAATTAACCAAATCAGTCAGATCAATCAACCTCAATCAAATCAAACAAGAAGCTGAGCTAACAATTCTTTATAACCTTCAGGTAAAGATTCTCCTATTGTACATACCTAGCCCCTATGAGCGACCGCTTACTTTGTAGATAAGGCTCACCAACAGTCAGAGCTGGTACTCTCCTTAAGAGTGAGGGCACCGGTGTAGGAATACAGTCGATCATCGGCAAATCAATATCAATCAATTCAATCTCAATCAGTCAAGTCATGACTTGAATACATGAGATAGCCTTCGGCATTACTGTCAAACTGTCAATATGCAAGCATCGAATTAGTTTGTAACACTATTGCAGGGCTTTACGTACAGTGATAAAAATCCGTTTTACATTGAAATTAGTTTAAAATGCCTATACAACAACAAATATATGTCCACACCCGAAATCAGGTCACTATATTACTTTACATACAAGGAAAGTGTTGGCTGAAATACCTATGACAAAAGGGTCTCTAGACTTATAGACATGACTGAACGCACTCTTTCGTTTTTGAAAATGGACAATTACCGTGAGGATAAATAAACAAGCAGACTTTCATTTTCAATTTTGATAATGCAATATTTGAATTGAAACTAACACCGATTTCGTTTCGTAAGACAGCTGTAGGTGTCTGTATTTTATTTTACACAACGCTTATCATTATCATTAGACAGCCATAATAATAATCATATCACTCAAATCCAGAAATACTTCTGGTAAAAAAGGAACTAGATTTATAAACAAGCTTGAACGCACTATTTCGTTTTTGACAACGGACAAATACCCCGGGGGTAAATAAACAAGCTGGCTTTGATTTACAATTTTGATAATACACAAACGTTTTGAAACTAACACTGATTTCGTTTTGTAAGGCATCTATAGGACACTGTTTTATTTTAGCGACGCTCGTCATTATTATTAGACAACCATAGTAACAATAATATCCCGCAAATTAACGTGTACACTATTGTCGGGTTTTGCATACAGCGAAAAAAATATGTTTTACAGTTAAATAGATAAAGGTACCTGTACAACAGCAAATATAACCAAACTTGAAATCAGGCCTCTAGCAATTAAATAAAGTAAATAAAATAAGAGGTAAGGGTTGGAATAAAAATCTAGCACTTACGAGGGTTGTTGGCGATAAACGTATTGGACGAACGCCTTGACAGGGTAAACAGCTGATCACAATCACCACACATTTCACTTTAGGCGGTTTGCTTATAACTGAATAATATAAAGTACTTAGAACCTTCAAGCCATCATTAATATAAAGTAATTATATTCTGACAAAATTTAATTAAGACGACTTAGGACGTTCAGGCTTGCTTATAAATCTAAGGCCCATTTTAGAAGAGGTGTTTCCTCTAACGCAGCTCTTGTACGTGAAATATTTTAATTAGCATTTTTCCATTTCCAAGTAGTTTTAAATCTCAAAATAGTATTATTTATAATAAATGATTAAAACCGTTTATTTTTTTTATTTATAAATTTAATTATGACTCATAATTAAAAGCAAAATATATTGTGCGTAACAGTGGACTAAGCCCTGGAACCGGGTGTAGACGTCTTATACCTATCTCACAAGTTAGAACTAGGGCCTCTTATTTAAAATTTCCCCACATAACCATTACAGTGATCTGTATATAGTTTTGAAATATACACTTGCATTACAGAAAACATTCATTAGTCTATAGAGACAAATTCAAATTTTGGTACCAGGGGACCATGACAAGGGGCTAAGACCCGAAAGCAAGTTCCGAAGACCTTTACCTGTCTTAAAATTTCTCACAATAAACAATCAGAATGTAGAGCGTTAAATACAAATTCAGATTTCCCGCCAAGGAGGGGAAGCCCCAAAACTAAATTCAGATTTCCCGCCAAGGAGGGGAAGCCCCAAAACTAGGTTATGAAGCCCTATACCTGTGTTATAAGTTAGCTTTACGCCTCCTTATAGAATACAAGTTAAAATTTCTCGCAATAGAAACAATCAGAACAATCGCAACAAACAATCAGAATGTAAAGACTTAAATACAAATCCAAATTTCCCTGGGGCCAGGGGGAGAATCCCCGAAAGCAAGTTCTTGGACAAGGGGGCGAAGTCTTACAGGTTAACATTAGGCATTCTTATTAGAATACAAATTCAAATTTCCCGCCAAAAAAAATGGCCTAGGGTCTTCATTATGATTCATGATTAGAAGGTTTATGATGATACAATTTAATTATAACAAAATGGCCGAGGATCTTGATTACGACGCTTAATTAAAAGGATTATGATAATTAAAAACAATGCCCTCCTTATTAGAATACAAATTCAAATTTCCCGCCGTAACCAATCAGGATGCAGAGACTTAGTCCACCAATCAGAGCACAGTTGCTGAGTAGTGGGGTTAAGGACCAATCAGAAGCCAGAGGGTCAGGCGCAACCAATCAGGTAAAAGGAATGGGTGTGGCCTAGTCTTAACCCCCACCTTAATGCAACTATAAGAGTCTTAGCTAGTCTTAACCACCCTCTGAACCCTGCCAAAATAGCCGTTAGACCATACCCTAGGGGCATTCAACACCCCTAACAAGGGGTTAGACGCCAATAAGGTTCTTAATATTCACCGACCCACTCTCAACCCCAATCCTAGCCCCACCCCAGACCCCCACTTTGCCCCCCTTCTACTTATATTAATGCTCGTTTGCACCGTATCTGTTAAGCAATGCCTAAGTATAGGATGATACTTAAGTTATGGATTTCGTTTGCACCGTTACCAATTGCTGTTAAAGAACTACTTAACATTAAGCTCCCGAATGAGCATCGCCTAATCATGATGTAAAAAGACCAAGTGTAACAATACGCAGTAATCATTTTCTCCGACCAATCAAATTTATCCAAAATACAAAAAGCAACATGGCCGCTTCCTTTACAACTCATTAATCGACATAGAAAATTTTTTTTGTCAATTTATTAAGAATTATATATTTTTATTAGTTTATGATTATTATAATTTTTGTATTATATATTACAATTTTTTAATTTTGTTTGCGTGTGACTAATTCTGCACTTGAATATGGCGCTACATTCTGGATAAAAATTTGATTGGCTGTCGTCTATTCTTTGGTCGGCCATTATGCGCAATGCTACAGCTGGTATTTTTACATATCAGGTGCCTAATTTTAAGGAAGAGCTCGCACATGCGTACAATTCGGGAAGTGAAATGTGACAGTTGTCTCTGCATCTGACGTTTGGTTAGGTTAAGGCATAAGTTAAGTGTTCATAAACTAGCGTTTCAGTTCTTTGTAGCAAAACATGGCTAATTATCAACGATGATTTGATATTCTGGAAATAATCCAAGATCTTGGATTACCTCGAAGATCTGACAATTTCGATACCCTAGATGAACTGAGCTTTTATCAATGTTTCCGGTAGGTAAAAAAACTAAAGTCAGCTAAAGAAAAATTATAAATAGTAGCATACTAATGATCTCCCTTTTTAGTCTTTCCAAACAAACAACGTTAGACTTGTTTGAACTGATTGAACATGAAATAGAATATAGACTTGTAAGTAGGCAATTTAAAATTCCTATAAAATGAAGTGATACATAAACATTTGCCAGAAATCAAAGAGTTTCTTCAATGAACCTACTATTAGTCTGTTTGACGTTCATTGCTACAAATGGGCATCTGCAGATAATAGTTGATTTTGCAGGAATTCATGTGTCAACTGCATTACAGGTTGTAAATAGTGTATCATGATCAATGACTCGTTTATACGGTAGATTTATTAAATTACCGGAAAACGAGGAGGATATTTTCGATAAACAAATACATTTTTACGAGATTAAAACTCGATACTGCTATGACAGTCATAGTCGCAACGGAGTGTTATGCAACTTAACAACGACATCGAAGCACCTCTGCTGAGGGCATTAATGAAAATGAATTGGAAGAACTGATCGAATTAGGACAAATGGCTGGAGATGTAAACATACAAGACCATGGGACTGCAGACATTGGAAATCAATTCTTTAATACATATTTTGCAAATTTATAAAATGTTTAATAAATGTGGATCGTTTTTATTGCTGTGAGCTCTGATAGCTGGTCCCCTATCCAATAGTCTCATATACTTTTCAGAGATATCGCATTATCTCAATGCCTTAAATACGGCTGTACGCCTCCTACGATTTGAATTCTACAATAAAATAACAAAAATTGAGTTATTGAAGATTTTTTTAAATTACCAGTGCTGTGTTTTTAGGTCTTTGTAACCGACATGCTACCGCTGACTTGTGGACGGCCTGGCAGCCAACCTATTGTGTTACAGTATAGTAATTACAAATTATATACTTATTTCTGAAACGACGTGAGGTGCTTACTGTGTCCTTCGAATTTTTGTCTGTCATTTGTAAATTACAACATTACTGAGATAAATATTAACTTTAACTAATTGTTACATACATTGTCTATGTTAGGCTCGATACGATCACCATCAAATTCATTGGAAAGGCCATCAATTGTTTTTTCGTTAACAATTGACCTCAACAATGCATCACCATTTGGCTTTGTTGTTGGAATGCCTCCACCTTCAATACAATAATAAATTTATAGAGACCTATTTGCACAAATGATAGAAAGTGGTCTGTATTTTATGTTCTTAATAGAAATCATTAATAAATGTTATATTTACATTAAGAATGAATATTAATATTGATAGCTTGAACACAGTACACACCAGTCAATAATGTCTCTCTTCGTTCCTCTGCTGCATCCTTTCTTAAATTTTTTTTTTAATTGCTCCGAGTTTCTTGGTACACCACCAGCATTATTGTCCAATGGTATTCGACACCATGTTTGGTTTTTCCTCATTATGGCACTGCATCTGTTTTTTTTTATTTTCTATAATATGCTTATGCTTATAAACTATACTCAAAAGCTGATTTTTATTACGGGAGTTAAAGTTCGCAGTCCTCTTCCTTAAATGTTAAATTTATCTTTCTGTTTATGCAAAAATTGCCTGTTCACTCATCATAACCTTGTTATGATGTGAGGTTAAAAATCAATTATTCCGGAATGATTTAATAAATGAAACCTAAAATCCCTAGGTTTGGGGAATATTACTAGAATTATGCACGGTGGCAAATTTTCTACCAACTTTGAGTAAACACTCCACATATTTATTCGAAAGGGGTGTTGTCTTTGTCGTCTTCTGTCTAGATGACCTATCCATGCATCTCCGAAATGATGGGTTACTGGTAGCAAAAAAATTCTCATTTTCAGTGTAAAACTCACTGTCTATTAATTCCTCGCAAGATGTAATAATAACGTAGTCTTTGGGTACGAAAGCTAGAGCCTCTAGTTGTCTTAATTGCAAGGCAAAATTGGGATCGTTATTACATCTTCTTGGATATGTTTCCATGTACATTATGTGAAGTAAAAAAAAAACAGCCACATAATGTAGCTTCTGCAAATTGACCCTGGGCGGCATTAATTGCCGCTCTTTCATAATCGACAATAACAGTAGCCTTTAGTTTTGTTGGGGAGCTATGCATATACCATTGGGATTACATTATTGTATTGTAGACCATGAATGGTACATACTTGTTGGAAAAGCAGTGAACCAACTTTAAGGGTTCCATCCATATACCAATGTCTGCTATGCTCCATATACGATACATTTCATTCAGTGGAAAATAGCACCACCTGGGCCACTGTCAAATAATAGGAACGGTCTCCTCTGCTGTTTTGTAGTTATTCATCTGCAATAACTAGCTCCATCAAACTTCTGGGGGTATCGGTGCACCTTCTTTTTTGTTTTCTAATACTCTGTATTTTTCGATTCACAGATAACGCCGAAGGTAATTACCCTGCTGCTGCACAAGATGTACCTTCTAATACAATGGCCAAGACCCCTAGAGTTCTGATTTGCAGTTCTTCAGTTGCTTGTTTCATTTGGTTTGTTGCTTTCCTAGCTTAGCAGCACCAGCAACGTAATTGTGACTAGTACTTTTCAGGACTTCTTCTCCCAACGTATGTGCCCGACAAGGACACTTGCACTTGTTGAAATTATCGCATCACCGCTAATGCGTTATTTTTTATGAATGTACCCGCAATACAGAAGTATATTATTGCCTTTTGTACTTTTCACAAATTGAAGCACCATCTTTGCGACACGACCAACGTGACAACTATGAGCTATATGGCAAATCAGTTACATTATAAACACACTATTTTAAATCCACATTAATGATGTTTATCAAATTTCTAATTATATATAGATAGGTAATTTCTATATAACTACCACGTTAGATTTAATGGGCTTCAATTACCGGATGTTACATTTCTATTCGATTTAATTAAGAATGCCCGTGTATTAATGACCAAATCCTGCAACACGAAAACCATTAATTTGTATTAAATAAATAAAACTCCAATACGTCCATCAAAAACTTATTGTGGCATTCACAATGAGCAGTTCATGTGATGAACATAACTTGTCTCCAAAGAGACAAAAAATACCACACAAAAAAGCAGGATACATACATTTTCACAGAAATGGCCGGTTGGCCCATTGTTCAAAGGATAGGTTGCCTATGTGAAAAACAATGAAATGGAAGCACAATGCACGGTCTGTAACACGGTATTCATATCCGAAAAGTTGAAGACATGAAATCTAAGTTTTCTATTACCGATATGACGAAGAAATTAGCAGATATAGACAAGAATACCAAACTAGCCGTTCTTCGGATATTTTAGCTAAAACTAACGCATAGGAAGAATCACGGCCCTCACGCAGCAATTATGGCTACCAAGCTGTCTAAATACCAGAAGGTTATTAAGCCGCTAATCATCACAAAACGTTTCGGTCATGGCATCATGAACAAGTTATCGAAGAGAACAAAGGAATGGTATACTGGAAAACACCTCGCGAACTTGTTGAACGGCTCAGGTTGCTGTATGCATCGAAAGTAGCAGGTCATACTGTGCATGATAACGGAATCATTAGTATTGAAGGAGAGTTCCGAGAACAAGGTATAATTGCATAGTAATGTGAATTAATAAGCTTCGCAGACATTCGGTGCCACATTTATAACATGCAACTCCAAATATCAAATTAAGCTGGGATGATAAATACGATATGCAAGGTAAAAGGCTTGCAATGTTTTTGAACCTCTCTTGGAAGATGATGCTGCAACTAGGAGATACGTAGATAAGGGAATTTAAAACTAACTGAGGACGGTGATTACACTGATTATAATGCAACGTCTGCAACGTTATCGATCCAATCCTTGATGCGGATATAACCACCAAAAAGTATATTGATAAGTGTAAGCAAGTTCTAGAGCACAAAAAAGAATTGATCATATTGGTGATATAAATATCCTTAGTAGGGATATTTCTAATGTAAAAAATAAGTTACATTACCAGTAATGACTCTAAAGCTGGCGGTTGTCGAAGAACTGCATAAGCCCGCGCGGAAAAATTTTGTATGGAAACGAACCATCGTTAAGCATCGGGATGATCTCTGGCAAGCGGATTTAGCCGAATTGATTCCGAATGCTAAAGAGAACCGCAATCATAAGTATATCTTAACAGTGTTAGACTGCTATTGTGAATATCTGTGGATACGTCCTCTAAAGTAACTACAATTGCTGACACCACACATAACAAGGTGGTTTATATTATGAAACTTAGTTTACTTTACTAGGTCTATTGCATAAGAATGCAATACATATTCCATTGGGCACAGATGTAAAATATTTGTTTCCTTATCTAGAACACACAGTAGTACATTGTATGTTAAAATTCTTCGTCAAGTGGATGATCTACTAGACGCGTCGCCACTGTTCCTAGTTTACCAAACTATACGCAAGGAAGCTGTGATTCAACCTATAATACTAGAAGGTGTGAAATTTACAAAATCATCATAGAGATTTTACTAAAATCCAAAGTGACAAAATGAGTAAAGTTTAGGTTGTCGAAGAACTACACAAATCAGCAAGAATAAATTTTCCGCGGCGTTGTGTAGTACTCAATGGTTTAAATGATCTATTTCAAGTTGATTTAGTGTAAAAAATACCTCATGATCGGGTAAATAAAGGATATCGATACATTTTAGTGATAATATATGCATTTTCTAAATATGTCTGGGCTTTTCCCATCAAATGCCAAAATGGTAAACTAGTCGCGGATGTAACAATGAACAAATTGATGTCTGGTTTGAAAAGGACACCCACGGACACGCACGAATTCACACTCACACACACGCGAGCACACGCACACGCACACGCACACTCACTCACACCCACACACACACACACACACACACAACATACATACATACACACCCACACATCACACACACCACACGTACATACAGACACACACACCACAGCACACGCACATACAGGCACACCACAATCACACACTCACACACACACACTCACACACTCACACACTCACACACTCACACACTCACACACTCAACAACTCACACACTCACACACTCACACACTCACACACTCACACACTCACACACTCACACACTCACACACTCACACACTCACACACTCACACACTCACACACTCACACACTCACACACTCACACACTCACACACTCACACACTCACACACTCACACACTCACACACTCACACACTCACACACTCACACACTCACACACTCACACACTCACACCACACACACACACACACACACACACACTCAAACACACACACTCCACACTCACACACTCACACACTCACACACTCACACACTCACACACTCACACACTCACACACTCACACACTCACACACACACCACACACTCACACACTCACACACACACACACTCACACACCCACACACCACACGCACACAGCACACAAACACACAGCACACACAGACACGGACACACAGACACACAGCACACACACACAGACACAGACACACAGACACACAGACACACAGACACACAGACACACAGACACACAGACACACAGAACACAGCCACACAGACACAAACACAGACACACAGACACACAGACACACAGACACACAGACACACAGCACACAGACACACAGACACACAGGACACACAGACACACAGACACACAGACACACAGACACACAGAACACAGACACACAGACACACAGACACACAGACACACAGACACACACAAGACACACAGACACACAGACACACAGACACAGAACACAGACACACAGACACACAGAGCACACAGACACACAGACACACAGACACACAGACACAAGACACAAACACAGACACACAGACACACAGACACACAGACACACGGACACACGGACACAGGACACACGGACACACGAACACAGAACACAAGACACACGAACACAGGACACACGGACACACGACCACGACACACGGACACCGACACACGGACACACGGACACACGGACACACAGAACACAGACACACGACACACGACACACGACACACGGACACACAGACACACAGACACACAGACACACAGACACACAGACACACAGACACACAGACACACACAGACACAGACACACAGCCAGCACAGACACACAGACACACAGACACACAGACACACAGACACACAGACACAGACACACAGACACACAGACACACGACACACAGACACACAGACACAGACACACAGACACACAGCACACAGACACACAGACACACGACACACAGACACAGACACACAGCACGACACAGACACACAGAACACAGACACACAGACACACAGACACACAGACACAGACACAAGACACACAGACACACAGACACACAGACACACAGACACACAGACACACAGCACACAGACACTCAGACACACTGACACACAGACACCATGCACACGCACGCACCGCACACACACGTTACACAGGCTCGCTGACGTACACAGCACTATGAAAAAATGCACACATCGGAATAACGTCGATTTAGCAGGTAGTTATAAAATATAGGTAACTTTCTACATATGTTAATAGTTAAAATGATAGGGAATTACTGCATATTTATTTGGAGAAAGAAGTTATGTGAAAGTTTAGGGTCTTCCTGACTTAAAATATGAAAAAATGTCATAACAACATATTTCTGGAAAACGTATTTTTGAGGTTATGGGCTATTTATTAAGAAATTAGGAACTTTTACAAAAACGAATCATAAAATAACTGATAGTGAATAAATTCAACGAGGACATCTTCCTTCATAAAGACGTAGGTGTGACCTATTTGGTGGTGAAATACCGCTATTTACTTACTAATGGGAATAACTGCTTTTATATCTGTATTTGTATCTGAATCAGTGGTCGTCATTTCCAACAGATACTATGACTTATTTTCGTGTTCGTAAGTTGGTTCTGTAAAAAATTTCCTAATTTCTTATAAAATAGCCAATAGATATATATTGATAAGAACTTCTCGTCTTATTTCAGAGTCAGGAATGCCACATAGCACCCTCTATAGTCGGTTTGGCTTGCTTGAAAATGCAAAATGTAGCGCTGTTTTCATGTAACGTAAATTTCGATTCATTTATCTCAAGTTTGAATGGTTCGTAAAAAACATCTTTTACTTGATTAGCTGTAGTATAAGAATTGGATGCCATAAGTAGAATTGCACAACGCTGATGAGCCGTTGTTACCATTCCTACGTAACCTCCCCCATTATTAGCAACCATTGTGTTATGAATGCCAGGTCGACTTTGTGACACAATATTATGGCACGTGTGCATGGTGTAAAGGCAAAAAGGTAATAATTGGGGACATGTTAACGAGTTAAAAAAATTCTGAGACAACTACGGGGCGAGACCATTTTCATATACAGTGTGTCCCGTAAATAATGGGCCATAGTTCAGAGATAGTTTTCTGTGTTAAAATAATCCCATTGAGGCCAACTGACCTTAGTTAAATTCTGCTTCCTTAAAGATTCTTTTTTTACTTTTTCCAATAACTGTCGCATTTTTCAAGATATCTTGTTTAAACTTGGTACAGGGGAGTTTTGATAAACATGAATATCTATTTACTTTCAACGTAAGATATGGAGGGTGCCACCAACACCTTACTCATGTTTCAATTTTCAGCTGTATTTTTTTGTGGATAAAGATTTTGAAAAACTAGTTAACATTTCTGAAAGGTCATTTTATTTTCTTTAAAAAAGGTACTCTTATTGTATATTGCTAAATGGTTCCCCTTTGGAGGAAAACGCACTTAAAGTAAACTCTGCAGAACGCACTTATTTCCCTTTAGAAACAACTAAAAAACTATAAAACATTGAGTAATTTTTATACAGTTCAGCTCTTGTTTTAATCACAACATATTCTAAAGTTTTTATGTGCCCCCAGAAGAAAAGTCCATTGGATTTAAATCAGGAATTCGTGGGCGCCAACGATGTTCACTTTCTTTTTCAATCCAACGATGCGGGAATACATTATTTAAACGATTTCGCACCGCGAGAGGGTAATGGGGAGGCACGCCGTCTTGAACAAACCACATCTCATGACGAACGTTTAAAGGAACTTCTTTCAGCAGTTTAAACATGTTATGCTGAAGGAAGTTAAAATACTCGCGGCCATTCAGTTTAGCTGGGAGTTTAAAAGACCCACAAGAGAATCGTTCACAAACCCCAAATCAAATATTAATTTTAAATTCGTGTTGAAAATGGCGTTCCCTTGTGGAGTTTGGGTTTTCATCAGAACATCCGTAAACAAAATATTGTTTATGAAAGATTGATTACGTCGATGGTGGCTTAAAATCCAGTTAGAAAAATTCGCTGTTGTCAAAAAATCATCTGGGAATAAATTTTTGACTGAGGTGTAATGGTAAGGGTGCAGTTGCTGTTTGTGCAAAACAGTTTATATTGCCCGGTGAAATATTTATTTAAAAAAAAGTGAAATAAAAAATGCATCTTTGAAAGGTCATAACATTTTAAATTGGACTAAGGTAAGTTGGCCTAAATGGGGTTATTTTAACCCAAGGAAATGACCTCTGAATTATAGCCCATTCTTTACGGGACACCCTGTATAAATGTAATTAGACCAACTAAATTGATTACAATTTCTAAATTTGAAGCTATATTTATCAATAACTAAAGAAGAGAAAAAGATAGACAACCAAAATATGACTTATGGTGTATTTCGAAGTTTCTTTAAGGTTTTAGTAGTCGAATTTTGATCAAAAATGTGCTTTTCCCTCTCTCTCTCTCTCTCTCTCTCTCTAAACTAAAGACGCTGTAAAACTTTCAGCTCTGTCCGTTAACTCCTCGACTTATTGTGTATGCGGTCGGTGTTTGCATATTTTGAACTATTAGACATATCTTGCACCATTTCGCACCGTATTTTATAAAGGACGTGACTTTTAGGTAGTGTAGAGGGTATTTGTACACGAAATTTTTTTAAGTATGTATTTTTTCGCAGTATGCATAATGTGCACCTACATATATGTACATACATGTAACGTTTTTTTTTGTGTATCTTGTCCATAATAAGGATATTTGAACGTATAATAAAACATTTGACTGCTTGAAGGATTATTTCTAATAAAAAAATTGAAAAGGTAAAAATAGATCACGTGATAGTGGTATTTACTGTAATGCTACTGTGTAGAAAATAGAAGCGTCAAATACCAGCGCTAGGAACTTAAGCAGTGAATATGTTCACTTGGTAGCATACAGTAACTTAACATTGTGTATTATAGTACATCAAATTTGTATACCTGTCAAAATTAGGGTCAGGACCACATTCAGTATGTTGGAGAATGTTGGAGTGTTAGATCGGTATTATGTTATCACGCTTAAAATTATCACGAAAATATTGTTAGAGTATAAATAAAACCATAGTATTTATAGCTAAATGCACTAAGTTGTGCTTTATAACGCAAATCAGTGTATCTTATGAAATTTGTAATAGTAATAATTAAAATAGTACATAAATATTCCTGTCAACGGTGATGGCGTAGATACTTCATTGCGTAATGACGTCAATCTGGTGGTATAAAAAGAAAACAAGGGGTGGGGGTAAATGAGTTGACAAACAGCCACCAGCCAATCTTGATGTGGGTGTAACTAGTGAACCTTAAATTTGTTTTCCGGGAAGCATAAGGCCGCGAACTGGCAAGTTTAGTGTGGTTACTTTTAAATGGGCTACTACGTGTGACTGAGCAGATTAACTAAATCAAGTTTATGTACAGTTTTTGAAATAATTAATGACGACAATATTGTTTTAAGAAATTCGATTGAACCATTTCAATTTTTATAAGATAGTGTCTTAGGCAGTTTTAAATAAATATGGGTGCAACTGTAACAGAAAATCACAAAAAGGATAGCATGTTAAAAGTTTATTATATCGTGAATAAAAAGACTGTAATCTTTTATCAAACTACAGTATAAACTACTTATGTATTATAAATTGAATTAATAAAACCTACTAGAGACATTTTCCATAACAAACGTTTATAAGTAAAATATTGAGACTACTTAAAACTAAAGTATCAATCGCTGGTGGAAATCATATCAAGCCACCGAGATTTGTTCGCCTCCGTCCAGTTCATAATCAGGAGTCGTGGACGGCACGATGTGTAAGCCTCTGCTATCGCGCTCACGTCACTTAAAAAGGTTGGCTTCCCAATAAATGAATACGATTTGCAATATGAAATTATTTAAAATTGAAATAATTATTTCTGAGTTTTAACTTAATTAGTAAAAACCTAAATAAACACCATCCCGATCCAATAAATAGTAATAAATTCAACGCAGTGGTAACACTTCTTGTTTCTTTAACTAATCAATTCAACTTATAGTTGAGCAAAATGTATTCAAATTGAGAATCAATAGAATATCAAATATTTTGTATTCAAATGATTGTTTCTGACCCTGTATATATATCTTTAATTTAATAGTCAATTAATCTAGTTTCTATCTAACCCATTTCGGTGTGTATATGAAACGTATCCCCTTACTTTAAGCATTAGTTACATTGCTCAGGGACAAGGCTATCCACAGTTCACCCACATTATATACTCACAACCCTGAAGAACCATATTTATTAAGTTTGTATAACAAACACTGCACCGCTATTTTCTTGTTTATGTAGATTTAAAAATTTCAATACTAATTTTGTTTATAGCAAAAGGAAATTCTCTAAACGAGCCTGATCTAACCGCCTGCAACCAGACCATATAGTCTGCACGGAGAGTGGTCTAACCCACAGGCATTATTATTGTTTTATATAATTTCATTTTACTTTCCAGAATATTATTTTATGTTAACATAAACGTGAATATTAATACTTTATTTTGGAGAATATATGTATAAAACCGTTTTGTACAAAATTATTAAGAGTCGAAAACTCACCCCCAGCTGCACTAAAGTTAGTTAAAGGCTTAACCACAAAACCCACCACCGAATGGAATTAAATAAATAGAACCCAACTAGGGTCATTACAGTGTAATACAAAAGATATTTAAAAAAGGAGTTAAAATAGAAAAGGAAAAATGGCCGAAGGAACAATGTAAAGAACTAGAAGAATATCAGAGAACTATGATACCTTTTATCCACATAAAAAGGTCAAAGAATTAACTAGACCCAGAAAATCTTGCAACCGTGATATTATAGAAGAGAAAAATGGAGGTACTACTGGATGCAGACCAAAGGATTTCACAATGGAAAGCTTATACCGGGTGTCTGGTCTCAAACCTGAATATGGGGATTTAATATTGGAATGAACGTATTTGCAGATTCCTGCTCGCGAATTCAACCGGCAGAAAAGCTAATGATATCAATCCAGAGGTTAAAGTGATTGCACCTCCAAAGGTACTAATTACAAGACTAAAAGATGAAATGTTTAGTTTAAAGCACTAAATAAGTAACTGGCGTTTTCCAATTTGTTTCAAATGTGTCAAATAATTTTGAAAAGTATTTAGCATTGATTAATATTGTCGTCCATGTTATTAACTTTAAAATGAATAGTAGGTAAGATTGGAGACTTTTGGGACACCGCCACAAAACCGGTTTTCCACATTTCCAAGGTTGCCACAAAACCAAGGTCCCACCGTACCAAGGTCAAAAAGCGCAATGTGTGACCTACTTACATATCATTACCACAAACCCACGGTCACAAACCCCGATTTCCTGTTCCACAA
This sequence comes from Vesta saturnalis, assembly GCA_036346205.1. Classification (NCBI taxonomy): domain Eukaryota; kingdom Metazoa; phylum Arthropoda; class Insecta; order Coleoptera; family Lampyridae; genus Vesta; species Vesta saturnalis. Next base: position 3,996,754 of record JARFJB010001795.1, read on the forward strand.
CTACAAGGCTATCTGTGCGACATATCATTACCACAAAACCAGGGTCATAAGCTCCGCTTTTCTGTTCCACTATTACAAGGCTATCCGACCACGCTTTCCTGTTTCACAATTACAAGGTCATCCGCGTGACCTACTTTATGCTTAGCCACCTGCTTGCTACTCTATACCCCACTTGTATGTTTTTGCCCACTTGTATGATTTTGCTCAACCTCACTTTTTTACCGAAATAAAAGAAAACGATATGTAAATATATTTAATTAATGTATTACTCAGATATATGATTTTCTTTAGGAATAAAACATTTTGGTTTAGTACAAGTGCAAAAGGTCCTCTCGACTTCTGTGTCATTACATCTGCGTGGACGTGCAGTGTGGTGTGATGTTTCTCTGTACTACATATGCATCAGCTTATCATGGTGAGCAGCATGAAGATATGTTTGAACATATACAAAATGTAATGCATGTTTGTTTGTCTAGCAGTCTGTCAGTCGGTCAGTCTGTTTGTCTAGCAGTCTGTCAATCTGTTGGTCTATATAGTCAACGCGCTCAGTCAGTTAGTGGTCGGAAGTGGTCTGCAGCCGCACTATTGAGGATGTCGGTCTTTTCTGAAAATAAAACATAAGTAGCTGGAGAAATGTGGCAGTAGGTATATTACTATGTCTGTCTCGATCACTAGGAAAGACCATGTGTCGAAGAGCTACATTACGAACTCGGATGAGTTCGTAGAGTCCTGCAATCTCTTCGACAGTTTCCAGTATCGTTTCCAGATGTATAATGGCGTGATCGTACCCACTGAGTAAACGAGGTTATAACATTATTCCAGTCAAGGTATAATGTTACAAGCCTAGTGTGGCTGGTCTAGCTGCTCTCCAGAGAGCTCTCCGTAATCACGACATCATAATTCCGGACAAATGGTACTATGGTGGTCAGCTAGAAAACCAGATCCATTAGTATAGCATTAGTGTAAAGGGAATACATACCGTGAATGTTAGACGTTCAGGTGATAATGCGATGCGCGTAAAGAGCCAGTACCACGCAGCAATTAGCAAAAGCTGTATTGCTTTGCGCAGCACTGTCTCCTGACGCCATCGAATGCATGATATTGGATACCGGGGAAGCAGATCGGCCAATAGTCATGGGAATGTGGGTAGCCCAAAACCAGGTGTCTTCAATAATTTCGTCTTCGTCGTCGTGCATGTCAGAGTCATCCCGTTGTCCTGGACTTCCTGGGCTGCGTCATCCAGTTCCTGTTCACGGTTTCGTTGTACAATAGCCTCTTCGTTGTTGTCGTAGGCGTCATTGTCATAGTCGTCTGAATCGTAGCTGTAGGCAGGGTCCATTATTACGTCGGAGTCGAGTCACCAATGTTGAGATAGTCGTTCCCAGCACTGAGGAACAAACCGCCTCAACACTGGAAGACACTGTGCTGCATACATCACTATCGTAGGCAGCATCGTCGGCGTCACTGATAGTGATGACGTCAGCGTAAGGTATGTCTAATGTATTTGTCTCCGCAGCACTGTCGAGCTCCTGTGGAGAATCCAGGACTACGGTCGTCTGTTCATAGATTGTATCGTCACTGGTTGAGCTACCCACGTCAATTGAGTGGAATATTGAGGATGTATACCACTTCAGGGAAGAGCTGAAGTGTTGGACTGTAGGGATGGATGGGTAGAGGTGTGAGGAAGCCAACGGGCTAAAGGTGGAGGATAGTTAGGGCTGGATGGAAATAGTGTGGAGGAAACGTGAGGTGTTGGAGGGATCTCGGATAGGACTTGCCGAAGAAAAAATGCCTCAGGCGATATAGATTGGTCCACCTGAAAAAATAAAAAAAGTTACAAATACATAATAGTGCAAGAAAAAAAATTATGGTCTTACCTACATTTCTTCGCAGATGAAGCAGATGATGGGGAAGTTGGTGTAAAGCAGGTTGTATTTCATAATATCTTAAGTCCTGGATGCATTGAGGAATTTTCGGATGAATGGATTCTATGATGGATTTCCGTTCATCCGCATTCCGCAATCTCAGACGAGTGGATAACACCTGTTCTGACCCCAAATGTGTTGTAGATGATGAGTCGTCCACATCTGTACGTTCGGAGGACAGAGTAGGAGATAATGTATTTGAAGGTTTGAGCCTACCTCTACCGCAGAATTCCTAGAGGTGGTCGTATAGTAGTTCTACGGTAGAAGTAGAGCTCAGGGAACACACTCATACCGTTCTCAGCCCTGCTTGTATCGAGGAGTTTGAGCTGAATTGAGTCCTTCCGATACCGTTCTCAGCCCTGCTTGTATCGAGGAGTTTGAGCTGAATTGAGTCCGCTAAACTGTTCGGTACAAGTAGAGCCGATGGACGAATCAGTGGAAAGCATCCTTAGTCCGGCGTGTGCTGCAGATTTTGTAGAGAATGAGTGGTCGTTTACTGACATCTCATTCTCTTCAAATCCTGCAACACCGATGCAGTATATAATACCTGCGCCATCACCGTTTAGGGACATCGTGGAAAACGCAGTATCTTCGCCCCAGAGTGTATTGAGCCCTACATGTGTTGCGGAGTTTTGAAAACAATTGGTCCCCAGCATGGTAGGGCATAAAACAATGCTGGGTGGAATATCTGTAATCAGCAGCACTCTATCCTGACTATCCGTCCTCCCCAAGTCATACGCTACTTTATCCTCAACCTGAGATATCCATCGTATACTATCCCATTCCTGGCGATAGGTTACGTTGCGTCCTCGTTCGCATCGCTGGATATGATTCTTTTGAAACAGTAGTAAACAAGTAACAACATAATAGGATTGTATAATAATTATAATTGGTTACAAAGGAATCATAACAAAACACGTAACGCAGTTATACAAACTTTATGTAAACTTTTTGTTACAGCTCGTAATAAGATGTTTCAATGCGATTGCATGAAGAAATTTTCTGAAAATTCTTTACTGAGACATCAAAAACAGCGTGCTGGATGTCAGTATCTACTCACCATCTGGCATGCAGGAGGGTTCGTTGCAAAACCAAACCACAGGGAGCAATGTGGTGCAAGGAAGCACTTCGACGATAACAAAGCAGTACATAGACATGTTACTGATTCCTTTGCGCAAGCAGGACCATCTGGGGTAAACTCTGTGAAGGATAATGCAAAACCCGGACCATCAGGGTTTAACAACTCAAGGAAGCGGAAGGCTGACCAACACGATGAACCGTTAGAACCAAAAAACAATGGTGAGAGTGTGCACTGCACAGATTGTTCACTGGATGTACCTAGGTATGCATTCCAAGGACACCTCAGAAGCAATAGGCATAAAGCAAATGTATGTTTCCTTGTCGATACTGGGGTCGAAGTGATCCGAAATGCGTTTAAACAACGCATTTGTGTCCGATTGTCTCCATGCAATATGCATACTGATGTGTTCACCTTTATGGCAGACGTGAAAGGGAATGTATTGAAGGTAGTACAAAATCAGTTGCAGAAACACTATTCATTAAAATGTAATGTTGAGCTGTTTGGTTTATACTTTTGAACAGTAGGAAAGCACAGAACTGAAATCGTTTCAGACTAAGTATGATATTCTCAGTGTAGGGACGGTGTTAGAAGAGTATTTCCAAAAATAAGTGAAATATTGGATGCAAAACAATCGAATTTCAACATAAAGATTCTGGTAAGTGTGAGTCGTGGTGTACTCAGTATTAACAACTGTTTTAGGGTGGTCCCTGGTGCAATTCGTTATAGAGGTAAACCTGCTTAAATTTGCTCCCACCACGGGTTCTTCCTATATGGCTGTCCCCGCCGAAATCGCACATAAACACGCCATAGTCAATGTAAAAATAATGATAATTGCTGCTTTGCATGGGCTGTTGTATCGGCACTAGTGACACCAACGGGTGTACCACAACGCACATCTTCTTACCCTGATTTCCAGACGTTATTCAACTGGACTGGTGTACAGTTCCCTGTTAAGCTGACGAATATTTCAACGTTTGAGAGCAATAACAACATTTCCATTAATGTTTATGGGTTAGACGATACCTATCGTGATGGTCAACGTGTCACGGAGGTAGTGGGGCCTCTATACTACACCAAAGCCAAACAGGCAGTCCATGTTAATTTTTATTATTAGTCAGTAACCAAACAGATAATCAGCATTATGTATGGATAAAAATTTTTCTCGTTTACTTAGCAACCAAATAACTCGGCGGAACGGAGCAATGTATTTTTGATGCATGCTTGTATTACTTTAGATCCGAGGAGCAATTAACCCGACACGTGTCACGACTGTAACTTTATATACAAAATTACCGGGCGTGAAACAAAAAAAGACATAACCGGGGAATTCTACGCGGAAAATATACTCGCTTTTCGGAACTATCAGAAACAAATGGTTCTACCATTCGTAATATATGCTGATTTTGAAGCGCTCTTAGTACCGGTAGATACGGCTGAACCAGATCCCGAAAAACCGTTCACGATAAAAACGTGTAAACACGAACCATACTCGTTTAGTTATTACATTAAGTGTAGTGTAAACGATGCGTGGTCTAAGTTAGAGCTGTATAGAGGAGCAATGCAGGGAGATATTTATAAGACGACTGGAAAGTGATGTAAAACGGATATATAATGAACATTTCAAAGCTATTGTCCCAATGACACCATTAACGGATGAACAGCAGGTTACGTATAAATGCAGTGTATGTTGTTACATATGCGGTAAGCACTTTACGGACGATCCGACAAATCCGAAAGTACGAGATCACTGTCACGTTACTGGTAAGTATCGTGGTGCAGCACATTCAACGTGTAACTTAAACTATCAGGTACCTACATTTCTTCCCGTTTTTCTACATAATCTCAGTGGTTATGATGTTCACCTGTTCATTAAACAGTTAGCGAGTGAAACGGAAGAAATTACCGTACTTCCGGTTAACAGTGAAAATATATAACGTTTGGTAAGCATATTTTGTTGATGAATATGTAAACAGTCATGGTATCAGGAAAAGAAATACATTAATTTACGGTTCGTCGATAGTTGTAGATTCATGGCTGCATCCTTAGATACTCTATCACAGAATTTATCAGATGATCAATGTATGGAGGTACGGAAATATTTTAGTAATGATAGCGACTTCAACTTAGTGAGAAATAAGGTAGTTTCCTTATGCGTACGTAGACAGCTTTAGTAAGTTGAACGACATCACGGTGCCATCATATGACAAATTCTACGATAAAATGCGCGATGCAAATATTTCCGATGACGAATACTGTCGCGTTCTACTGGTATGGGATCACTTTAAGTGTAATACACTAGGTGATTATGCTGATATTTATTTAAAATCAGATGTGTTGTTATTGGCTGACGTGTTTGAAAACTTTAGGAGATTATGTATGGGTGTTATGGGTTAGAACCTGCACAGTATGTCACTTTACCTGGATTGCGTGGGATGCCATGTTGAAATGTACGAAAGTAGAGCTAGAATTACTGACGGATATGGATATGTATCACTTTTTAAACAAGGTATTCGGGGTGGAGTAAGTACTTGTATCAAGCGGAGAAGCATCGCTAATAACGAGTTTGTTCCAAACTATGATCCTAAACAACCGAAAGTGTTTTACAATATTTAGATGCACAATTTATACGGCTGGAGTATGAAGCAATACCTGCCTCACGATGGGTTTATGTGGTTACCTCAAGAGGAAATAGAACACTTTGACGTAGTAAAGATTGATGATGACGCCGATGTTGGATTTGTACTGGAGGTTGATATACATTATCCCCACCATCTGCATGACGAACACAACGATTATCCGTTTTGTCCTGAAATGATCTGCGCACCACATTCCCAGGAGGAGAAGTTAATCCCGAACCTGTGTGATAAGACCAACTATGTTATACATTACCGCTATTTAAAACAATGTATAGAGCATGGCTTAATTGTTACTCGTATTCATAGGGTTTTACGATTTCGTCAGAGTCCGTGGCTAATACCATACGTAGACCTTAATACAGCTCTTCGCAACACAGCACAGAACAAGTTTGAAAAGGATTTCTATAAAATCATGAATAATGGCGTGTTTGGTAAAACAATGGAAAATGTCGATAAACGAAGAGTTATTAAACTGTTAACACATTGGGAAAATAACGGTCGTCGGGTAGGTCTAGCACGGTACGTTGCAAAACCGCAATTTAAAATTTTATTCAATTCACTGATAAATTGTTTGCGGCGGAATTGTCGAAACAGGTAGTTACGTACGACAAACCCGTCTATGTCGGATTCAGTATTTTAGATCTTTCCAAAATTATAATGTATCGGTTTTTTTATGATATCTTACGAGCTCATTATGGCAAGAATGTCACGTTGCTCTATACTGACACGGATTCTTTGATTGTTGAGATAGTAACTGATGATATGTATGCACACATGCGAAATAATTTAGACGAATATGATACTTCCAACTATCATAATGAGTTGCATGGTATTCCTACGACTGCTTCCGTCGTTGGACGAATGAAAGATGAGTATGCAGGAAAGCGATTTATTATTTTTATGGTGCTGGATCGAAGTCATACTGTCTGAAGCTTGCTGATAAGGAAGTTGTTAAGAAAGCGAAAGGTGTTAAGAAAGTTATTATTCAGAAAGTGTTGACGGAAGTAGACTACAAAGCGGTCGCGGAGGGTCTGATAAAACAGTAATGTGTAAAATGCTTGTGTTTCGATCAACCTTACATGATATATATACCGAAATGTTAAACAAAATTGCCTTTAGGTCCCAGGATGACAAACGATATCGACTACGTGATACGTGTTCTACATTGGCGTGGGGCATTGGCGAATACCGGAATTGGAGAATGCTGATCCGTTGAGCGAACTATTGCAGGTTGCTAAGCAAATGAATTTATATTAACCGGAAGAAGAATAGTTTGGGTACTGACACTTGATAGTTTTTTCCTATATTCTCTCCTAATGAAACTTATATTAATAATAAGTTGTATTATTCCTTTAGTTGTTTTAAATATATTAATATTATGTATTAATTCGTTAGTAAGAGAATATATACTATACAAATACTGTGTGATATAAATAAAAAACGAAAATGACTATTTACTATTTTTATTAAAAATATGTACAAGACTTATTGCATTATATATATATATATATATATATATATATATATATATATATATATATATATATATATATAAATGATACAGTACAAAGCACAGTGGCATAATGATTTACAATGAAAGTAACAAACGGGTTGCATAGCAGGAAGAGGTGGACTTTCCTCAAGTTCAATAACAGGCTGGGTCACAAATTTTCTGATGTAATCTGCTTTCTCTCTGCCCTTGACATAGACAGTATCTGTTGGCTGAATCAATCTCTCGAGTATTCTTCGAAAGTGGTGTGGTGGTGTATACCCTTCTTCCCATTTAATACAGTGCTGGTTTTGCATTAACCAAATAGCTTGACGACGACTCTCTGCATCCAACGTATGCCAGGGATACGGTGATTTAAAAACAAAATGGGCAATTTGTTTCCCATTATAAATGGCGAGTTCTTTTGGTATAAACGCTTTTGATATTTTGAACCCTTGTACATCGATTATGACGGACATTGTATTACAACTGTCGTACTGCTTTGGTTAACGCGTTGTATGTAACTAAACGATCATGGAGTATAACACAGTATGCGGTCGTATTAGCGGGTATGTTGGCCGATGTTTCAAACTCTACACGAAGAACTACTGCTTTCGAGTGCAATACTTCTTTTGATTTGAGCAGTCGACCACCATCAGTGGTGCAGCCGTCGTAAATTGAATAGGTGTGAGTAATGGTTGTCCATCTCTTTGATAATATGACATTTGGAATTTAGCAAACATTTCATACAGCGTGGCAAAGCAATTGTTATCATAATTAACATTTAAATTATCATACGGGTAACGGTCGGTGGTGAGGAATACCCGAATATTCTTCAGTGCACATTTATCGAATTTACTCGCATCGTGCATAACATTATTTTCTCGTCCAGTTTGAAACCCTATAATAATGTATCTCGGTGTTTCAATACTAGTCGATGTTTTGATTGCCCATGTATGCTTATCTGTTGTTGGTATAGCGGGATATATGTGGGTTTCCCAACTTCTAAATGCTAGTGGAGTATTCACATTTTTATCAATGTATTTCGTTAACGCTAATTCCTCCGCTAATGCTGGAACGATGTGTGGAACTTTCCAATAAATCTTATCTATGTTAACTTTTAATGCTTCGTCCACAGTTGAAATTACTGCATCGGTATCAATATTACTACGAATTAATACAAGTTCTTGTCTAATGTTCAAAATCACTTTATTGTAATCTTCAGCAAAGCCAAGCAGCATTCGCAAAGGTACACAGACATTAAAATACCCTTGCTCATTTGTTAGGTGCTGTTTGATGTAGGAAACCAACCGACATTTTGATGGCGGGCAAGATCATTGGTGTCAATGATACTAACCCTTTCATTGTCGACGTTAACCCCACCTTAGTTACGGAATCTACCACTATTCCATTCATTTCATATCTAATTTCACTGAATAAAATGCGATACCATTATTAACGAACCTTGCGGTGTTAGAGACAGTACCATCCTGTCGCAATAATCTTCCCTCTACATAAACATAACTTTCTGATGGTAGAGTGCACATGTCTTCCTGAATGGGTATCCTGATTTCATCATTGTTTCCAAATCTCGTAGTATATGGTTGATGGGTGTGCAGTTCGGAATTAACGATAGCATTATCAACAACAACTTTTTCATTAACGTTTAATACACTCATTGTAGTACTGTAAACCCAAGACTCTCCAAGAATGCTTTGTTCTGCGCTGTCAACGCTTTGGTCGCTGAACGCTTACTGACTTACCCTTTCCACACTTCACTCTTTTATAGTTTGTTTTGCACTGGTTACATGCACATGTATTATACCGCGTCACCATATTTTCTTTAAATGTAGTCCTATCGTTATGACTTCTCCGTTAAAATTGACGAGATCTCCGTCTTGGTCTACTATTTTAAGTGTTATTGTTGAAATGGTAGATGTATTTATAGGTAAGTAGTAACATGTTGAGGTGATTCGATTATTTTATATCCCGCTGGTACACTGGGAAAGAATTGATGAATTATTGTGATGACTCACCATTTTTAAAACTACCACTTGTTATGTTGCACTCGATAATTAATGAGTTAATTTTGATGATGTTAATAGGGTTCTCAGAGGTGTACACTTTTTAGCTTGGTAAACAGTAGTTTTGTTAAAGCCTAGCATAGGCCCTATCGAATGGACTACATTGAAACTAATGTTATGGGTTGCTTTCATGGTTGCTTTCATAGTATTATTATTTGCTCGTAAATCAATATACCCTTATCGTCTTTGACTGAGTCATTAATATATTTATTCACATCTGCGATTTCGTATGTTCCTGGCGGTATTGTAATTTTATCTCTTCCAAATATGAGCATGTTGTTCTTTGAAGTAACGTTTTGTATAGTATTGAACGATTCAAAACTAGTTAACCCCATTACATATTCCGACTCATTATCAAGAAAAATCGGTGGATTAAATGTGGCTTGCAGGATACTGCTTTTACCGGTGAAGGTAAATGTGTACGACATCACGATCACGTAACAACTACTGACAATCAGAACGAGTAGTCGTATAAAAATCGTAAGACTAGATGACCACAGTTGTATGTATTGAACTCTTGAACCTTAGTAAAGTTATAATCAATTGTGTTTCTGCTACCATCACTTTTAAAATAGTGGACTAATTCGAAGGGTGGTTTAACATGTCCTATACTATCAAAATATGTTATATGTCTATTACGCTTAATATATGCTGTCCAGTGTGTTCCCTGATTAGCTTGATTATCCAGATTCACGATACCACATTCATTCCTATGGATTCGTGTAGGTAGCTTATCTCGCATATATATCCCTCTAAAGTAGGGAATCTTTAATTGCTCCACAAATTTTGATAGCTCAACATTACTTAAGGCGTGGCGTGGTAGCTTCAGTGGGAGTTTTTTGAATACGGTTGTAAATATATGCCCAAACCTCGTTTATATGGTTTTAGATATAAACCTTTTCCAACGGTTGCTGCTTCCATTGCTTGATTGTGTCGTTTGGTTTCTTCTAACGTTTTTGTCGCAGCTTTTGCGTCGGTAACCGCTTTTGCAACTGCAGCTGCACCGCCACCTAACGAACCTAAGGCTCCTAATGCTGCAAATAGGGGAATAAGAGGTATGAACCCCCCTCGTTTTGGTATAGGTAATATTCTGCTCTTGGGTGACATGATTTTTGTGTTTTAGAACGCTTAAGGCTTGGTGTATTGTAGATCGTAAAGATGATCGAAGTTTACCACCAACACGACGTCGCGCTAGAAGTACCGCTTTGTTAAATGAAATTGGTTTGGGAGTACGCTTTGTTCTTCGTGATTTGCTTCCCATTCTATTGCCTGTCCGTGATCTTCCACCCATCCCCATTTTCCGTTTGCCTTTCATTATTCCAGTTATAGTTAATGCAGCTGCCCTTTCTCCAAATGTAGCGTTTGAGGAACGAAATCTATTCCAAGCTTTTTGTTGCAAAGTTTTATCGGCAATGTGTCGTTGACTTAAATCGTTTGACTGGGAGTATGCAATATCGTGCTCTTTACAGGCTTCGTCCAATTCATTAATACCTTTGTCGCCGCGAGCTAGTCGTTTTTGTAAACGGGTACCCGGTCCGCAGTATCTATACCCAGGTATATGCAACTCCACGGGTAATTTATTTATTAAGGTATTAATTAATCCTGAACCCCTTTTCTTCTTATTACACCGAGAAGTATACTTCATACCAGACTGGCTGTCACTCCACTACTAAACTACTTTTATTGTATGACACGTATATATATTAGTACCATACAATTTGTGGTTTAGTACTATGACGGCACCATACGCTTCATTCCGCAAGACACAGAATTACCTATTAAAAATTATGACATAGCTGATAACAAGGAACTTTACTCTAAACATAGCGGTCTACTGAAAGGAGGATGTAAACGAGGTATAATCGTTGGTCCATCTGGGTGCGGAAAAACAAATGTTATGATTACCTTGTTAGAACATCCAAATGGTTTACGTTTTGAAAATGTATATATTTATTGCAAATCATTATATCAACCTAAATACCAGTACCTACGAAATTTACTGACACCCATAAAAGAAATCGGGTATTTCGAATACAGTGATAATAGTGATGTTATATCCCCTAGGAATTCCCGTAAAAATTGAATAGTGATTTTTGAATGTAGCATGCCATAAGCAACACGAAATAAGAGATTATTGCTGTTTTGGCAGACACCGAAATAATGATTGTTTCTATCTGTGTCAAACGTATTCTTCAATTCCAAAACAGCTTATACGTGATAATGCTAATTTACTTATTCTTTTTCAACAAGATCACACTAATCTTAAGCATGTGTATGATGATCACGTTAATGTCGATATGTCCTTTGATAGGTTTAAAGATTTATGTTTTGTTGCTGGCAAGACAAATTCGGTTTTCTTGTTATTGATAAAGAAAGCGATGTTAATACAGGTCGGTACCGTAAGAGATTTGACTGTTTCATTGCAGTATAAATAATCTACTAGGACTGTCAACGTACAGTCGTAATGGAGGAGCGCTTAGTACAAGACATTTTGCGTGCTCGCAAGAGTGTGCAACAGAAATATGCGAGTTTGAAAGAAGATACCGCTCTTACAGAACGTGCAATAGACACTTTAAACCTATTACACAACCATTAAAACAATTAATTACTAAAATGATGGTTCTCTCATCAAAGCTGAACCCCTTACGCCAGAAGCTGTCAAAATGAAGTCATTGCACAAGAAACTGAAGTTTTTTACATCACACACCTAAGACAGCTGGATTACGGAAGGCTCCACGCACTCTTGTTCCCGCAACCATTGCGCAACCTTCGCAGGAAACTGTAATTGCTGATACCACTAACGATGATGATGTGGAAATTCCTACTTTACAACAATTGAAATCAGAACTGTTAGCTGCTGGATCTCAACCCGCCTTTGAAGATTATCTAAATCAATACCAAGGATTAGCTAAGTACTACGTTGAAGGTATATTTAGAGATACAGAAGACGAGTATGACTTAACATATGGCGTACATTTCATTCCGGAAGAAGAGAAATTTTTATTGGTGATGCTGAATTAGACTTTATTGGTGAAAACCTTCATATCACTCTTCCTGATGGATCCTCCCTAGACTATGAAGGAACACCGGGATTATATGAACTACTTTTTAAAAAATGCCTACGGGTACAAAAGAGTGACCTACAGCAATACAATGACATATTGCGTCGTACTAATGCTGCCCGACGTAATTATAACTCGACAGACCAAATCCGAGGAACTAATAGTAAAAATATGTGAAATCATTAAACCATTACTTCAACCTAGAAAACGGTCAGCTACATCATCTATTGTCCCTCCAACCACAAGATCTCGAACAACTTCTATCTCCAAAAGAGGTGGTGGCATGCAACTATTGCGATACAATAACAAAGCTATTGAATTTGTACCGTGGAATAACCGAATAAGTTAGTAGATTGGCTACGGAAATTATTAGGATCAATGTCGACAGGAAATACTAGCAATCACAACGAAGTAGTATATATAATTGATGAACTACGTGAAGCAAAAGTAATACAGTAACAGCTCTTGTTATAAACCAATTACTATATCCTTTTCATTTCATTGTTACACCGACTACCACTAAAGGCAGTCCTACATGTCCATCAGTTATGCCAATAGATAAATTTGGCAGACATCTTCATCATCAAATGACAGTGGATAAATTTGGAAAACATATTACTCAGCATCGCAGTGATGCTACGAAGCAAAGTGATATATATTACGAAACTTATTTTACCTTGCAAGGTGTCTTGCAACAGACAACAGTAGATATTCCATTGGGTATCAATGGTAGATATTTCTTTCCTACAGAGGGAAAAATATTGCATTGTAAGTGGTTACCTCGAGATATTCATCTTCGAGTGGATACTGTAATATATACGACACCGCTGTTTCTAAATAATAAAACTATTCGTAAGGAAGGTGTGATTCAACCTATAATTCCAAAAGATATCACTTTCGACAAAGAACAATTATTCATCCTAGAGATTGTACTACAATCCAAAGTACAAAATGAGTAAATCCGATGTTGTTGAAGAACTGCACAAACCAGCAAGGAGAAATTTTCCGCGACGTTGTGTAGTACTAAAAGGTTTAAATGATCTCTTTCAAGCTGATTTAGTGGAAATGATACCTTATGCTCATGTGAATAAAGGATTTCGATATATTTTAGTAATAATTAATGCCTTCTCTAAATATGTCTGGGCTTTCCCCATCAAACGCAAGAATGGTAAACTAGTCGCGGAGGTAATGGATAAACTGCTATCTGGATTGCAAAAGATGCCTACGCATATACAAACTGATATGGGAACGGAGTTTTATAATGCAGAATTTAAAAAGTAATGAAAAATTCAATATCAATCATTACAGTAGTTATTCCACCTTGAAAAGTAGCATAGTCGAACGTGTCAATCGTACCCTTAAAGCAATAATGTGGAAAACATTCAGCATGCAAGGATCATATAAGTGGCTATCAATCTTGCCTCAAATTGTTACCGATTATAATTCAAGAAAGCATAGAACAACCGGATATAAACCGGTAGATGTAACGGAAAAGAATGCTGCAGATATTTTGCAACATTTAAAATGTCAGAAAGTTCTTGACCGTAAAACACCTAAATTTAGAGTGGGGGAACATGTACGCATTAGCAAACATAGAAGCATATTCTCTAAGGGGTACACACCTAATTGGAGTTACGAAGTCTTTCGAATATCAACAGTTAAACGTTCAAGCCCACTCACCTACACATTACGTGATAGTCGAGATGAAGAGATTCAAGGTCGGTTCTATGAGTCCGAACTACAAAGTGTTAAACATCCAGACATTCATCTAGTTGAACGTGTCATCCGACGTCAAGGGAATAAAGCTCTCGTTAAGTGGTTGGGTTTTGATACTTCTCACAACTCCTGGATTTCTACCAAAGACATTGTGTAATACGCTAATTAACCTTAATTACATATACTGTAATATTAATATGCAATAAACAGATCTTTTTTACTTTTTATTACTACTATCCTATACATATACATCACTACATACTACTAAAGCGTCTGACAAACACACACTCACGATGCTGTTTTTCGAGAATTGGTGAAATTATATTAGCACAGTCGCCTATTCTTTTTTAAATCGTGCAGAATCTCTAGCTAATTGTTCCCATTCTCCTTTTCGCGCATGCCTGTAAGCCAACTCCCATACTACTATGTAGTGAACTACGTTTTGGACTCATCAATGCGCACCTTCTTCACTGGGTGAGTCGTCATCTGATGACTCAAAATTCGGTAAATATCTTTCTATTTCGTGTATAAATTGCTCCAATGATATTTCTTTAAGGTCTTCTATTAATCGCTTTATACAACAAATACACTCTATATCACCTACATGCGATGTTAAGTATTTTCACAAAGGCGTATTCCTCCCCCATACTTATTAACTAGATTATTTAAATAGTCATCACTAAATCTACCCATTCCATACACTTTTTCATGATCAGCATCGAATTCTAATGCTTGTAACTGGCATATTAGTCTTTGGACTGCACTAACACAATCTACAGCTTTAGGCCACGACTCCGCACTATAACACATCCACATATTGACTAACATCTAATACTATCCACTATTGACTACAAGCGCGTTACCCCCCTTTGAGTTATAGGATTGGTAAGATCCATATCCATATATAGTTTCTCCTTGGCAAATACTTCCATTTCCAGAAGGCAGGCTATGTTGACCTCAAATACATCACGCAATGGACCTATAACTTGGTGAATGTTACATTCAGGAATTGTCGCTGTCGACTGTATTAGGTTTTATAAAACTCTGGAAAGTTCACAGTATCTGCCAACTCCAATCGGTAATATATTATCTTCAAAAGCTTCCATAACTGTTCTATAGACTCCCATCCTAAATAGACATCAATTTCGTCACTATCACAGAGGCGTATAATTTTTTCTTGTTAATATTTTCGTACGAGACAGTCTTCGATCCCAGTTTGGTAGGTAGTCATGTTCCTTCAGGACTGTAGAAATAATTAGTAATCACCCCTTGATTATCCATAAGTATACGCCATTCCTGCTTGTCAAACACCTTCCACCACTCTTCGTTCCACCTAGTTTTACGACTGGCTCAAATCCAAATTTGGGTGATAGACCAAGTAGTATAGCTATAGGGATCCTAACTCACCGTGCACGTACGCGTTCCGTTTCAAGGTCACAGGTTAGTAACATTGCCTATTTTAAGGGTAGCTGCTAAGTAAAGGCCACGTGGTTTGTACTCCTGCCAAGGCCACGTGTTAGGTACCCCGCCTCTTCAAGTCATGCTTGCACGAGTCCTTCAAGGTCACTAGAAAAGTTACTAGACTGTTGATTATCCTGAAGGTCATTGCCCTCAAGCAAGTCTATGCATGTTTCGAGGCCACGCCCTATTCTGAGAAATCAAGAAGGTGGCTCATTGTTTAAAGTCTATGCTTTCAAGGTCAGATAATAACGCTCACAATGAATCTTCAGACATCTTACATATATACACAATTGTAATTCAAGTTAAATGGATTGTACTCGTAATGAGTAAAAAGCATGCAATTGCAAAAATGCATCCATATAGTATGATTTGTAATATTATATTCAAGTACTGCATAATTGCAACGTGTTAGGTTGGTAACCCTGCTAAGTCAAGGTCAAAGGTAAAAAGTTGCAAGGTAATCAAAAATAGTATTCAAGGTCGAAGACTTACGGTTGTGTCATATTTCTTAGAAATATAAAAAGGTGAAAAGCTAAAAATAGAAATTGCCAGGTAATCATAAATAATTTTCAAGGTTAAACTTTTAGCGGAAATATAAATTTTTGGAGCTGATCATCATATTTCTAGTCAAGGTCAACAGTAGGTATTTAACAAGTTTAAGCATGTTGTAATATGTAGGACGCATATTTCTTATATAAATTGCAGCGAGCTGTATGTTGAGATCAGTCTGCAACACATAGATGACATTTATAAAGATATTGATGATGTTATAAATGCTAAGTATAATATTAATTCATATAACACTGTATGTTTAATGGAAATTTTGTATTATCGTCCTGCTTATCTAATGTATAGCATTTATTGAATAAAGAAATAGCTATGATTTGTTTTCTCCTTTACCCAAAAATTCTGAAATTTCGTATACAGGTCCAATAAATTAGAGCGCCAATGATAGCAGTTTCAAAATTTGCTAAAACCAAAAAAAAATTTGATAAAAAAGATGAATTTTACCAAATGAAAATTTATATGTAAGTTAAAGTTGTTAACTGCTTAATAAATCACAACTCCAATGTCCTTTACCCAAAAATTCTGAAATTTCGTATACAGGTCCAATAAATGAGAGCGCCAATGATAGCAGTTTCCAAATTTACAAAACAAAAATGTGATAAAAAAAATTTTGTTTATCAATACGTAACTGAACGTTGTTAATTGCTTAATAAATCACAACTCCAATGTCCTTTACCCAAAAATTCTGAAATTTCGTATACAGGTCCAATAAATGAGAGCGCCAATGATAGCAGTTTCCAAATTTACCAAAACAAAAAATGTGATAAAAAAAAAAATTTTGTTTATCAATACGTAACTGAACGTTGTTAATTGCTTAATAAATCGCAACTCGATAATCCTTTACCCAAAAATTCTGAAATTTCGTATACAGGTCCAATAAATTAGAGCGCTAATGATAGAACTAAAAAAATTTGGAAAAAACTTGAAGGTCCTCTTTTACTATTGGAATATTAAAATACATTTTCCTCAATAAATTAGGCAACAATATGAAATATGATATAATAAAGAATGGTGTAACTAATTTGTAAACTATTTGTAATACGGTTTTTTTCTAAAATAGATTGTAACGATTTTTCATGAAATAAAGTAATAATAACGCTCACAATGAATCTTCAGACATCTTACATATATATATATATATATATATATATATATATATATATATATATATATATATATATATATATATACACAATTGCAATTCAAGTTAAATGGATTGTACTCGTAATGAGTAAAAAGCATGCAATTGCAAAAAATGCATCCATATAGTATGATTTGTAATATTATATTCAAGTACTGTACTATATGGAATGCATAATTGCAACGTGTTAGGTTGGTAACCCTGCTAAGTCAAGCTCAAAGGTAAAAAGTTGCAAGGTAATCAAAATAGTATTCAAGGTCGAAGACTTACGGTTGTCATTTTCTTAGAAATATAAAAAGGTGAAAAGCTAAAAATAGAAATTGCCAGGTAATCATAAATAATTTTCAAGGTCAAACTTTTAGAAATATAAATTTTGAGCTGATCATCATATTTATAGTCAAGGTCAACAGTAGGTATTTAACAAGTTTAAGCATGTTGTAATATGTAGGACGCATATTTCTTATATAAATTGCAGCGAGCTGTATGTTGAGATCAGTCTGCAACACATAATTGTTAAATATGGAATTAACAGGGTTAAACCAAAGCACCTATTGCAAACCCTTTAAAAATGCGTGCGAGCTCGATATATCGAGAAAGTATAAAGTAACGAATATGGATATAATTAATACTAAGTATGGTGAACGTATAGTGATAGAAACGGTGATTTTAAATGTGTATTGCCGGAACGCTTTTATGTATTTCAAAAAGAAGAAACACGAATTGAAGAATTTAAAACACTCCTAAACATGAAGGATGTTTATAAGTAGTTTGGTGCAGCTGGCAAAACAACAAACATAACATTTTCTTTTTAATAGTAGCACCCCACCATATGTAAAATGAGAGAATTCAATGGTGGTGATGATGACATTTATAAAGATATTGATGATGTTATAAATGCTAAGTATAATATTAATTCATATAACACTGTATGTTTAATGGAAATTTTGTATTATCAACCTGCTTATCTAATGTATAGCATTTACTGAATAAAGAAATAACTATGATTTGTTTTTCTCCTTTACCCAAAAATTCTGAAATTTCGTATACAGGTCCAATAAATGAGAGCGCCAATGATAGCAGTTTCAAATTTACCAAAACAAAAATGTAATAAAAAAAAAATTTTGTTTATCAATACGTAACTGAACGTTGTTAATTGCTTAATAAATCACAACTCCAATGTCCTTTACCCAAAAATTCTGAAATTTCGTATACAGGTCCAATAAATGAGAGCGCCAATGATAGCAGTTTCGAAAATGTCCCCAAAATGTGATAAAAAAAAAAAAATAACCAACTAAAGCAATATGAAATTGAAAGTTGTAAATTGCTTAATAAATCACAACTCGATAATTCTTTACCCAAAAATTCTGAATTTTCGTATATAGGTTCAATAAATAAGAGCGCCAATAATAGCAGTTTAAAAAATTCCCAAAAAAAAAAAAAGAAATTTGATAAAAAAATTTTGCTTTATGAATTAAACTAATACGTAACTGAACGTTAATTGTAATAAATCACAACTCGATAATCCTTTACCCAAAAATTCTGAAATTTCGTATACAGATCCAATAAGTAAGAGCGCCAATAATAGCAGTTTCAAAATTCCCAAAATGTGATAAAAAAAATTGTTTTACCAACTAAAGCAATATGAAATTGAAAGTTGTTAATTGCTTAATAAATCACAACTCGATAATCCTTTACCCAAAAATTCTGAAATTTCGTATACAGATCCAATAAATTAGAGCGCCAATGATAGAACTAAAAAATTGGAAAAACTTGAAGGTCGTCTTTTACTATTGGAATATTAAAATACATTTTCCTCAATAAATTAGCAGCAATATGAAATATGATATAATAAAACCTTAATGTAACTAATTTGTAAACTATTTGTAATACGGTTTTTTCTAAAATAGATTGTAACGATTTTCATGAAATAAAGTAATAATAACGCTCACAATGAATCTTCAGACATCTTACATATATATACACAATTGCAATTCAAGTTAAATGGATTGTACTCGTAATGAGTAAAAGCATGCAATTGCAAAATGCATCCATATAGTATGATTTATAATATTATATTCAAGTACTGTACTATATGGAATGCATAATTCAATTATTGTGTTAAACGATAGACGTGTGCTTGAACTATGAAAGTGATAGCCGTTTCGCAACATTTCTTAGAAATGGTCAGGGCGAAAAGCTATAAATAGAAATTGCAAGGTAATCATAAATCTAAGAATAGAATTTTCAAGATCTACTCCACTTGAAGGTCACGACGATGATCTCATAAGCTATGCATAAAAAGTAGGTCATGAGTTCATTGAAGGTGAATACTCCACTTCAAGCTAAAAATAGAAATTGCAATGTCACCATCCTCATCATATTACAAGGTCAAGGTCCGAAGCTAAAATAGAAACTGTAATGTCATCATCATCATAATCATCATCATATTACAATTCTTAGAAGTCTATAAAATAGTGTGTTCAAAGGTTATTGATCTGTATATCATAGCTAAAATGGCCGGTTCAAGTCCTCACTAAAAGTTGATCACGTTACAGCTAAAAGTATAGTGACAGCATGATCGTTGAAAGTAGCTTATGCGCGTAACCAGATATGTATGGTAATCAAAGAGATGGTTCATATCTGCACTAATGTAACATAGTGGGGGTCGTTTAGAGTAACAATATAGGAAATAGTGTAATGGGTAGTGAGTGTTGTGTCAAACATGTGGATGGCATACGCTCAAGAGCAATGGACCAAAGCAACTGACCTGAGAACAGCGGTGGAACGCTTGAAGCAAGAATTTTCAGCATTAGTATTCGATGGAACATGAGGCGGTTTACGGGCGAGGTGATTATAGTGAAGCGGAGTGTAACGTCCTAGTGAAAAGTATGAAAAAGGAGTAAAGATATGTAAAAGTTTTAAATTTAAAAAATATGTAGAACATGTTTTGTAGAAGAATTGAAAGCCGCAATTGCATCAGTTTTGCAATGAAAAATGGACGGCATCTCTTGATGGTAGTAGTTCATCCTCATCAGATGCAGATTAGCCTATCGATACAATTATCAAAGTGCACTCTCCTCTAACATCATGATGCAGTAATATATAGGACAGTTCCGGTGTCAACTATAATTCATAAGGTTCTCGAATCAATAAAGATGGATCTATCAGCATTGAACAGTAGCACTTTCTGTAAATCCTTCACGAACGTAAAAGACGCAAAATATAAAGTGATTGATATGAATACTATCAGTATGGAAACATATTATCATTGAAACCCAGAACTTTAAGTGCATACTTACCTTAGGATTTTATGAATAGTTCAAAGAAGATCGCATTGAAAAGTTTAAGCAATATCTGGTTGAGAATGATGCATTACCAGCGCCGGAACTAGGAAAGATGACTAATTTAACATTTCTGTAAAAATAATAACATATATATCTATGTATAATTGTTTGGAAATAAATTATATATTTTTGTTGCAAAAAAGAAAGTCTTCTATTTTGATTAAATGAAGGTATATCATAATGAAGAGCTGCTATTGATGAGACAAAAAAAATGGTGTATAATAATATGGTGTCTGCAGCTATATTGGCTAAGCTCTTCAAGGTTAAGATTTATTGGTATCATATTACAATTCATACCAACCAAAGCAATATCTGGTTGAGAATGATGCATTACCAGCGCCGGAACTGTAGGAAAGATTGCATTAGCGCATATACAACACGCTAACGAAGACAACCAGACAAAAAAAAAATGTAGCGTGTCTGGCTATATTGGCTAAGTTTCAAGGTTAAGATTTATTGGTATCATATTACAATTCATACCAACCAATCTTCAAGGTTAAATTTTATTGACAAGGTATTGAGAAGGTATAATATTACAGTTCTTATGTTAGACTCTTAAAGCTTCTTAGGAATAGCAAAATAAAATATACATATTATGGTAACATTTTGTAATACCTTTACTGGAGCATATCTATTTATTATTTGTTTTCGCATTCAATTTTCGTTTAATGTGGTCCACAAGATATCATCATCATCTTTCCTAATAGGTCATCGCTTCATTATATTGTATACTAGCCATACATTCAGCTTACTTAGAGACGTTGTCCGTAACTTATTACAAACCTAAGCAACCCGAGTGTTGTCATGCATGTTTCAAGATCATCAAGCCATGTCACCTAGAGCCCTGAAGTGGTCTAAACAGGTAGCCGTTTTCTAAAACAGGTAGCTGTTTCCTAAAACAGGTAGCCGTTTCTAAAACAGGTAGCCGTTTCCTAAAACAGGTAGCCGTTTAAAACAGATAGCTGTTTGGTAACCGTTTCCTCGAAGGTTATACGAGAGATCCATTGTTCAGGGGAAATAGATTCAACATCTCAATTCTGAGAAATCAGGAACAAAGTGGGCCCATTGTTCTAGCCAACGGTTCAAAGTCTATGCTAACAATTTTGTGATGAATGAACAAAGACGATCCATTGTTCAGTTATAATTTCTAAAAATAGATTGTTATCTAAATACATCTCAATTCTAGAAATCAAGAACTAAGACGATGCATTGTTCTAACCAACGCTTCAAAGTCTATGCTTATAATTTTCAAGGTCACACCTCTGATAACAAAGGTGATTCATTGTTTTGGCAAAAGCCCTCTGATGCAAACTATTTCAGGTTATAACCCACTATCCATCTAGGTCAACAAGTCAACTTTAACATTCCTTGGAGGTAAAATTCAAAATAGCAAATAAGAGTTCTATTACTGAATTCTAGTAATATAATCAGTTCGTGGAAACAAGAGGTTGTTGTCTATGCTGAATATCAAGGTTCCTGTATTTAAACGTTATGCTTACAGTATCTGGTGGTTGCACATTCTCAAGGTCTCCAAGAAATTCTCAAGGCCATATGTCCTACAGACCGATCTTACCCGACATCATGATCGAAATGTAGCCGAAACCTGCAGGATCAATTCTAAACGAGTCATGGAA
The DNA here is from genome assembly GCA_036346205.1 of Vesta saturnalis. Classification (NCBI taxonomy): domain Eukaryota; kingdom Metazoa; phylum Arthropoda; class Insecta; order Coleoptera; family Lampyridae; genus Vesta; species Vesta saturnalis. Next base: position 4,018,894 of record JARFJB010001795.1, read on the forward strand.
ACAAGAAGAATGATAGGCTAATATCATGGTTATTAACTAAATTGTAATAAAAAGCGTGGGCTCATAATAGTCATCCAGGATGTTTCTCCAAATATAGATAACCGTTTAAAACCGACGGTTGTTTCTCAACACAGGCTAAACTGAACTAGGTCAAAACCTAAACATCTGGTCATGAGGGAAGGTTCAAGTACAATCTGAAAGTACTTTTATATTATAGAAAAAGCTAATCACCTACTTTGGGGTAGTACTGATAGGTAGTAGTTTCTATAATCCTACTTTTTGAGGTAAAGGGTAGCTTTTCCAATAGGCTTATCATCTAGGGGTGCATTTCTGACCCCGAGAAAATAATGAATTCTGGGATTTATTTCAAGGTCAAGTGAGTTTCTCGTTATGCCAGAACGCGCTCCACGTCTCACTGACGTTTGAAGCATGCTTGTGGTGGAGGATTTAAATTTTGAGTCACTCACCCTCTGGTGGTGAAATCGGAAGCTTTTGGAGCTCTTTCAAGGTTAAACTGTAAGCGGGAGGTTTAAAATGTTGGAGTTGGTCAAGGTCAAAGCTAAAAGTTGCAAGGTAATCATTCATATAAATCTAAAAGTTTTTGAGTAAGTTAGCAGTTTTGAAAGGATGCATGTTTATAATAAAAAGGCTTTCCGGGATTGCATTATTCAGTAAACTTTTATTGCTAGAAATGGTGAAAGTAATAAGAATGATAAGAAGAGAAAAGAATTATTAAGTATTGACGAGAGGAAGAAAAGACTCGAGGTGTTAATCAAGAAATAAAAATTGAGGGTAGATTTAGAGCTGTATGAGGTAAAAAGAAAATGATGCAACTTGAGTGCATGTGCCATGAAAAAGGTGCATTATAATTTGAATAGAGATGTATTAGTAAATAAGTAATTACGGTAGTAATGATAGTTATATGTAAATATATATGGTTTTAATCGCCTAATAAATCACAACTCGATAATCCTTTACCCAAAAATTCCGAATTTTCATATATAGGTCCAATAAATTAGAGCGCCATTGATAGCAGTGTCTAAAATTTGTTAAAACAATAAATGTCATAAAAATTTTGTTTAACTAATAAAATTGATATGTAAGTGAACGTCGTTAAGGCTTAATAAATCGCAACTCAATGTCCTTTACCCGAAAATTCTGAATTTTCGTATATATATCAATAAGTAAGAGCGCCAAAGATAGTAGTTTCAAAATTTGTAAAACAAAAATGTGATAAAAAAAAAAATTTGTTTTATCAATACGTAACTGAACGTTGTTAATTTTGCAATTCACCTTTTCCGAATTAATTTTCTTCTCATATGCCTACACACACTTTATTTTTTAATTAAAATGAACACTGAAGTTTCTTATCATGATTTATTAAATTATTCAAATTATGTAGGAAGAAATGACCCATAAAACTTATATTACAAAGAAAGAAAGAAAAAGGTCAATAACATTATCCTGTTATATGAAATGTATGTCAGCATTTCTGTATGTGTCTATTTTAAGCAGTTAACAACTTTAACTTACATATAAATTTACATTGGTAAAATTCATCTTTTTTTATCACATTTTGGTAAATTTTGGAACTGCCATCATTGGCGCTCTAATTTATTGAACCTGTATACGAAATTTCAGAATTTTTGGGTAAAGGACATAGGAGTTATGATTTATTAAGCCTTAACAACGTTCACTTACATCAATATGCAAACTTTATCATTAATAATTGAAAATTTTTTTTCACATTCTTTTAGTTTTGAGAATTTTTGAGTGCTATCTTTGCGCTCATGCCTGTTTAGTCTACATGCCGAAAATTGGAATTTTGGGTAAAGGACTACTGATTTATAAATAAATATAAATATAAATGTACGCAAGTTTCAACCTTTATGTACTATTTTCACAAGACTGTTTTGAAATTTTTATATTCTAAATTTATTTTAATGCTATCCTTGCGCTGTTATTTATTCAACATATATACAAAAATTCAAAATTTTGAGTTAAAATTAATCTGATATTATAAAAGAGTGTATTTATTTATTTTAAAATAGACACATACAGAAATGCTGACATACATTTCATATAACAGGATAATGTTATTGACCTTTTCTTTCTTTCTTTGTAATATAAGTTTTATGGGTCATTTCTTCCTACATAATTTGAATAATTTAATAAATCATGATAAGAAACTTCAGTGTTCATTTTAATTAAAAAATAAAGTGTGTGTAGGCATATGAGAAGAAAATTAATTCGGAAAAGGTGAATTGCAAAATTAACAACGTTCATTTACGTATTGATAAAACAAATTTTTTTTTTATCACATTTTTTGTTTTTACAAATTTTTGGAAACTACTATCTTTGGCGCTCTTACTTATTGGATATATATACGAAAATTCAGAATTTTCGGTAAAGGACATTGAGTTGCGATTTATTAAGCCTTAACGACGTTCACTTCATATCAATTTTATTAGTTAAACAAAATTTTTATGACATTTATTGTTTTAACAAATTTTAGACACTGCTATCAATGGCGCTCTAATTTATTGGACCTATATATGAAAATTCAATTTTTGGGTAAAGGATTATCGAGTTGTGATTTATTAGGCGATTAAAACCATATATTTACATATAACTATCATTACTACCGTAATTACTTATTTACTAATACATTCTCATTCAAATTATAATGCACCTTTTTCATGGCACATTCACTGAAGTTGCATCATTTTCTTTTTTACCTCATACAGCTCTAAATCTACCCTCAATTTTTATTTCCTTGATTAACACCTCGAGTCTTTTCTTCCTCTCGTCAATACTTAATAATTTTTCTCTTCTTATCATTCTTATTACTTTCACCATTTCTAGCAATAAAAAGTTTACTGAATAATTCAATCCCGGAGAAGCCTTTTATTATAAACATGCATCCTTTCAAAACTGCTAACTTATAAAAAACTTTTAGATTTATATGAATGATTACCTTGCAACTTTTAGCTTTGACCTTGACCAACTCCAACATTTTAAACCTCCGCTTCAGTTTAACCTTGAAAGAGCTCCAAAGCTTGATTTCACCACCAGATGAGTGACTCAAAAATTTAAATCCCACCAAAGCATGCTTCAAACGTCAGTGAGACGTGGAGCGCGTTCTGGCATAACGAGAAAACTCACTTGACCTTGAAATAAATCAGAATTCATTATTTTTCTCGGGGTCAGAAATGCACCCTAGATGATAAGCCTATTGGAAAAGCTACCCTTTACCTCAAAAAGTAGGGATTTATAGAAACTACTACCTATCAGTACTACAAAGTAGGTGATTAGCTTTTCTATAATATAAAACTACTTTCAGATTGTACTTGAACCTTTCATGACCAGATGTTTAGGTTTTGACCTAGTTCAGTTTAGCCTGTGTTGAGAAACAACCGTCGGTTTTGGAAACGGTTATCTATATTTGGAGAAACATCCTGGATGACTATTGTATGAGCCCACGCTTTTATTACAATTTAGTTAATAACCATGATATTAGCCTATCATTCTTCTTGTTTCCATGACTCGTTTAGAATTGATCCTGCAGGTTTCCTACATTTCGATCGAATGATGTCGGGTAAGATCGGTCTGTAGACATATGGCCTTGAAATTTCTTAGACCTTGAGAATGTGCAACCACCAGATACTGTAAGCATAACGTTTAGCCAATACAGGAACCTTGATATTCAGCATGACAACAATCTTGTTTACGAACTGATTATATTACTAGAATTCAGTAATAGGAACTCTTATTTGCTATTTCCTAGAATTTTACCTCCAAGGAATGTTAAAATTGACTTGTTGACCTAGATGGATAGGCTTTATAACCTGAAAATAGTTTGCATCAGAGCTTTTAAAACAATGAATCACCTTTGTTATCAGAGGTGTGACCTTGAAAATTATAAGCATAGACTTTAAGCGTTGGTTAGAACAATGCATCGTCTTAGTTCTTGATTTCCTAAATTGAGATGTATTTAGATAACAATCTATTTTTAGAAATTATAACTGAACAATGGATCGTCTTTTGTTCATTCATCACAAAATTGTTAGCATAGACTTTGAACCGTTGGCTAGAACAATGGACTTTGTTCCTGATTTCTCAGAATTGAGATGTTGAATCTATTTCCACCTGAACAATGGATCTGTATAACCTTCGAAAACGTTACCAAACAGCTATCTGTTTTGGAAACGGCTACCTGTTTTAAAACGGCTACCTGTTTTAGGAAACGGCTACCTGTTTTGAAACAGCTACCTGTTTTAGGAAACGGCTACCTGTTTAGACCACTTCAGGGCTCTATGTGACATGTTGATGACCTAAACATGCATAGACAACACCTTTTGCTTATTTGTAAGTTACGGACAACGTTCTAAGTCTGAATGTATGGCTAGTATACAATATAATGAAGCGATGACCTATTAGGAAAGATGATGATATCTTGTGGACCAATTAAACGAAAATTGAATGCGAAAACAAATAATAAATAGATATGCTCCAGTAAAGGTATTACAAAATGTTACCATAATATGTATATTTTATTTTGCTATTCCTAAGAAGTTTAAGAGTCTAACATAAGAACTGTAATATTATACCTTCCAATACCTTGTCAATAAAATTTAACCTTGAAGATTGGTTTAGGAATTGTAATATGATACCAATACATTTAACCTTGAAGAGCTTAGCCAATATAGCTGCAGACACACGCTACATTTTTTTTTTTGTCTGGTTGTCTTCGTTAGCGTGTTGTATATGCGCTAATGCAATCTTTACAGTTCCGGCGCTGGTAATGCATCATTCTCAACCAGATATTGCTTTGGTTGGTATGAATTGTAATATGATACCAATAAATCTTAACCTTGAAGAGCTTAGCCAATATAGCTGCAGACACCATATTATTATACACCAATTTTTTTGTCTCATCAATAGCAGCTCTTCATTATGATATACCCTTCATTTAATCAAAATAGAAGACTTTCTTTTTTGCAACAAAAATATATAATTTATTTCCAAACCATTATACATAGATATATATTATTATTTTTTACAGAAATGTTAAATTAGTCATCTTTCCTACAGTTCCGGCGCTGGTAATGCATCATTCTCAACCAGATATTGCTTAAACTTTTCAATGCGATCTTCTTTTGAACTATTCATAAAATCCTAAGGTAAGTATGCACTTAAAGTTCTGGGTTTCAATGATAATATGTTTCCCATACTGATAGTATTCATATCAATCACTTTATATTTTGCGTCTTTTACGTTCGTGAAGGATTTACAGAAAGTGCTACTGTTCAATGCTGATAGATCCATCTTTATTGATTCGAGAACGCTTATGAATTATAGTTGACACCGGAACTGTCCTATATATTACTGCATCATGATGTTAGAGGGGAGAGTGCACTTTGATAATTGTATCGATAGGCTAATCTGCATCTGATGAGGATGAAACTACTACCATCAAGAGATGCTGTCCATTTTTCATTGCAAAACTGATGCAATTGGCGCTTTCAATTCTTCTACAAAACATGTTCTACATATTTCCTTTAAATTTAAAACTTTTCACATATCTTTTACTCCTTTTCATACTTTTTCACTAGGACGTTACACTCCGCTTCACTATAATCACCTCGCCCGTAAACCGCCTCATGTTCGGCATCGAATACTAATGCTGAAAATTCTTGCTTCAAGCGTTCCACCGCTGTTCTCAGGTCAGTTGCTTTGGTCCATTGCTCTTGAGCGTATGCCATCCACATGTTTGACACAACACTCACTACCCATTACACTATTTCCTTATATTGTTACTCTAAACGACCCCACTATGTTACATTAGTGCAGATATGAACCATCTCTTTGATTACCATACATATCTGGTTACGCGCATAAGCTACTTTCAACGATCATGCTGTCACTATACTTTTTAGCTGTAACGCGATCAACTTTTAGTGAGGACTTGAACCGGCCATTTTAGCTATGATATACAGATCAATAACCTTTGAAACACTATTTTATAGACTTCTAAGAATTGTAATATGATGATGATTATGATGATGATGACATTACAGTTTCTATTTTAGCTTCGGACCTTGACCTTGTAATATGATGAGGATGGTGACATTGCAATTTCTATTTTTAGCTTGAAGTGGAGTATTCACCTTCAATGAACTCATGACCTACTTTTATGCATAGCTTATGAGATCATCGTCGTGACCTTCAAGTGGAGTAGATCTTGAAAATTCTATTCTTAGATTTATGATTACCTTCTATTTATAGCTTTTCCCTGACCATTTCTAAGAAATGTTGGAAACGGCTATCACTTTCATAGTTCAAGCACGTCTATCGTTTACACAACAATAATTGCAATTATGCATTCCATATAGTACAGTACTTGAATATAATATTATAAATCATACTATAGGATGCATTTTGCAATTGCATGCTTTACTCATTACGAGTACAATCCATTTAACTTGAATTGCAATTGTGTATATATATGTAAGATGTCTGAAGATTCATTGTGAGCGTTATTACTTTATTTCATGAAAAATCGTTACAATCTATTTTAGAAAAAAACCGTATTACAAATAGTTTACAAATTAGTTACATTAAGGTTTTATTATATCATATTTCATATTGCTGCCTAATTTATTGAGGAAAAATGTATTTTTAATATTCCAATAGTAAAAGACGACCTTCAAGTTTTTTCCAATTTTTTTAGTTCTATCATTGGCGCTCTAATTTATTGGATCTGTATACGAAATTTCAGAATTTTTGGGTAAAGGATTATCGAGTTGTGATTTATTAAGCAATTAACAACTTTCAATTTCATATTGCTTTAGTTGGTAAAACAAATTTTTTTTTTATCACATTTTTGTGAATTTTTGAAACTGCTATTATTGGCGCTCTTACTTATTGGATCTGTATACGAAATTTCAGAATTTTTGGGTAAAGGATTATCGAGTTGTGATTTATTAAGCAATTAACGTTCAGTTACGTATTAGTTTAATTCATAAAGCAAAATTTTTTTATCAAATTTCTTTTTTTTTTAATTTTTAAACTGCTATTATTGGCGCTCTTATTTATTGAACCTATATACGAAAATTCAGAATTTTTGGGTAAGAATTATCGAGTTGTGATTTATTAGGCAATTTACAACTTTCAATTTCATATTGCTTTAGTTGGTTATTATTTTTTTTATCACATTTTGGGACATTTTCGAAACTGCTATCATTGGCGCTTCATTTATTGGACCTGTATACGAAATTTCAGAATTTTGGGTAAAGGACATTGAGTTGTGATTTATTGCAATTAACAACGTTCAGTTACGTATTGATAAACAAAATTTTTTTTTATTACATTTTGTTTTGGTAAATTTGAAACTGCTATCATTGGCGCCTCATTTATTGGACCTGATACGAAATTTCAGAATTTTTGGGTAAAGGAGAAAACAAATCATAGTTATTTTTTATTCAGTAAATGCTATACATTGATAAGCAGGTTGATAATACAAAATTTCCATTAAACATACAGTGTTATATGAATTAATATTATACTTAGCATTTATAACATCATCAATATCTTTATAAATGTCATCATCACCACCATTGAATTCTCTCTCATTTTACATATGGTTGCTATATTAAAGAAAATGTTATGTTTGTTGTTTTGCCAGCTGCACCCAAACTACTTATAAACACATCCTTCATGTTTAGGAGTGTTTTAAATTCTTCAATTCGTGTTTTTTTTTGAAATACACATAAAAGCGTTCGGCAATCACATTTAAAATCACCCGTTTCTATCACTATACGTTCACCATACTTAGTATTAATTATATCCATATTCGTTACTTTATACTTTCTCGATATATCGAGCTCGACGCATTTTTAAAGGGTTTGCAATAGGTGCTTTGGTTTAACCCTGTTAATTCCATATTTAACAATTATGTTTGCAGACTGATCTCAACATACAGCTTGCAATTTATATAAGAAATATTCCTACATATTACAACATGCTTAAACTTGTTAAATACCTACTGTTGACCTTGACTATAAATATGATGATCAGCTCCAAAATTTATATTTCCGCTAAAAGTTTGACCTTGAAAATTATTTATGATTACCTGGCAATTTCTATTTTAGCTTTTCACCTTTTATATTTCTAAGAAATATGACACAATAAGTCTTCGACCTTGAATACTATTTTTGATTACCTTGCAACTTTTTACCTTTGAGCTTGACTTAGCAGGGTTACCAACCTAACAGTTGAATTATGCATTCCATAAGTACAGTACTTGAATATTACAAATCATACTATGGATGCATTTTAAGCATGCTTTTTACTCATTACGGTACAATCCATTTAATTTAATTGCAATTTTATATATATATATATATATATATATATATATATATATATATATATATATATATATATATATATATTAAAGTCTGAAGATTCATTGTGAGCGTTATTATTTTTATTTCAAAAAATCGTTAAATCTATTTTAGAAAAAACCGTATTAAATAGTTTCTTAGTTACACCATTCTTTTATTATATCATATTTCATATTGCTGCCTAATTTATTGAGGAAAATGTATTTTTAATATTCCAATAGTAAAGAGGACCTTCAAGTTTTTCCAAATTTTTAGTTCTATCATTAGCGCTCTAATTTATTAGACCTGTATACGAAATTTCAGAATTTTTGGGTAAAGGATTATCGAGTTGCGATTTATTAAGCAATTAACAACGTTCAGTTACGTATTGATAAACAAAATTTTTTTTATCACATTTTTGTTTTGTAAATTTGAAACTGCTATCATTGGCGCTCTCATTTATTGGACCTGTATACGAAATTTCAGAATTTTTGGGTAAAGGACATTGGAGTTGTGATTTATTAAGCAATTAACAACGTTCAGTTACGTATTGATAAACAAAATTTTTTTATCACATTTTTGTTTTGGTAAATTTGGAAACTGCTATCATTGGCGCTCTCATTTATTGGACCTGTATACGAAATTTCAAATTTTTGGGTAAAGGACATTGAGTTGTGATTTATTAAGCAGTTAACAACTTTAACTTACATATAAATTTTCATTTGGTAAAATTCATCTTTTTTTATCAAATTTTTTTTTGGTTTTAGCAAATTTTGAAACTGCTATCATTGGCGCTCTAATTTATTGGACCTGTATACGAAATTTCAGAATTTTTGGGTAAAGGAGAAAAAAATCATAGCTATTTCTTTATTCAATAAATGCTATACATTAGATAAGCAGGACGATAATACAAAATTTCCATTAAACATACAGTGTTATATGAATTAATATTATACTTAGCATTTATAACATCATCAATATCTTTATAAATGTCATCTATGTGTTGCAGACTGATCTCAACATACAGCTCGCTGCAATTTATATAAGAAATATGCGTCCTACATATTACAACATGCTTAAACTTGTTAAATACCTACTGTTGACCTTGACTAGAAATATGATGATCAGCTCCAAAATTTATATTTCCGCTAAAAGTTTAACCTTGAAAATTATTTATGATTACCTGGCAATTTCTATTTTAGCTTTTCACCTTTTATATTTCTAAGAAATATGACACAACCGTAAGTCTTCGACCTTGAATACTATTTTTGATTACCTTGCAACTTTTACCTTTGACCTTGACTTAGCAGGGTTACCAACCTAACACGTTGCAATTATGCAGTACTTGAATATAATATTACAAATCATACTATATGGATGCATTTTGCAATTGCATGCTTTTACTCATTACAGTACAATCCATTTAACTTGAATTACAATTGTGTATATATATGTAAGATGTCTGAAGATTCATTGTGAGCGTTATTATCTGACCTTGAAAGCATAGACTTTAAACAATGAGCCACCTTCTTGATTTCTCAGAATAGGGCGTGGCCTCGAAACATGCATAGACTTGCTTGAGGCAATGACCTTCAGGATAATCAACAGTCTAGTAACTTTTCTAGTGACCTTGAAGGACTGTGCAAGCATGACTTGAAGAGGCGGGGTACCTAACACGTGGCCTTGGCAGGAGTACAAACCACGTGGCCTTTATGCAGCTACCCCTTAAAATAGGCAATGTTACTAACCTGTGACCTTGAAACGGAACGCGTACGTGCACGGTGAGTTAGGATCCCTATAGCTATACTGACCGACACTAACAAACTTTGTTTTACTTTTATTTAAGAAATAATGCACATTATTAAGCAAAATATCGCAATATTTACTTGAACTTATAGCACCGAGAATCTTCGCCTTTTCTATGGCTTGACGTACGATGTTATCCATTATATACGATACTGACTTTACATACATTCCTCTCTTATATATATGACACTCTCCCACTATGTACCCTCCTCAAGGCTACTTACGTGACCTTCACGATTGTACCACACATTGCTTTAGCGGTCTTGTCGTTACACCTTTTCAAGGTTTTCTTTTCGTTCCACTACTTCAAGGATTCACAGCCATACTTATTCACCACATTTCCAAGGTCTCACATTTCCAAGGTTGTTCCACTTTGCCATATTTCGTTTTTTTCCAACCTATATTCACCACATTTCCAAGGTCCCACATTGCAAGGTTGTTCCACTTTGCCACAACAAGTTTACTACACGGTTACATACTCCCACTCAGTTTTCTTCATATACTTAAAGGGAGGGGTTTTTACATATACCATAGTTACCGATCTTCACTATGTCAGTTACTCCAGTGCAAGACGATTGGAAGACAATGTACCAACCACAAACCCTATTTCAAATTAGTACGCGACGGACGTGTCAATTAATTCCCAACTGGGTAAATTTTGAAAAGGAAGGAATACTACCGGCTTCCATAAACAAAGTGCTACGAAATAATTATGAACTGGTTCAGTGGAATTCAGCGTGGTATATCGAAATGAGCAAGGTAATACGCGAGCACTTTGCGGCAAGTCGTGTAACAGCATATGCCCACATTGTATCAATACATGTTCGATACCATCTGGTGGACTTCATGAATTTGTGTCATTGCTGTTTCGCCCGATTGAAACCAGGACATTACCGCGTACTGGACCATCATATGCATATGGAGCGGTGGACTGCGCGATACTACCTGTCGCACGAATATTATTGGTGCTCGTCGTGTGGCGCCTCTCACACAGTTATACGATGTGTACGATGATGACTCATGTATACTGTGCGATGAGGTGTGCTACGTAGACGAGTAGTCTTTTTTTACTGTATCTATTGTATATATTGTACATATTGTATATATGTGTTGTATATATTGTATATATTGTATAGAATACATTATTTCCTGTCAGTATCTTACTGATTTCGCTGATGTTAGCATGTGTGACCCAAACTTTTATTATCCTCAGTATTACAACTGTTTCGATAAACGCTTACTAACGTATCGAACATGGTCTGGAGTTCACTCACCCTCATCGCTTGCTGCAGCAGGATTCATTTCCACATCTTCAGACGATACGGTTGAATGTTTCATGTGTGGGGTTAGAATAAACCGATGGCAGCCAGATGTCAATCCGTTACAGGAACATCTACGATGGGCACCACATTGCACGTATGCTCAGCTCCTCGCACCACGTCCGCGCAGATGTACTGAAACGGAAGTGGAGGACCTTCTGCACTTGTACTAAATCAAAATGTTTTATTCCTAAAGAAAATCATATATCTGAGTAATACATTAATTAAATATATTTACATATCGTTTTCTTTTATTTCGGTAAAAAGTGAGGTTGAGCAAAAATCATACAAGTGGGCAAAAACATACAAGTGGGGTATAGAGTAGCAAGCAGGTGGCTAAGCATAAAGTAGGTCACGCGGATGACCTTGTAATTGTGAAACAGGAAAGCGTGGTCGGATAGCCTTGTAATAGTGGAACAGAAAAGCGGAGCTTATGACCCTGGTTTTGTGGTAATGATATGTCGCACAGATAGCCTTGTAGTTGTGGAACAGGAAATCGGGGTTTGTGACCGTGGGTTTGTGGTAATGATATGTAAGTAGGTCATACATTGCGCTTTTTGACCTTGGTACGGTGGGACCTTGGTTTTGTGGCAACCTTGGAAATGTGGAAAACCGGTTTTGTGGCGGTGTCCCAAAAGTCTCCAATCTTACCTACTATGAATAACTACTGCAATGAAGAAAGAATTGTCAAAATAGTTAAATGGTATGAATAAAAAAATTGAAACTAATGACAAAAGACGCAGTTATGAAGTTTAAAATACTAAATTATAAAATTGGAGTTTTAAAACTTTATTGTAAAATCTAAAGAAAAACAAAGAAAAATAAAATTACAATAAGTATTCAAACAAACCCCCGTTTTGAAACAATACCCCAATCGGTTATAAAAACCTCTTCTAACGTTAGCCAATTGCCTTTCGGTAATTAACCGGCACTTGCTTTCTATTGCATCCCTCAAAGAATTGATATCTGGGTGGCGCCGTTTCGGTATACAAGTACTGCTTCAAAGATGCAGAGATAATGATACACAAGTGTGCATCTGCTACGTCGATTTTCAAAAACGTTTGACAAAGTCAAACGATAAACTTATTAGTATATTACACAAAACGCAGGTTGATGATAAAGATATACATATTATTGAAAATTTATATTGTAGTCAAACAACAAAGATGATGATTCTTTCACCGAAGAAATAAATATTAAGAGGGGAGTACGCTAAGATTGTGTACTATCTCCACTTTTATTTAATTTATATTCCGAAGAATTTTTTAACGAAGCTCTTTATGAAATTAAAGAAGGAATTATATCAAACGGAGAAATAAATTAACAACCTAAGGTATGCTGATGATACTAGAGTTTTGGGAACTAATTGAAATGATCTTCAACTGCTATTGAATAAAATTTAATTCACTTGCAATAAATATGGTCTAAAAATTAACACAGAAAATACAAAATACATGATATTAGCGTTAATGATATGGGCCTGAAATAAACTAACAGAAGTTTCAAAATTGGTAAAAATTGGAAAACTAATGTACTTTGCAAAATATATAGTATGTAATAGTATGTAATTATACAAGGCAAGAGATATTGACGAAAACTTCCAGACAGAAGAAAAGAATACAATGGCTTAAAGATTTAAGACAACGATATAATCAAAGATACATCCAATTATTTAGATCTGTCACGAATAAAGTGATTGTGGCAAATATGACCGCCAACGTCCGATAGGATAGGACACTTTGAAAAGAAGAAGTTACGTAAAGATTTTTTTTTCCTTTTTACTCCGCTAATAACAAATTGTAATTAAGTGTGTCAAGCAATTAATTATGCACCGTTTCATATTGATAAGAGTAGAATTAAGGAGAACAAATAATTATACTCTGACATTTGATAAAGGTCAAATAAATATAGTGTCAATGTTTAGTTATTCAGAATAAAATCATTGATGATAAACAAAAATTAAAAAGATCTAAGAGATTGCCGTTAATTAATTTTTATTCAGAAATTAAAACTTGATAAATAACAAGTTAGTTTGTAGTAAAACGCACATTTTATAGACAGAGATAAGTAAACCGAAGCATTCAAAAATAGACTTTAAAATAGACTTTAAAATTCAATCATTATAATTAAGAGAGTTTTAAATTGATAAAATCATTAATAGTTAACACCGTTTTTATAAATCAATTGATGTGTTTTTTAGAACTTAATTTTTAGTAATAGAAATTTTGTCCGTTTATGGATGACATTGTATTTGAAACGGAACATCTGTGAACCTCAGATATGATAGCACAATTTTGCCTCTGCAATTACCGTCTAGAAACAAATTAAATTTTGTAATTATAGAGAAAAAAAAGTTCACTAATTTACTCCTGAAATTAAAAATTAAAAGTTAAGTACGCAATAATGGCCATAATGTTGGCCAAATAACCTTAAGATAGTAATGGAATGTAATCTCTCTGCCATTGTTTGGTACATTTAAATAATGCGAACGCCGACAGGTGTGTCAAACAGTAATTAGCTTCTGTAATTGCGTGATTTTGAGTTGATGGAAATGTTATTAATTACTAATTAAGCCGTTTAGATAGGACATGTATTTTTTCTAATAGAAACCGACAAAATTTTATACCAATCGCTCCGTTATTCCACAATTAATTATTTTAGCACAACAGAAGTCTTAGATTATTGATTGATTTAATATTAATTAAAACAGGTTGATACGAATGGAATTCCCAGTTGCCCCTCTTTTAATATTTTGAACTTGATTAGTATAATTAAACTTAATAAATACTCGCTCTGTAATTAATTATGAATGAAAACTAGTTATTTTATTTTGATACAAGTAGTAAAAAATTGCTTTGCTTCTGAACACCGTTTCCGTTTAAACCGTAATCATTGCAATTAAGATAAATTAATATAGCTCATATTTATTAAGGATCATTCATTTTCATCCATCATTGGTGAAGGAATTTTGTTTGTCAAGGGGACCGGTCACCTTTGTCAAATACCGTATCAGCCTTCCGTCCGTAGTAATTTTGTTTTAGGTATCTTCTACCGCAGGATAACGCCCTGAACATTATCCTCCACTGAGAGACCTGCAGCAGCCGTTTGGGAACCGCATACGTTCAGGATTGGACCCAAAGACCTCCTGGGCATTATCTAACCTTTGGGTGGCGCCCGAATCCGTTTTTAAATAAAATTACCGTACCTTATAAGTGTCTTAAATCAAGTTATTTCCAAACGAGTTTAATTTTTGTATTAGCGCTCGTTGAGGGCAAGCTTCACTTACCACCACAAAAAACTGCTTTGCAGTTAGAACTAAGAATCATATTAAACGTACTACATTGAGTTTTCACTGTAAAATAACAGTTACAATTGTTAACGAAAAACTATTTCTTTGTTAGATTTGACTAGATCTTTAATTGTTATGTCAAGTTTCTGTTTCTGGATGCTTTTATAGATTTGATATTAAAGTGTTTCACGACTTCACACTTACATTTTTCACTGCTAACCTTCCACCATTAGAGTGTGTTCTGATTTGTCATCTTCAAGGCAGTTTAATATTATTTAGCTTATTAGGGATCTACTTCTTCTTGATTAAAATTAGATTTCATAGTTGGCTTTATACGTTTGTCAAACTGTTATATTAATAGCAGGATTACGTTTGCGTTTCCATCTCTTTCATATTTCTTAAATTTGTTCTAATCTCAAGTAATTCCTACATATATTACCATTTACTGAAGACGATAACTGTAATTATTGTCTAAATTAATTTATTTATACAAATATAAACAGAAAAATAAACATTTAAAAACCCAAAAGCTAAGTATTTTAATTATTTTAACTGTAGTTGTCTTTATTTTAACACAGAAATTAAACATTTTTTGTTCGTAGTATCGTATTGGAAAGTACAAATGAATTCACTGTACTGACAAAAAAAAGTTAATTCTTTTTTATTTATAAGACAAATACTCAGAAAATAAATAAACGTGTTAATAGGTAAAGTAGCTTCACATAATAATTGCAATTATTGTTGAGCACAAAAATGTTTCGTTATAATAGATTTTACCTTCTTTTTAATACGGTCAATTCTCGAATAATTATTTTCATTCAAAAGTTTAAATTCAAATAAAGCGAAAGAAGTATGCTACAATATACATAATAACTTAATGGCAGTAATTTCATACGACATTATAAAGCGATGTCAAAAACATACGAATAAAGGCCAACTCATTGTTACTTATGGTCATGGATTCTTCACATTCTGTCTATGCTAGAATTGATTGCTTATTAATTAATATGGTTTGATGTCATTCATTGTTAAATCAAAAATGTGTTACAGGACAATCGCTTTATATTAATTAGTATTAGGCTATTGTTTAGTTTCACCTCTACAATTGTCAAATTATCATAAGTGAATTTATAATACATCGGCTTGACCATTAATAATCTCGTTGCTTCCTGTACATTGTCTTCATAGTCGGTTTAGTTTCCATTATTTTAGACCTATTTCATTTAAACTCAACACAGCTACATAAGCATATAGTAATATTAAAGTATCTGGTGTGGAACACCACACGACCTTCCAACCTACAAAATGGAAATTAAAACAAATAAAATAATTTTAATAGCATTTTCTGAGGATAATTATGCAAGCTCTTTTATAAGAAGTTCATTACAAAAATAGGCAACATTGTAAAGAGAAAAACAACACTCTATGTCAAACAGACGTTTAAAACTTCATAACAGACAGAGGTTACGAGACATCTACATGCTAACTTAAATTAAAACAGATGAAATAATTTTTATTTCAATTTTTTTTGGCTAACTATGCACCTCTTTTTTATACATTCATAACGAAAGCAGGCAACATTGTAAAAACAAAAACTATGTCAGAACGACGTTATAACTTCATGTCAGATAGAGATTGATAGGCATAAATAAATGTTAATGTAAAAAAAAATTCCAAAGCTGCCCGCTTCTATAAACATTTCGATAAAACAGTTTCAGCATTTTCTATCATATTTATTTAATTTTTACATTTATTTCGCTTTACATTAAAAAACTTTATAAAGAAAATTTATGTAAAATTAAATTTTCTTTAAAAAATACGTCTACACTTTTTCGTATAAAATTAATCGTTATTCAGAAAATGAAAAAAGTTTAACTAAAACTTAAATTCTACTTTAGTAATTTTTGTGCCGCTAAATTACGCGTTCTATCAAAAAATTGCATAGAATATAATTAATCGATGTGTTCCAGGTCTATATCTAGGTATTTTTATATCTGTGAAATATGCAGTTGTTTTAGAAATATTTGATAAAAACCAAAAACTGACCCTAACACACCCTCCTTTCCCCCGCTGGATTTTTCACACAATCTAATCAGCTCTAAGCTTAAATACAACATTACGTAGGTATTTTCGTTCTGAAGTTATCGTGGATACCAACATACATCCATACACACACACGCACGCACTCAGGCGCGCACGCGTAAACGAGCACACGCACCGCGCGCGCGCGTGCGACACGCGCCGCGCTCCCACACACCGCACACCCACACCCACGCCCACGCCCACACACCCACACCCACACCCACACATCCCACCACCTCACACTCACACTCACACACTCCTCTCACTCACTCCTCTCACTCTCACTCTCACTCACCTCACTCCCTCACCTCCTCACTCTCACTCTCACCTCACTCACTCTCACTCTCACTCTCACTCTCACTCTCACTCTCACTCTCACTCTCACCTCACTCTCACTCTCACTCTCACTCTCACCTCACTCTCACCTCCTCACTCTCACTCTCACCTCACTCTCACTCTCACCTCCTCACCCTCACCCTCACCCTCACCCTCACTCTCACTCTCACTCTCTCTCACTCTCACTCTCACTCACACTCTCACACACACACACCCACGCTTGCAGGCACGCACACACGCACTCACGTACACACACACACCCACACACACATACACACATCTGAGTGATACGTTTGGTATATATACTTTATTGTTACTGTGATCAAATCTTGTGTGAAAGTGAAATTTGTAACTTGTTTACTAGAATTACTGACAAAATGTTCGTTGGCACCTGCAAAACTGCATACATTGCTACATCTTGTGGAAATTATTAAATGAACATTCTATATTTTTTGCGAAACTGGTACCAGTTTTTGGTAAACAGTTTATTGATTAACACATGGTTTAGGTAGATGGATGGATAAAGCAGGGATACTAAAACAAAGACCAAAATATCATTATTAACATTTATTAGTAAATACCGTACATTATGTAAACCGGACTACAATACATGCTTTACTACATGCTCAATTTCACATGATGAATTCTTGTGGAATCGATGGTGGTGGAATTTGCTACACATCACAATATGTATTTACAGTAAGCGTGGGTTGCTACACCCCCGAACATTGATTCTCTCTTTAGTATTTATTTTCCACTTGAAACACTGTTGTAGATCCCATTTTAATTCGTATTTTAAATTTTCACACATCTTGCATTTTTATTAGAACTCATTAACTTTGCTTACATTAACTAGATACAGAGGTAGCACTATTAAAAACAAAATGTTATATTTGTTATCTTTCGAGCTGCACCTAAACTAGTATTAAAAGCATGCTTAGTGCTTAGTATAATTTTAAGCTCTTCGATGTGGTTTTCTTCTGTTTTAAATATCGATTTAGAATCAACCGTTTCGATCATTACGCGTTCACCGTACCTAGTATTAATTACATCGACATCTATTACTTTGTACTTTTTAGATATCTCTAGAATACACACAAGTGTGTGTTTGCATACCTGCTTTGATTTCAGTCAGATAGATTCATGTTTCCTAATGAACTAGTTGATAATAAACGTGCTGGTCATCATATTGGACTGCAGAGCATGAACAAAACCAGGTCACAACTTGATTTTTAGAAGTTAATAGGATGACGCGCTGCTATCTACCTTGCATATTCTATAAATGGTACATTTTTCCTGGAATTATGACCTTGAGCAATAACAAGTTTCAACCTGTTAACTTGATCCCAGATTGCTTATTACTTATTATTATTATAATGAACTGTATAACTATAAGAACCTTGGAAATAACCTTGACACAGATCAACGTAACCCCACATCCAGTCTAGATCAATGAACTTTGAGCTAAGTTCCCCCTTTTGTTCCCAAGAACCGATTCTGATTTTAAATTTTCAAGACTAGACCAACATCCGGTCTAGGTCAATGAACTTCCACGTGTAAAATTTCAATGAACTATAGGCTATGACCTCCTTCCATTTCTAGTAATTGGTTCTTATTTTGAATTTCATATTTTTGGCCAAGCCAATGAACTGGTTCTTTTTTTATATTTCTACGATACGTAATATGATCCGGGCGGTAGCTTTATATTAGACAACCTTAGGCAGAGCATGCAAAAACCAATTAGTTATCATTTGATTTTTAGAAGCTTGCCTACCTTGCAGATTCTATTTCTTAGATTTCATTTGCAGGTGTTTTCAACATTTTGCTGTACTCGGCAGTTTTTTAAGGAAAATGGATCCTCATATGCGGTGGATTATTGATTTTTAGAAGAAGAAAATATCATTAACACATGATAATGAATCCTCACTTTCGGTCCCAGGTTAATGAAGTGTGGTTCAATTTTTAGATTTCTAGGAATGGATCAACTTCCGATTTGGTAGGTTAGAGACCGTAATGAGGTCAATGAACTTCACCCTATGTCAATGACCTTGAAGATGCCAATGAACTTTTGTTTTTAGATTTCTAGAAATTCATGAACTTCCTGGTTGAAGAGATCAATGAACTTTGTTTCTAGTACCGCCTCCCATCTACGGGAACTGGTTCAATCTTTAAATTTCTAATAATATAACAACATCCGATCTTATAACTGAAGAGGTCAATCAACTTTTGTAAATTGGTTTCTCGTACCCATTTTGGATTTTCCTTTCACCAATAACGACAATCATGGCGATTAGCAATACCATTGCTATGAAATCTACATTTATGGCTCCATAATATTCTTTTAGGAAAGAAGTGACATCAGAAATTTGTACTAACAATTCAGTAATAAAATTTAACCGCCTTTTGGTATCCGCAAGGACCAACCTTGTGTTAAATGGATATTATACGGATGGCACTTATAATTTCTAAATACTCTTTGTATTGAACTTATAATCCCTATTTCTTGTTAAAGCAATCGTATTAAAGTATGTGGCTTTAGCTGGACTTAGACCAAAATATTTATTACATTGTCATCTGTCTGAGCGGTCTTTCTGCCAGGAAATTGATTTGTATCGCCTGAAATATAACCAGTTCTTAGATTTCCTTCCACATAAGGAAAAGATTTTTACTTGCAGTTCTTCTACCAGGAAAATGATTTCTGTAGAAAGTGTTTTGTTTCTTTTATATTCTCCATGAATAAGTAGCATGCCATAACGAAGGCACTATTCACCAATTATTAGCGTTTTTACAAAATTATGATCAGTAATTAATAACAGTTGTTGGTTATTCCTAGCACACATATTTCTTTTGTTCCATAGCCACCTACATTTAGCATCTACCATATTTCAAAAGTTAATATGTCTTTAACCTAGTGTTACATGGTTGGACTTGTTTTTAAGATGTACTCATTAATGAATTATTATACCGGTTGTCCCATTTAAGAAATTAAAGTAAACGTCCCATGAGCGGACACACGAGCAAAACTAAAACCTTATTATAAGCTGTCGTCTCTATTGTTTGTAACCGCAGAATTTTATCTTTCGGGATATTTGAGAGAAAAATCTTGCTTTAATAAATTTAATAAAATTAATGGCCCATATTATCATTATTGCACACTAGAATCATGACAAGTATAGTATTGTTGGATTTGTTTTTGAAGGATCTGCCCAAAATGTAATATTACACCAGTTGTCCTATTTAAAAAAAATAAGCTTAGATCACATAACCGGAAAGGAGAGGAAACGGGAAGCCTTTTATAGTAGATATAAGCACCACTCTTTAGAGCTGCCGTGTGAACGGTTTTTGAGGTATTGGACTGTCAAAACGTCGTGGGACACCGTGTATAATAAGTGTTCACATACGTTTTAAATCAAAAATATGTATTTTTACATAAATATATGAGTATACTTCTACACACACGTGAAGACGGGAGAAATATGTCGTACGAATATATTTTAAGAAAACGTAACCAAGGATAAAGTAATTAATTTGAAATTGAAGCATACTAATCACGTTTTTCCGAAAGGTATAGTAATTGTGACTCAGAACTGTCTTAATACTACATATTTTCAGTGAAATAATAATTTTATAAGCAACTTAATGTTGTAGCTATGAGAAACCCTCTTATTCCAGTAGTAGCTAATTTTTACATGGAAACGTTTGAAACATTCACTGTACGAAACGCACCTACAAAGCATTTATTTTGTTATAGATATGTTGATGATGCTGCTGTTCTTTGAAGTCACGGAGAAGAAGCATCAAATGAATTTTTAGATTTTATAGATGGTATTTATCCAAGCATGCAGTTTACTGTGGAAAAAGAAGCTAATAGAAATTTGCAATTTTTAGATATATTAGTTTTTTACCAAATAGCTTGTCATTGTATTTTAGGATTACCAAAAGCGTACACACACCGAAAGGTATCTTCATAAACTATCAAATCATGGTTCACGTCAAAAGATTAGTGTAATTAACATTCTATTGATGAATCTAAACGAATTTTTAATCCAAAATGTTAGACGATGCATTTGATCCTTTAAAAACATCACTGCAACCATTCCCTTAAAAGATTAATAATGTAATTAAACCTGTTGTTAGGTGTAAAAACACTTACCGCTTAATGTTGGTAGAGCTTTTTCCTTTCATAATTAACGTTGCGGTAACATTTTAAAAATATTAATTAATCATGGTGTTAGAGCTGTTTTCAAACCTACAAGAAAGGTAAAGAACACCTAATATCACCTAAATATGATTCAAATCTAATGAGTAAATTTTGTTATGGGAAAGACCCATCTTACTTTCATGCGAGCAATTTAAACATAGAATATTGATAATTATAGATTATTACATTAATTCCAATGTAGAAATATACAAATAAACGTATATAACGATGAGTTAAATAGTTATTAATCCCATAAAACAAAAAAGTAAAAAGTAATTAGACAATACCCAATAAGAATAATATATAAGAACCAATGGTGTACCTAAGGTGAAACTATTATGTACATTTACTCAAAATTTACTTTAAAATTATGAATGTAGAATAAAATACGATAAATTAAATACGCACGTCACAAAACCTCGAAGTAAATGACCAAGTAAATATGCTAATAATCACATTGCAAAGATTTAACATATATTATTATAAGTTTTGTTATTAGCGAAGTACAGGTTGTAGGTTCAAATCCTACTCGAGATAAGCTTTCTATTTATATATTTAATAAAATGAATAATAATTTTAATTTAACATACATAGTTAAAATTAAAATAAGATGAAATGTGATCTTGTTTTCAATCTGTAATAACAATCACAGTTTTTAGTAGTAACGGAAAAGTTTTCCTTTGTTAGATTTATTATGATGTTTTCGATCGTTATTAACAGTTTGTACATATAAAATGTAGAAAATCGTATGTTGTAGATAGGAAATAATGTTTTTAAATTTAATTATGTCGTATTTATTTGAATTACAAACTGTTTAGTTAAATTCTTATTAAAAAGTACTAAACAAAACTGGTATATTTTGCTTCAGCAGTGACGTCATGTGCGGGAGATTCGTTCCACAACTAGTCATAGCTTGATCAGTTGGATCAGGGTGACAATAACTTTGATATTTTAATGTATCTTGTCCTCAAAATGGCTTCTTGGGTCGAAACACGACACTATATTGTCTAAATCTGCAAGTGCAGTATGGGTTCTTATAGACCAAATATCTGTTTTACTATGTTTAATCATCTATAACTGACGTTTCCTTATTATAATTGTGACTTAATTAACACATAACCTCGTACTGTCAAATTATTGCTCGTTTCTTTTACAATATTTCCTTAAACTAAAACGCCTGTGGAGAAACGAGCGCCTCTCCACAGTATAGGGATTTGCTGTAGTATGGGTGCAATGCTATAGTCGACGCATGTTCATCCCGATCCGTGGGAGTTACACAGATTTAAATGAGGACTCGAAATAGGCTTTGAAGGTAGACAGCGTTGTCAAACTGCCGCAAAAGGCAAGGAGAAAAAGAGTTCGCATTGTCCCGGTTTCTGCTCCTAGAAAGTAAAGATACTGACTTTGTTAAAGTTGGCCCATTTTATTATCTAAAACTTTACTTGGAAGTAAATTGTATCAAAAGGTTAAAGGTAAAATACTAATCGAATGTAGATCTGGACCACAATCCAATAGGTTGCTACAAATCAAAAGATTTGCCTAAATGACCCTCGTCCAACCCTAAATATATGCATATAAGTCGTATATTGCCCCGGCTTATCGAATTGCCCTCTGGAAGAAATTAAAGATGCCCTTAGCCATGAGTTTATAACATCCTCTTTTTATCTAGGTGCTATAAAAATAAATTTGTATAATTTTAATGTCCCAAACCTAACTTAGTCGTAGGAAGGCGTGGATTTTATACAGTATACAGCACAATCAAACTAAAACAGCAATCAATTATACAAAAACAGGATATAATAAACAAACTAAAATGTTGTTGTGGGTGGCTGGCCTTTCTGCTGCTCTGTAACCAAAATAGTTAAACTTTCTGCGTTTTGTGGCCTAAGGTCAATTTTGGTGATTGATTAAATTCTATTTAATTTAATGCAATTCTATAAATGTTAGTATAAAATACTGCACTTATCAATTTCTATTCAATGAAATTGCGAACTTTTATAATGTAGAATTTTATACAAACGGATATATAATTTTACGTTTCTTTAAGCAGGATTCTCTTTTAATAATGAGAACTGAATTTTATTTTAAAATATTGAAAATTAACAGGAACTAAATTTGTTTTGAAAATAACGAAAATAAGCAGAAATAAAAATATTTTTGTCAGGATGAATCTTAGTGTTGGTTGTATTTTGTAACCGTGTACTGCGTGTAATTAATCCGGTTAACAGGAATGTTTTACAGGACAACAAGGCTGAGTTTCGCTCTACGTTGGTTGACCAACGCGTGCAGAGAAGGTTCCAAAGAGGCACGGTTCGAAAACCTGCGAATTTGTTACTAGGGTAGGTTGGTGTAGGTAGTGTATGTGTCGTCTCCAAGGTTTAGACACCTGGGGCCAAATGAATGTGTATTCGTTGTGTGTTTATGTAAGATTCGAATATCGTTACAAAAGGACCAGACTGGATTCGTTTTCTCAAAATAGAAGAGATGTTTGGATGGTTTCTCGAAAAAGGCGAGAATGTGCTTTAATTTGTGGACGTTTTCATAGTGGCGGTCGGATGGAAGGCGAATTATTTTGCAATTTTGCTAGTGGGATTAGGAAATGGTGGGATGGGGCGCAATTGGCGGATATTGGATATATAGGAATACAATTGCGGGGATTTATAGGATTTAATTAAGGAAAGTTAATTAGGATAAGGATCTGGATCTTTGGATTTTTAGGATATGGATCTGGATCTTTACAAGTTAGTTACAGAGTTAGTGAAAAGGATAAGAGTTAAGATGGAGGGTACATAGGTAGATTCGCCAAATCACATACTCGCCTTTAACAGAGAAACTATTCCCAAATCTATTAAAGCACCTTTAAAGGTCAAACTATACATTCCAGATCTACTAGTAGTGAGTAAGGGTCGGTTCTGGCTCAGTTCAAAGTCACTCTCCCTCTGGTGGCGAGAAATCCAAGCTTTTGGAGCTTTTCAAGGTCAAACTTTTGGCGGGAAATTAAAATATTTGGAGCTCTTCAAGATCAAAATGTCATGGTCAAAATTTAAATCTAAAAATAGTAATTTAAAGGTCATCGTCATATTGCAATTCTTATAAATCGAAAATAGTTTTCAAGGTCAAAGATTATTGACCTGGCATAATATTACATTTCTTAGAAATACATAAAACAGAAACAGAAGAGTGACAAGTTGTTGTCTATGCTGAAAAGTAGACCAAAGTCAAATGATACTTATATTGACTAAATTGAGTCAAGGTCAACTAGTTTTCTTGTAGAACAAGGTGGGTATTTAGCAAGTTTAAACATGTTCATTATTTGGATGAATGAGCTAAAAGCGGTTTGGATGCTTCAATTGGAAGATGTATCTACGTAGATGACAGCAATTTTGTATCTTCAGAAGAGAACACTTGGCACAACGCAAAATGTAACATGCCGTTAATGCTATACAACGACAAGCAGACGCTAAAGGGTTCCGTATCTCTACCACAAAAACAGTATGTATGCATTTTGCAAAATTAAGGCGCTCACATTACAAACCCAAATACACTGCGTACCAACGTACAAGTTCTTTGGGGTAATTTTTCCACTCTAACGTGGAAACCACATATCAACTCAATCATCACAAAAGTCAGGAAACACCTAAACGTGATTAGATGCATCTCAAACTCAGTTTGGGGATCTGACAGAGAGATATTAATTCGGATTTATAAAACATTATAACAACCCATGGTAGACTATGAATCCATTGCGTAGGATGCAGCATCTAAGTCAAACCTCAAAGCCTTTGGCGTCTTGCAAAACTTATGCATACGTTACGCAATAGATGCATTCGTTACAAGGCCGCCTGTAGTCTTAAGGTAGAAGCTGGTGTATTACCACTAAACCTGAGCAGACCTTGGCAGGTACTAAAGTATGGAATTAAAATCCGTGACATCCCAAATACATCAAAGACGTGCTATTTAAAGAAGAAACAGATACAGAGAAACAGTTTAACTTACCAGCAGTCTGTAGACCAAGCAAAGAATTACAAAATTGCAACTGGACTCTATAAATACAATAAACGAGGCACAACTGAAGATTTGGAAAACCTAGGAAGTAGAATGGTATAGCGAAATCAAGATGCTAAAGGGACATTTATCCACGCCACAAGAAAGAAAACCGTATCCAAAGCTAAAGAGAAAAGAGAGCGTAATAATCACCAGGTTTAGGACACACGGCAATAACTCACTCTCATCTGTTAACGAAAACAGAAAGAACAATCTGCAACTATTGTACACAAACACTTACCGTGAATGTACTCAACTCCAGCGAAAAGAACTAGGTTAATAATAGACCATGGGATTAAACAAGACCTAGAAACAGAAACAGACAAAATAAGAAATGTGTTGAAATTCCTGAAAGAAATAAACCTATGAAATAAAATTTAAATTAACAAACCAAATTTAAAACTAATGGAAAGAAACAAATAGTCAAGAAACAATTGGCAAATGACTGAACTGTCTACGGCAAACAAAAAAAATTAATAAAATCGTTTTTCAAAACGCTTAAATCTAACACAGACGTCTTGTAAGATAATTATGAGTATTTTGTATAATTCTATTATGAAAGCTACCTTTGTAGAAATTTCCTTCGTCAATTTTTTTCATATGGAGGTAGAAACCTACGCGGGTCCAGAAAATGCAAATGTCAAACTGCATACGGGGTTAAGCATTATGGTTGTTGTGGACATATGATAATTACTCCAATTTATAAAAATGTACCAATCTTGGCGTAATCCACGTTTGTGCTACCTACTCTCTGCTTAACATTTCCAGAAAACATTAAAAGGTGGAAAGCAATATTTAGATAACCATATAAATGAAGTTCGTCCTATTAAATGTTAGTAAATCACAAAACAATTGCATTTTAGAATAATTTTCCAAGTAGGTGGTAGTCGATTTTGTTAAAATTTGGCGTTAAGGTCGAGTTGAACGTTATCGTCTTTCTTAATATTAGGGTTGGGGTTGTAGCATCCCCCAGGTACCCTATCTTGAAAAGCATAATTTGAACTTATTTGCAATAATGCAAATGCAAGAACAAAACCGTCGCTTAGTGATTTAGCTTGACTTGACTGACAATAATGCCATTATTAATTGCCTGCTTTACTTTGACTTTCCGGACAATAATTAAGACATTAGAATTTATTGACAAGTCTGATATGTAATTACTAGCAAACCTCAAATCTGATAAAACGAAGTGGCCGTCTAGTGGTAGATACGTGGTACTATCTAAATTAGATAGGCTGGATGAGGTAAGAGCTCATCAACGAGCGTTGCGCAGCAGTGGTTCAGCCCGTTAATATACTCTTGTGGGAAAGAACTACCAATAATACCCACTTTATTCATAAATAAGTAATTTCACAAGTACATTAATAAATCAAATAACAAGAAAACACAATGAAAGGGTTAAATATATAACAAAACATCATTAAATCAGGTTAAAATGCGTACAAAATTATAACATTAAGAGGAAATTAATAAAAAGCAGTTTAGTTACCCCGAAACACAATAATAAAAAAAACATGTAGTCACACGTACAATTTGGTCATAAATAATCAAAATAAAAATCATAACACCAAACATGTGGCCCTTTAAAACCAATCATGCCAGTCTTTAAGTAACTGCACAGGTGATAACCAGGTAAAGTCCAGGACAAACGAAAACGGACAAGGAATTTGCCCGTATCCAATTGTTTAGTGGCCACTAAAGCACAGAATACATAAATCAAATTACAATAAAGCAGATACAAAGAGAAATCAGCTCGCAGGCAAATAATTCTACTTAAACAAACTGACAAAAAACTCATTAAAACAAAGCCTTACAAGGGTAAGTTATAAATAGATCACAACATCGTGACCGCTGTATAAGTTTGAGGGCGTTAGAAAAATACAGTGCTCCTTTCTCCGGTTACACACTCATCTATACAACAATGAAAACAATAAAACAAAATTGGTTGTGTTGAATGGTTATCTGGTCTCGGGAGTGTGTATACGCTTGGTAATTGCCTTTACAATTAGCAACCAGAGCGGTATCATATATCCGTTCATCAGCCTACATCTACACAAGTATAAACAACAACCAACAATGCTAATTCGCAGAAATACCAGAGTGAGAGGGCCCTGTACTGTCTCTTATTTTAGCATATTTCAGCTTAATGAGTCCGCGTACGAATTGGTCACAGCCACAAATCGTTAACATACGCGGTTTAAACCCAAAAGAAAAGACAACTTAGTGTTAGCGAATTCAAACGGAAAATGTACACGCAAGAATTATTTTAAAACAAACTGTTGATAATGAAGGTATTTAATTAACCCAAAGATTGGTCTGGCGGTATTGACATTAACTGTAACTGCCTCCCCTTCGATTTCAAATCTAACTATATCTACTCCCGAAAAACCACCCCGTTTTTCAAAAGTAATTAAAAAACAAGAAACGTTAATTTCCGTTGGAACAGTTTCAAATTATTGTTGCACGACATCTTAATTTTAAAAATATGCATTCGTTCGTAACAAACCCTACATTTCTTTCTCGAGTTTCCAAGTAAGAAAGATATCTTTTGATCGCAGTCCGTACTGCCACAATTAATCATTAGATCAATGACATTTTTATATCAAGAGCGCGCATGAGAAATTCCAATGATTCGTTACGCCCTTCAGTAAAGCATTTTAAGCGTGCACTTGCCACTCACCCCCAACATGTATTTTACAACCCTAGACAAATATCAGTTTCAAACAATCCCAAATTCCTTACATAAAAATACATAAATAAAATATTTTGAAAACATTAGCAAATTACGACGCATTATCAAGATATTAAAATCCACTAATTATCTTTTCTATCGTTCACCGAGCCGGTGAACGATAGTGGTGACACAACCTGCTTAGCATTCGGGAGCTAATGGGTTCGATTCCCGTTACCGTCATACCTTGTATGAGGTTTTCAGGGGTTTTCCTCATACACATGTAGCGGCATAGTCACTGCGTATATACACATCATGTGCGGCTACTTAGGCGAATGCTGGGGTAGTATTTTCCCCTCAGAACCCTAACTCCGTTCCTTCCGATCCTATCCTGACCACACCTGTCCTTAATCCCATCATGCATATATACGTATTGTATGTATGTATGCTGGGAATCCATGATTGTGGCTGAACGACCTCGGAAGCTCGAGCAGCCGTCCTCCCCTTGGTGAGGAAATGAAATACGTTGCCTTTTCCTTTTTTTTATCGTGGTAACAATGGCGATTTTACAAACGTTTATTACAATAATAAAATTTTCGCGATCCGCTACCACAAGGTCAATTTGCACTTTATAAACTCGCTTTCTAAAAGGTATTTAACTATTTATTATCTATACTATATTAAATATTAAATTATGTAATGTTTGCTTTCCTTTACGGTATCAATTCTTCTCTGTAAATGGCGCTGGTGGTTGCTCACTTTGAAATATAAACGTACTTCTAGTTTAATTTATGTTTGATATGGACATTTCTTCGGATACACCGCTCCTAAGCAAACATGAAAATGGGATGTGGGATAATGGCGCTGACTACATTCTGGCACATTCAATGGCAAAGATAATATAATAATAAATTCAGATCCTAATTGTTAAAAACAGAGCAGTGTGTTTTTACTAACAAAACAATAAATAAGTAAGAATTTTACTACAGTGTCAGTAATCGTTAAAGTCGTGTTACCATATCAATAAATCGAATTTAAATTTTAGCTAGTAATTTTGAACGAGAATAACTAAACTATTAATGTAAAACAGTCACTACTTATTTATGCTAAAGAAATTCACTGTATTCATCAATATTCCAATACATTTTTATAATGTTTCTTGCTTCTGAATGCACAGTTTTCTTCGACATGTTCCCAAAAATTAAATCCTAAAAACATATAAAATGTAAATGATACATAACGATTTTAATGTTAAGTTTGAACAAAATATTTTAAAAAATTACATACCGTTTTTATCAAACGAAACTAACAATCCCAGTCTTAAACAAGACGATTTTTTATAAAGACAATTGAAATGCAAGTGAAAACGAACGAAATCAAACTATACGAGACGGCAACAGTGACAATAAAGAAGTAATGTCACAGAATGTACATATTAAACGTAATTGAATGATGTTTTGGCGCCACGATATTTTAAAGTTAGTTGGTATATATCCCGTTTTCATGTTTGCTTAGGAGAGCTGTATAAACTTTATTAGAGCAAACGCCAAATACGAAGACACCTGCGCAGAAACCGAATATTGCATTAAAAAGAAATGAAATAATGATATGAGTGAGAAATAGATATTATGTTCCGTCCACAAAATGTAGTGTTGTTTATTGTTTTCTAACCTCATTTTTCGTGCACGTTTTTATCAATTGTAAACAGTTCCTTTCAAAACTCCGTTTCAGCACCTTTTATTTACAAGTAAGTTGTATTTGTAATCCACAGTACTATGTATTAATATAATATATTGATTTAGTTCGTTGTTTATAATGGGTGATGCGAGTCTGATAGTACATCAAACATTCCAGCAAAGAAGCGGCGTGTCTTATCGCAAGATGCCCGCGAAATTATTTGGAATGTTTATCAGTTTCATAAAAATATGAATGAAGGTATGTCATTATTGTAGGATTAACATCTGTCAGTTGTTTCACGATTACATTTCTTTACAGTTAACGTTCTTGATATCGTTGTGAAAGTCTCTGGAGTATCTAAAAGTACCGTCGTTAGAATTATTAGAGAAGGGAGTGCAATTCAACGTGGTGAAATAGAATCGTTCAAGATTGCTAGAAAAGAATGAAAACCGCACCAAGATCATCTGTCGATAATTGTGGGGAACAAGTCGTTCGACGCATTGTACATAATGTTCATGTCACGGAGAAACGACGACCAACCGTCAATGCTGTCTATAATGTTATTAAAGATGACGAATCCATTGGTTTTTCTGGGAAGGACACGTGATTAAGAAGATTATTAAATAAAGTAGGTTTTAAATAGACGAAAACCTTTGACAATCGTAAATGTTTAATGGAACGATACGATATACGATCTTTACGTTGTGCTTATATACGAGCAATAACAAAGTATCGAAGAGCAGGGCGACCCATTGTGTATACAGATAAAATATATACGTGCATCGCATACAACGCCACATTCCTGGGTAGATGATTCCAACGAAGGTTTAAAATGTCCAATCGGTAAAGGTCAACGTCTTATAATAGTACATGCTGGTGGTGAAATGGGATTTATCAATAATGCCCTCTTAGTTTTTAAATCGGGCTCAAAAACAGGTGATTATCATGACGATATAAACTTTATTAATTAGGTATAAACGATGGATTGAGCACCAGATAATACCGAATTTGCTCGAAAAGTCAGTTATTGTTATGGATAATGCAACTTATCACAACACGTTAGCAGTTCAACATCCAACTTCTAGCAGTAAAAAATGAAAAAGGTAACTTGGTTACAAGAACGAGGATCGTACATGATGAATCCCAAACAAAAGTGGAGCTGTATGATTTAATAAAATGTAATAAACCGAGCTACACGGAATATTCAATTGATGCTATATTTGCGAAACATGGTCACTCTGTATGTCGACTACCTCCATACCACCCGGAGCTAAATCTAATAGAAAAAATATGAGCCATTGTAAAAGCTTGGGTGGCATCGAGAAACACAACTTTTAAATTAGCCGATGTTAAAAAACTAACTCGTTAAAAGTGTCTGATGGATTTGGAGAGCCACTGGCAAGAAGTGTACCGTCATGTTAAAGAAATTGAAGAGGAATACATTAATAAAGAGCATATTATGGATGTCGTTTGTGAAGAATTGATTATACATAGGAGTGGAGACTCGTCGGATGAATGTGATTTTATATCAGATTATGATAACGAAGAAATAAGTGTAGAATAATTGTGTAATATTTTATTGTATTTATATTGTTAATTTCACATTGCACATGTGTTGTTCGTGTTCTTAGATATGTTTCTAAGGCACTGTAACTTCTTAAGCACTTTTAAACACTTAGTCTATGATCTACCAACATAACGTCTTCGTACCATAACCCTTTTATAGTTCGCAGAGTTTTTATGCATTGTACCAATTATTATACATGTTCTATACATTAGGATTATTGTACACTATCTGTTATGTGTTTAATTGCTTAATTATGTTGATTTATATGGGAAACTTCTTATTTATCTTTAACACACTAATATGTATCGTGTTGACCTTTTTAACATGCTACTGCCATAGCTCAATGCTTTTATGAATACAACATCATTGTGCAAACCCCATAAAACCTGTTTTGTTGTATAAAACTATCTGTTTATATTCGTATACTATATTTTCCTCATAACAAATTATATAACTTCTTCAACTTTATTTGAACTTGCATACTATCTAATATTTGAATTCGATAAAACTCTACCCCCTCTATTACACCTATTTATAACCATCGCAGTATAAAACTGTTTAGACACGAATTATTTGCCCTTAGAACTGTGGTTAATAATTAAAATGCGAATTACATTTCCGAGTAAATTTATGAGCAAGTAACATAACCTTATATTTCACTTTTCACAATTAAATGTTTTTTTTTGCACTTCCAGACTAAAATAGATACTTTAGTCTCTGTCTACAGGGACTAAAGTGGGTCATTATTCCTAGGGATTAAATATGGACTGAACCCCCTAGAGAGTTCATTGACAGATGTCAAACTTCAAATATTTTTTATTAATTTTTTTACGAAACATTGACGATTGATTTCCGAAACGATACTGCTGTATGTAAGGTTGAACGCATTTTCAAATGAATCAGTGCCTGCGGGCCGTTCAGATTGGCACGAGGGTCCTGGGAGTGAGGTAGCTGGTAGTTGGAGTTTTCACATACCCTTCTACAATAGCTGCAGACTTCCATCCCCCATGTCTGTTTAAGACGTCAACAGTGGCACCTGAATCAGCTAGTAGAGATGCAGAGGTTCGCCGCTAACAATATCCTGTATATGACAACACATCTGGTAGGTTTAAGAATGTTGCAACTTTCTGGGGCAATTTTCCAAATATATTCTTTCCTACAGGTTGCACTGTACACTGCTTGTTAACGTAACGAACAAAAATCTTGAATGGGAGTTTCGACTTTTCTCAATGACATATATTTCTTGCAGATTTCTGTATAACTAATGATAGTTTTATCTGAATCTTTTACAACGAAGTTCCTCTCTGTTCCATTTTGGTAGCGCTAATGTTAACAAGAAGTCTGTTACCCAAATCAGTCACATCATTAATTGACAATTCGACTAATTCAACTTCTCTACAAGCCCCTGCCACACCAAATATGAGTGCTACCAACAAAAAATCATTTTTAAAAGTAGGTACAATGATTTTGGACATACTCACTTTTGTCATTAAAAATGTGTCATCTGAAGCTTCCTTTAGAAACGTATCGATCTGTTCTATAGTTAGTACCTTTGACTTCTTCGCTTTGTAACCAAAATTTTTCCTTTCCAGAAGCGTCGTCAATTTGTGGAATTACTTATATCAACATTATATTTAACGTTAAGCATAGTTTTTAATATTGAATACTGGGCCCACAATGTAGAAGCAGTAAATTTGTTTACCTTTTCATTAAAAATACCAGCAAAGCATCTTCGTTAAAATTTGTAATTTTCTTTTCACAGCACCACTTTAAAAAGATATCATACTCTTTATCGTAAATTTTACCAGATTTGGAAGACAGTGTCTTCTAAAGCCTCTTCAGCGGCTTTTTCTAGATCAAATTCGTCGTACGTATTGCTTACCCTTTTGTAAAAATTTTTCAAATATGGCTACCGCTGTTTACTAATTCCCATGCTAACCGACTGTTTTTTTTAAATAGCAAGATTTCTAGGTAATTTTATACAAATTTGTCACATTGACACGAACAAATTTAGAGTTATTGTAAATAAAAGTAAATACTTTGGAAGTGCAAAAAGCAGCGTATATACTTCGGGACCAAAGTGCCTAAATCCCTTGAGTGGTTGTTGCCGTCGGACTTCACCCTCGAGGCAACAAACCCCACTCGCGAGATTAAATGCTGCACTTTGGTCCCTCTATATATAATATACCATTTTTGTTTAAATTGTCCTAATACTCCTAATTATAAAATATAAACATGATAATTAAGAGGTTATTAACTGAAAAATGTACAAAACGTAACTTTTACTTTTCTTAAAAAAACTAATATTTCCCGGTTCAATAGTACATGGTCACGTGATTTTTTTCGCGTAGCTTGATGTCTAGTTCATTTCCTTGAGACCACAATCACAGGGTAAGTTTTTTAAGGCATCTCTATTATATAACATTTAAATTTTGTTTCGCATAGTTGATTTTCCTGCAACATTTTCTCGTCTAACTTATTTTTTTCTGCGTTTTTACGGGTACTTTAAAAGTTTACGTCTAGCTACATTTTATGTTTATTCACTGAAGTTTCTAATTAAACTTCTTTATATGGGAAGATCCGATTATATTTCTATTAATTTAGAAATGTCAACGCTTTATAGCGTTAAAGTTTGAAGCACCACTTAATGAATTAAGTTGAAATTTTCGAATAAAATAGGCAAATATTCTTATTGAAACAGCGCAGTACAGTGTTGAAAAGAATATCGTCGAAAATTAAAACGTACGTTTTCTATGTTTACATTTGCACGATGACATTTTAGTTCACCTCTAAAAAATTGAATGTTGGAAGACTAATACAATTTTTTATTTGAAAAAATTGATCGTAGTAAAGCGTAAATTGGAGGGTTTGATAATATAAACTACTTCAATGAAAATTCTCGAGAAACTGTAAATAAATAATGTGTCCCTAAGTTGCGCAAAAGCAGCACTTCCCTTTATATTACGCAGAAGAAATTTATAATAGTATGTTAAAACCTTTAGTGGCTAGGTTAACCATAATGACTATCTTACACATAGTTAGAACCCTCTTGTAGGTGTATTAAAATTTTATTTATAGGTGTATTACATAAATTCCAATAAATTATAAATGTTCATAATTAACATGGTTTTACGCTCGGTTTATTTATGTAATTGCTTCGGCAAAAGTTATATCTATAATTATAATTAGCCAAATTTAGAACTTTATTTAGTATCAAATTTGCTTT
The DNA here is from genome assembly GCA_036346205.1 of Vesta saturnalis. Lineage (NCBI taxonomy): Eukaryota > Metazoa > Arthropoda > Insecta > Coleoptera > Lampyridae > Vesta > Vesta saturnalis. Next base: position 4,053,499 of record JARFJB010001795.1, read on the forward strand.
TAATAGACTAAGCTTGCTTGGATGGATTTAGTCATTGGTTAATATTACAAAAATAATTGTTGAGTCTCAGATATGTTAGTAAATAAAGGCTAACTAACAATAACTTTATATTACATTCAAGGAACTCTGCTAAAGCAATATGGTCTGTAATCAATTTTGAATGATGATTTACGTTGCGATTTATCAGCAAATGACTAGAATTTTCATTTTACTAATATTCCGAAGCAAATTTTATCTGAACTTTCTGCTAGCATTGAACATGCGACTCTGGACTATAACTTTACTACGAAAAATATTTTTTTTTTTTTGAGTTTAAATGTATTTCTCAAGTGAAGCTACGTGATCCTATAATCGGTTTAAAAAATAGTAATTGTAAAGATATACCCTGTGCCCCAAATTCAATGCTCACCATTGGGATCTCAGCTATTATTAGAGCTAGAATGTTGGTTAAATGGAGACAGTTTTAGAGAATTTTGGGCTCAAATACAATCCGTTTACAAAATTTTTCTGATGCATTTACTTTTTTAGATATTTGAAAAAAATTAAAAATCGCCTGTTTCGTTTTTCGTTAATAACTCATTAACCAATAATCTGATAGCTTTTTAGATTTGACATTATTAAGAAAGTTTTTACCAAGGAATATTTTTATCGTAATTAAAACCGCCAATCGTCTTTTGTTTTTGCCATAGTGATTCTAACTTTTGTTTTTCTAATGGACGCCATTTTCAATTCTTGGTTTTTTTGATAATGAGCTTTTCAACCATGTGTCACATGTCACAAAAATAATTCATTTACAGGGTGTTTTTGAATTTTCTTACTTCTAGTGAAGAAACAAAATTGGCAACGTCACATTCAATAATTTTTATTACCATTGAAACTCTTGTGTGAGAAGGAATAACATACGTGAAGAAAATGAAGCGCAAATAATATGTTTGAGAATGAAATTGACTTTTATTATTAACGAATAATGAATAAAAACGAATTACTCAACTATTCGAATTGTTTCATTGAAAGTCAACTAAGATCCTCAACGTTTTATAATAAGTTTATCGTATATTCTTCTTTACACTGTTTAGTGTTTAATCCCTTTTGCAAGTTATGTAAACTTGTTAATGATTTACTGATAAAAAGGTGGTAAGCTAAGTGAAGAAAATAAGGTGTGAACATTTTAGAAATTGAAATTAATTTTTATTTATTAATTAGGAACTGTGGGAATGGCAATAAATTAACAAATGCTTAAGGATACAACTAAGGTCTATTAATATTATTTACAAAATTCTGCCTAAATTAACTTATTTAAATTGTTCGATATGCCTACCATTATGTTCTATGCATTTTACACCGTTTTTTTACAATGTTGCAAGTTCTCCTAACGGTATTTCTATTAACAGAACGTAGAACATCAACTGTTCTATGTTCTAATATCTCGGGGGTATCAGTCGAATTAAAGTCATATACTTGGTTTTTAACATTACCTCACAGAAAAAAATCTGAAGGGCTAATGTCAGATGACCGCGATGGCCAAGAAACAGGGCCATTTCTAGAAATTACACGGTCGTTAAAATGTTCAAATAATAATTCACGGACCCGTCTAGTCTTATAAGCAGGACACCCACCTTGCTGAAACCAGATCTGTTGTATTTGTTCAGGTTCACATAGTCTTCATATTGAAGGAAATATTTGATTTACGAGCAATTCTACATATCCAGTTCCATTTAAATTTTCATAAAAAATGAATGGACCTATCAGATGGCAATCGAAATTTTCATAAAAAAAAATAATGTAAAAGCAAACAACAATAATAAGAATTGCCTATCATGCCACACCAAGCGTTAAAACCAAATCTAATTTGAAATCGTCTTGGTGCTGTTAAATGTGAATTTTCTCTCGCCCAATAATGATGGTTGTGCCGGTTAAATACACCACAGTTAGTAAAATGGGTTTCATCTGTCCACAAGACTTTCGTCGGAAAATTTTCATCTTCTTTTTTAAGATACCGCCGACAAAACTGTAGCCTTCTAGGATAATCGGTGTGGTTTAGTCCTTGAACGATTTTTGGTTTATACGGGTGATATTTATTTGATTTGATAATTCTGTGGACGAATTATTTAGGTATATTGCCACTTGTCCGTAAATTATTTATAATTCGTGCAAAAATTGTCCTGTGCGGCTATTGTCTTTCGGGATATTTTTCAATATAGGGTAAAGGCAGGGAATGGCGGCCCCCTGAGGATTTTTATTAATTTCATAATTAATTAATTTTAAACAATGGGACATGTATTAAATTGAAGAGAAAGCTCAACTTAACAACATTTTATTAACAAATTAAAATAAAATATGAAAATAAAAACGTTATTCAACAAAATAAAATATGCATGATGGCCATTACCTCCTTCAAGTACGGTAATGGCGAGAGCGCCGGTATTTCCTCCTCAGAATATTTACATACAAAAGGCGCATGTAAAAAGTCCACTTTTATGGCTTGTACACGATTTATGGGCCCATCTCCCACACAGTGTGTAACGTATCCACAGTTCTCTGTTTTTGCCGGACTCACCACAAATAATGCATAGATCTTCATTCATATCTTTATCCGAATCATCATCACCAGAGTAAAGCGACGTAGAAAGTTCAGCTACAGCTACTGTCGGTTTACATGTCCCGCTCCGTTTTTTTCCTTTGAGAGAATTCGGATAATCCTTCTTTAAGCATGTTCTTTTCTGCTTTTGTATATTGCTTGTCTTTTTTTTTTTCTTAATTCTGTCTTATTTTTTTGTTTCTTTTTCTTCTAACAGGGTTTTTATAGGTGTCGAGGTAAAAATTTCTAAATGTTGCTTTTTTGGGGCTCGTTTGGGGGCTACTTTTTTCGTGCCTTCTGATATTTTGGAGGTTCTAGGTAAAGGCAACAATTCATCAAATGATACATGTAGTTAGTTTACTCTGTTTTGAGCAACAGCGTTTTCAATAGCTTTCAAAGGAGTAAGGGTCATTTCATTTTCTCTGTGAATCATTGCAATAGTTTCAATAATGTTGCTATTTACATTCCTTAAAATATTCCCAGGAGGTGTAGTCTTATTTTCACGAGGTACTGTAGCGACTGTTTCAGTTTCAAAAGTAATCTATCCTGAATTTTCTTTATCACAAAATTCTTGGTTTCTGTTTTGTGAGTTTTCATTTTTATTTTCTGTGTCATTTATTTGATTGTATACGGTGTGTAAAGCTTCAGCAGGGAGATAATCATCATTTGTGAAAATTTCAGGATCAACTGGAAATATTCCAGTGGCTTGAAAGCCTTTGATTGCTTTTCAGGAGTTGCCACTGGACCGAATGCTTTATTAAATAGTTCAACAATTTCATTTGTTGAAATTTTCTCTTTAATATGGGATCTTAGATAATTACTGCACTCAACGTTGTACGCAGCTTTTAGCACTGAAGCCACTCTATGCATAAATTTTCAGTGATCCAACCATTATCAGAACATGTGTACATTGCTCCTGGTGGTCCATTTCGTTTGAGCTGTGGGTTCATTCTCTTTCGTGCATAGATAAACATAGGAGCAACATAAAGACCTGCGGCGCTAATACAACACATCACGATAGTTGTTTTCCCTTTTTCTCCACTTGTTATAAACCCCACCCTCTTTTGTCCTTTTCCTGCAAGTATTTTACCTGGAACCTGTACCTTAGTTATGCCGGTTTCGTCTGAATTAAAAATCTTTGTGGGTGGAAATTTAAATTTTTCAGGCAGTTTGTTTAAATGGGAAAAAACAATGATACCTCTTCCTTATTAAAAACCGAAATCCGATGAATACTTGTTGCCCCCGGCTTTCTGATTGCAACTGTTGGGTTTCTTTTAAGAAATCCCGTCAGCCAAGCATTTCCTGCTTCTTTCTTATTTTCCAAAAAATTAAATTTTAATTTATTTTTGCCAGCAAATTCAAATGCCCATCTTTATATTTCTTGAGCTGATAAGACATAAAATAATTTTGACCTGATGGGGCAATGCTTTTTCGTTCTCGACGTTTAAAATTGGATTACGTCCCATCGCTGGACCTGAAGAATTTTGTTTCTTAATCCATTATTCTGGATAGCATTTAAAGCAATGTTTAAATCCTCAGAACGCCTTGACTGTTTTTCGTGTATACTTATTTGGCATCTGCAATAAAACAAGAAAATTAAAGTGCCCCCTTGCGAGTAATCGCGGCCGGGCGCGATTTCCTCTCTATCGGTCGCCGCCATTACCCTACAGGTAGTCATCGCAAATTATCGTAAATTGAAAAACAAAATCAAAAACTAGAGAACGAACATATCAACTACAATAAACTACAATAAATTTACTATCTACTGCAATAATCAGAGTTTTGAAAAAGCATGAAATACGTACTTGTATAGGTCGTTGAAATTTACACTACACTATAAGAACTACTTGCAAAATACAAAATGCATCATCACAACTCAACGGTTAGAGTCTGACTGTTCAGTTCGAATCCACACGGCTAGCAGGTTGTATGGAAGGGATACAAAGAGAGATAGCGTCAGTACTAACTTTTCCAACGCAAAAATTAAGGAGGCCGCAGTTACCTCCAGGGCCGTCATTCCCTGCCTTTACCCTACATATCACTTGCAAGTTTAGCGTTTTTGTTAGATTTAAAATAACATTCCAACATATCTATTTTTTCGTCATTAGTAAATTTTTGCACCATTTTGATTCTAAATTAATACTTTTATAGGAAATAACACAATAATGCTTTACTAAATTACACCTGTCAAACAGATATGAAAATGAATAACAACTTTTGTTTTTAGCCTTTGTTTTAACTTAATATTTTCAGTTTTTAATTGACAATAGCTTGATTAATTTCTAAAAGAAAGTATTCACAAAAATTATTTCTAATTTTTATTATGTAACAATTTAGTGGGGTTGCTAAATTTCACACATACTTAAAAAGGCCAAAAAATCAAAATAAAAATGATCAACTATAATATTAGGAGCATAATTTATTTTAGTTATATGTGATAAGGTATTGACGATTTTTTAAATGTTAAACCATAAACAAGTGTACTTTATTTACATAACTTCTTGAAAAAGGAATCAAAAAGTGTAAAGAACAATATACGATAAACTTATTATAAAACATTTTAGATCTTAAAATAGACTTTTAATGAAACGATTCAACTAGTTGAGTAATTCGTTTTTATTCGTTATTAGTTAATAATAAAAGTTAATTTCATTCTCAAACATTTTCACGCTTCACTTTCTTCACTTATGTTATTCTATCTCACACAAGACTTTGAATGGTAATAAAAATTATTGAATGCGACGTTGCCAATTTTGAGTTTCTTCACTAGAAGTAAGAAAATTCAAAAACACCTTGTAACTGAATTATTTTTGTGACATGCGACTTATGCTTCCATATCGTGAATTATTTTTTCTGCACTTATTTTTTGCGCACATTTTTTCGCGCACCGCTATATGATCTGACATCCTAAGCGTCCTTTTTAGCATTTCTTGATGTATTCTGTGTTGATTAGGAAGCCATTTTTGGGTTTGCACCTAAATTTTGTGAAAAGTGCCATTGATTTAATGGTAAGGTACATTTAGCTCGTATTATATTAAAATTTGAAACATTCGCTCTTTGCAGGCACTTTTAGAACTTTTACTTTGATTTTACCACTTTTAATTTCACATTTAATTCTACTTTTACGTACGCTTTCATTTTATGATTGCGTTTTGCATTTAATGCAGATCTAAATTTAGATGCCATTTTTTTATTTGAACTTTCGAGAGAATGCAATTAACACTGGATTATTCAAATTTCATGAAGATAAATTTATAAGAAGTAAAATTCAACTTTGGTATGGTTTACAACGTACAGCATTATTATTACGACATATTGCGCAATATTGGTGCAAAGATTACATCACCTTTGGTTTACATTTCCGTATTTGTTTAGATACCAGATGTTATTAAAAAGTTGTGTACAAAAGTTTCGTATTCTAATAATTTAGTAATTTAAGGCTATTACAACTAGTTTTTAAGATATATTTTATATAATTCTAAATTTAAATATTTAATAAACATAGTTTGTATATCTTTTATTTTGACATTTTGGTGAATTTTTTATAGTATCCTCGGTTTAGTTATCCCGAGTATAATCAAAAAATAACTTGACGTCCGAGATAATTTTATTATTGTTACATTGCAGTTACTATATTTATGTTAAGTGGAAATAACCAAGCAGAAATTGGGGTAATTAAGCAAATCAAAAAAAAAAGATTAAACCGGCCTGCTTTAATTTACCGACTGAGACAACGACATTATCTTTATTGAGTATTTTGGATCTCTGGTTAGTTTAACGATTTGTTTTAAGAACATTTACACCTATTTGTTTATTATTAAATCATTTACACCTGGCACCATTGAAACGTTATTTATACGTGGCGCATTTAAAACACTTATTATATTCTTCTTGTTTTTAGTAAAATAATATAAAACATTCTTTGAAAGTAATCAAATTTTTTATAAACATCGGTATGGTTTCAGGAAGATTTGCACATCTGATGCAATAAATGGATTTGTTAACAACACCCTAGAATACTTTGAGAATGGTGGCTGCGTTTCTTGATCTTTCCAAGGTTTTTGATTGCGTAGCTCATACAATAATAGCACGGAAGCTGAAATCTATATATAATTTCAGTGGCATAAGATAGGTATCAATGTGTACGTTTTAATCAGGTTTTATCCAATAAGCTACCTATTAAACATGGTGTTCCACAAGGGTCTATTTTAGGTCCCTTATTATTCTTGATCTATATAAATTATCTACCCCTAGTGATACCTAATAGCATAAAATGTATACTATATGCAGATGACGCTACTCTGATTTCGATCAGCACAGATTACAATAGTACTGTTTTAAATGTTCAAGACGGTATCCGAAATATAAAAACTGGCGAAGTTAGATCTTAATGATTCGAAAACCACTATCAAGGGGTAACACTGATCTTATAACTCTCAGGTCTGGCTTCTGGGATGTGCAATTGATTCACATTTGAAATTTGATACTCAATGCATTAATACAATTAAAAAAGTCAATAAACCACTTTTCTTACTAAGAAGGTTACAGAGTTGTGTGCCACTGAAATTTATAAAAACTGCGTATTATGCTCTAATACATAGTGTTATATCTTATGCAACCTTAGTATGGGGCCAGAGCTTTCACTGGCAAAGTGTATTTAGGCTTGTAGTGTACCCCAGTTACCCTATCTTGAAAAGGGTAATTTGAACTTATTTGCAATAATGCAAATTCAAGAACCAAACAATCTCTAAGTAATTTATCTTGACTTGACCGACAATAATGTTACTATTACTCAAATGAATTGCCTGCCTTACTTTGACATTTCTGGCAATAATTAAAACATTAGAATTTATTTACAAGTCTGATATTTAATTACTCGCAAACCTCAAATCTGATCAAACGAAGTGGCCGTCTAGTAGTAGGTATGTTGTGCTATCTGAATTAGATAGGCTGGATGAGGTAAGTGTTGCATCATGAGGGACAGGTAAAAAGAATGAAACTACTCAAATCAAAATCAACGAGCTTTGCGCAGCGGTGCTTCAGTCCGTTAATATACTATTGTGGGAAAGAACCACCAATAAAACCCACTTTATTCATAAATAAGTAATTGCACAAATACATTAATTAATAAATCAAATAATACAAAAAAAAAAACAGAGAAAGGGTTAAATATATAACAAAATACCATTAAATCGGGTTAAAGTGCGTAGAAAATTATAGCATTAAGAGAAAATGAATAAAAATCAGTTTAGTTACACAAAAACACAATATTAAAAAAAGAAACCCATGTAGTCACACCCACAATTGTATCATAAATAATCAAAATAAAAATCACAATACCAAACATGTGGCCCTTTAAAACCAATCATGCCGGTCTTTAAGTAAATAAGCACATGACAATAAATCAAATTACGGTATATATAAAATACAACAGAAAAATTACACAGGTGATAATAAGGTAAAGGCAAGGACAAAAGTAAATTGACAAGGAATTTACACGTACACAATTGTTTAGTGGCCTCTAAAGCACAAAATACATAAGTCCAGTTACAAGAAATTACATATAAAGAGAAATTAGTTCGCAGGCAAATAATCCTACTTCAAAACTGATACAAAAAGAACCCTTAAAACAAAGCCTTACAAGGGTAAGTTATAAATAGATCACATCGTGACCGATATATAAATTTGAAGGCGTTAGAAAAATACAGCGCTCCTTTCTCAGGTTACACATTCATCTATACAACAATTAAAACAATAAAAATAAAATTCGAGGTGTCTAATGGTTATCTGATCTCAGGAGTGTGTACCCACTTGGTAATTGCCTTTTACAATTAATAACCAAAGCGGTATCATGTATCCGTTCATCAGTCCACCTCTACACAAATATAAATATAAACAACAAACAACAATGCTAATTCACACAAATACCAGAGTGTGGGAGGCCTGTACTGTCTTTTATTTGAACAGCTTTCAGCTTAAGGAGTCCGCGTGCGAATAAGATACCTTTGCAATGGTCGATTTTTTTAATAGGTTATATAGGCTTGTAGAATCATTTGCTGCCTGCCTTAATATATATAAAAATACTTACTTACACTTTAATTGATCACAGACACAAATTGTTAACATACGCGGGTTAACTTCAAAAAGGGTGACTTTATTTATAGATTAATATTTGAAAAACACGTTAAAATTAACACACGAAAGAAAAGACAAATTAGTGTTGGCTTCAGTAAAACAATTTTAAGCGTATACCTGCTACTCAAACCCTAACATGTGTTTTTTAACCCTAACTAAATATCAGTTACATACATTCTCACTTTTCTTACATAAAAATATACAAATAAAATATTTTGAAAACATTAGCAAATTACGACGTATTATCAAGATATTAAAAATCCACTAATTATCTTTTTGGTTACAATGTTGTTACAATGACGATTTGACAAACGTCTATTACAATAGTAAAATTTTCGCTGTCCGCTACCTACCGGCTACAAAGAAAAGAAATTAGATTACTAGCTGGTTTGGATTACAGAGCAGACTGTCGCAACTCATTCGTTGATTTGAAAATTTTAACTTTTCCATACCTTTAGAAGCGGTTTGTTACGCAATGAAAAATATACATACAGCTGTTCTACAGTCGGATACCCACCAGTATAGCACTAGACAGAAGGAATAAATAAGAATCAACTTTTGTAGAGTAAAAAAAACAAAAGGGTTCAATTTATCATCCAAATTATTATTTAATTGCATTCCTGCACATATTAGAGTTCTATTTGAAACCATGTTCAGGCAAAGAATGAAATGTTTTTTAACCGAGAATGCATTTTACTCGATTAATGAATTTAGGGAGACAAGTCGCAATATTAATTAACTATGGCTGTGTTTGTTATATATGTAATACCGTTTTTGAAGTGATGTTTTTGTAGCGATGTTTTTTATATTGTACTGTTTTATTTTAACTATATTGATCAATTAGTTATAACTTTTTCTAATTATTATAATATATAACTGTTATTGTGATAGACTTTTAAACGTGATACATAGACTTTGTGAACGTGTCTAATATCCTAACTGTGATAACAAAACGAATAAAGATTATTATTCGCTTAATTTAGTTTCACATTGTCGTAGCTTATTTGGACGCGAAATCCTGGACCGGGCCAGAAAAGATCTCTGACTGGGCTCTGACCATATTTGCTGTGTGGGGCCGTGATTGGTCTACATGCATATCTTGGCGTGCAAGGCATTACTGACCGACCAAATATTACGGGTCGCCCAAACATTATAAGTGGGCACATTGTCTTGCTAAAGCAGATTTACTAGGCAGTCAGACTGCGTAAGTGTAACTGTCTAACGCCTTGCTTTTCATTAATTAGTTCTTTACTTTTTGATACCTAATCTGTATGTGCAACTCTAATACGTCTATTTACAATACATACATAGATAATAAAATAAAATATATCCTTCTTACAAAACATTCACGAAATGTTTTAACTTGGTATAGAATTCGAATCTGGCCCACATCAACTCTCCACACAATGCTGTGATAGTCCAACTGTGAGATCTGCAATCAGAGTTAACGGCTAAAATGGCACTGATTCATTTACGTACAATATTAATTAAAACACGTGTTCTTTTAATTAATTTAAATTGGGGTGTGTGCGTGCGCGTGTTGCGTGTGCGTACGCGTGCGTTTGCCCATAGGTGCGCACTGTTACGGTATAAACTAGCAGTAGAACGGGATAACAGGTAAAATTGGGGGTTGCCGGCTGTCCGTAGTTAGGGTAGGTAAGGTGTTACTTAATTTTGCGCACAGTAGAATAGATTACCGTAAATAAGTCATAATAGCTGGTTGGGGGTGGATATAAAACTGGAAAGGGCGCCAGAGTATTTGAAATTACACAATCGGGATTGAAATGCCTAATTACGATCTTCGCTATTCCTGTAAGACTACAAAAGTATTGCACGTTTATACTCAATAGGTATGTGTTGCCAAATCGTTCACTGGTCTGATCAAAAAACCAATAATTCTGCCGTTACGTTACTTTAATAAATCTGACTTTCAATAAAATTATAATTCAAAGAAAAAAAACACTTTAATTCAATTTAACAAACCGCTTGGAATTATATCAATCAATTCTCTGCAAAATATATTCAAATTCATAAAAATAATGCATTAACGCATCTCTCGCTAAATGTTACGTTATAATTAAAATAATGCAGTTATACTAGCTAGTTTCAAACGTCTGCAATTACTAAATTACTGTAAATTTTACTCTTATAAAATGGTTATAACAAACAATCTGCGTTCCGCTTTCAACGCAATCGTAATATAAAATTTTAGTACAAAATAGGCAATACAATAAATCACGCTTGAATTAAAATTTAAATGGTAAAATATTAAAAAATTTAATCCTAAAGGGCAGCATATGCAACCGATAGCACATACAAAAAAAATGCACAATACTTTATTAACAATTGTCAACAACACAGCAAAAATATGAACGGAAAGATTACCTTAAATTTGATCAGCCTTTACATCAATTGGCTTCTCTAATGTATCCCCTTCCGTTAAACAGCCACCTGGTGGAAATCCAGAGGGTGGACCGTGCAGCGGCTGCGGCAATGTGATCGACATAACTACGCTCAGAACTCAAAGATAAGACCCACCTCGTTAAAGAAAGCAGCGAGTCGCTTAACTTTCAAGTTGCGTTAGATTAATACCTCAACTGGCCGTACGATACACTAAGGTCTATATTTACATGTTGCTTGTTAAGTTTACTCTATTTATGTACTAGTTCTGAACGACACTTATTATTTCAAAACTTAATTATTTATAGTGAGTTTTCCGTTACCGACGAGCTATGACTGAATGTCTGGGAAATTAGGAACGGACGTTTTGTTTCTTCCGCACCAAAGCGATAACTGCTCCGTAGAACAGGAAAAGCACTAGGTTTAACGCATAACACCTTCTTCTAGGATCCTTAACAAAGTCCCTTTAGACAAGTTACACTTAACGATAAATCAATTGTGCGTTGGTTGAAATTTCCCCTTCTAACGGAAGTTCTTTCAACATGGATCTAAGGTAAAGAAGTACCACGATAGTTCACCCGCCGCGGTAACGTTAACTCGTTAACACCTCTGCATCTACATTAAGAGAAACGGAACTAATTAATTCTCAACCAAATTAGTAAAAGGGATTTCACTACCTATCGATACCTATATATAAACCAAATCTTAATTTAAAACTCCAATCAAGGTTGATAAGCAAACCAAAAATTATATATCGTTTCCAAAACAGAGATTCTAAACGCGATTACCATTTGTAAAAATATGGAATACTTTCATACGTAAAAGGGCAAAAAAACGTTACAATCTAAAAGCTTCCAAAATGTATGCGTATCAAGTTCATTTGCACGAACTTATACTACATTTCAGATGTCCGATATTGATGAATACCTTATAATTTCGAAACTAACGGCCAATATTTGATAAAATCACAACCGCGTGACTACGTGCGTGTGTGCGTGCGTGTGTGTGCGTGTGTTTGTGTGTGTGTGTGTGTGTGTGTGTGTGTGTGTGTGTGTGTGTGTGTGTGTGTGTGTGTGTGTGTGTGTGTGTCAGTGTGTTGTGAGTATACTGAAGTCAATGTCAGCGATCTTTGAAATACTCTTTACATTAAAAAAAATCGTTTAAAAATCAATCTTAATATGCAAATTTTTAATGCATAAGAAGGTTATGTTTAAAAAAAATAAAGAAGGTCGATTCAGCTGTACAATTTAATTAGAAGGAAAACGTAATCTCTAATCTCCAAGTCGGTGTAATGTAAAAACTGGTACACTTAATGAGATTTTCCAGTGGGGGGGGGGGGCTACACATCCATAACTTTTGAAATTGGAAATGTAATTAAATATCAACTTAAGTGCTTGGCGAAGGAACAGGCAGGTGACACATACCTTCAGTACTACTACTTTCAGTGGCGTACGCAAACGCAATACGATTTTTATTTAAATTGCCAATTATTTTAGAATGTTCAACAAGATAACATTGTATTCCGTTATTTATGTATACATTAATGTAACATTATAAAATAAATTACTATGTAACGAAGGTATAAAAATAACTTTAATAACATTAACTTGAAAGTTTGAAAACCCCCCTCTAAAAAATAAACAAATTTTCTTGATTCAGAGCTAAAAATAGTCTCGATCAAGTGAGACAAAAAAAAAGAAATCAAAACTTCTAAAAAAGTAAAAAATCCCTTCAACTAGAAAAGAGCTCTCCCGATCAACTCACCTTTCAAACAAAAAAAAACTAAATCAAATTTGGTTCCTCCGTTTGAGAGCTACGATGCCACAGACAAATACACACGTTAAACTTATAACGCCCCTCTTTTTTCGTCAGGGATTAAAAATAAATTTCGTACTAAATAATTCACTTAAATAGGTACATAATTAAACACTCGTCTTCACTAAAACTATCGTCATTTTTATACTATATTCTACGTTAGTGCTTGTGTTAATGACACATTCTTTTGAAGAGATCGGTATGTAAACAAATTTGTTAAATACCGCTGTGTGTGAGTAGAAAGTTGGCATAGAATATATTTACTTACTTCATAATCAAATATAAATTACTTACTATTATTATTACTATTATTAGTATTAGTAATTAATCAAAATTCCTAAATCTATTTCATACGGAATTTCAGCTGTAAAAACGCTATTTACGGTGATCAAAGAATGCAAAAATTGAAATAGTGAAAGGCAGTACCTACGCTTCTGTACTTCTGTAAAACGAGATCGTAATCGGATTACGCGCATCCTAAATGCTTTAAGACGGCTCACTTAGACCCCTGCGCAACCAACATTTTTGCTAGTGTGACCACGTTAAGCAAATCAATTTGTGATCACCTGAATCTTAACAAAATCGATTTATGTTTTACAAAGTTGATGAAAGGAAAAATAAAATACGTTCGCTTGTGCTTAATAGTACTGTCTCTCATACTTTTCAAATATCAAGTTTAAAAGGCACGTGGTGAAAATTAAAAAAGTACGTTTTCTAAAAACAAATTACTCATTATTTGAGGTAAATGAACGAAAATTTGGGATTTGGTGTGAACGAGAACGATCGTAACTTTTGTTTCTTTCATCTGCGCCATATATCACACGGATACATCCAATGGATGAAATAAGTTTATTCCAATAAGCATAAGCACCTTATGTAGTGTAATGATCCAAATGAGATTGAAACAAAACTCACATTGTTCTCTTCTGTTTAAACAATAGTAATTTTTTAACAGTTATTACTCTCAGTTTTATTTAATTTATTTAAAATTTTAATTTTTAATTTATTCTTAATGTTTTTTTTTAATTTGTTTAATTCAATCACTTGTTAATTGTATAGCATTCAATTTGATTAAGGTTATCCCTTTGCACTAACATTGTAATACATACCGCGGCCTGCTATGTTTGAATTTTAATTTGGCGTACTTTCTCACTTTACATTTTTATTTACTTTTAATGAAACGTATACGAGAATTTAGAAGTGTAATAATACAATAGGGCGCCCGTAACCAATGAAGTCCTAGAATGTTCTTGGTATTCTTTTTAAATTGCTTTACACATTTCTAGTTTGTACCCTGTATCAATATCAGTATGTATTATTGAATATATAAAGAACGATTATTCATAAGCGTAACGAATGACATCTTTTTCTTCATTTAGTCAACCATATAACTCTTGCTATTTTTTTTCAAGTGTGTAAGTCAATTTTAACTGGGCGCACTGGATATGACATTAATGTTAAAAAATGCTAACGAATAATAAGAAATACTTCTTTTTTTTCATAATGCTTTTAAACTAAATAAATATTTTAGCATATTTTGTATATGCACATGTAACGTTTTGCCATACATTTGTAACGGGGCGAAAGCGATATAGCTTCTGACCGGACACTGGACGGCAAACATTATTAAACTATTTTTTTTGCTTAGCATTAATAATTATATAACTATATATATATATATATATATATATATATATATATATATATATATAAATTACTTTAAGGTTTAAGGTTGAGGTTAGGAAATCCTAGTTCCATCAGGCTTGAAGTTGTAAAGCCATAAAAACGACCATTTAATTATAATTTGATATATTTCAGTTGACAATTTCAGCCTTCATCAGAATATTAAAATTTAGGCCAGAATTATGGTGATTATATAAAGAGATGCATTAAAAAAGGTAAACATCTTCACATTAATATATTGAATTTTTGAACTGGAAAAACTTTGAACGATTTGATATGAAAATGTCATTGCATTAATGTATTATTGTTATATATATATATATATATATATATATATATATATATATATATATATATACAGGGTATCCAAGATAAGGATGCACTGCATGCGGATCTCAGAAGTCGTGATAGATAGAGTCCGATAAATTAGAAAAAAGTTGCGCAAGGGGAGACCTCATAAACAGCGTTTTTTAATTTTTTTAATGTTCGTTTTTATTTATTTTTGAAGTTATTTCAAAAGATATTAAAAAACAAAAAGTTTTTCATTGCCACCTTTTAAGTTGGTGTTTATAAATATTTTTCCGACGTTTTGTTTATGAGTAAACACCATCAACATTTTTGTCAAAAAGGGTTTTTTTTAATTCATTCATTTTTATTAACACGCTTTGAACAAAAAACAGTTTTATAAGTATTTCAACTTTCATGTATTTTACAAAGGTAAACTAATATTATTGGGAACATATCACTTATAAAAAATTTATTTTCAAAGAGGTTACCATTATTTTCTAAACATAAATAAGCTCTTCTTACTGTTGAATGTAAAAGTCCGGGTACCATTTCTGGGGTAATTTTATTAAATGCTGCGGTAACTGCTCTGAGAAGTTGTTCCTCCGTTTCGAAATGCTGAACGTAAACTTAGATTTTTAAGTAACCCCAGAGGAAAAAATCGAAAGGGGTTAAGTCGGGCGACTGCGCTGGCCAGAAAACGTTATCATAAATACCAATCAGTCTCCCTGAAAATTCTTGGAAAAGGTACTCTCGAACTTGTCTAGAGTTATGCGCTAGAGCACCGCCTTGTTGAAACCACCAATTTGGTACATCCTATAACGAAAAATTACCCAGAGTTTCTTCCAATTGTTTATGTAGCAATTTAAAATAACTTTCCTATGTTAAGGCATTGTTGTCTCAAGAATTCCGCATCACATGTTGAATCCAAATGTTTGTTGATGGCTAGATCCTTCTTTTAGCCGTAGGTTGTGTGGTACCCAATAATAGGTGTTACGTCTATCTCAAAATCGTGTTGTTAGTGATCACATTTTCGTCCGACCAAATTATTTTAAAGGGAAAATTAAAGTCGATTTCACCATTCGCAGAAAGTCCTTCTAATTTTATCTCCAGGTTGATGTCCTTCGCAAATTCTAAAGTTATAGGATTCAAATTTATTTTTTCTTAGAATAAGGAAGTAGATTTCGCTATTCCAATTTTGTTTTCAATTTGCTTTTGTGGACCCTTCAAGATTTTCAATTACTTCTTGAATGACTTGATATACTTTTTCTTCATTGCATTTTTTTTCTGGTTGTTTTGAATGATCCATATTCCGTTAGGTTAAAAGCTAGACGTCTGAAGATTGATCTGTTGGGTTGCACCATTTAATTTACATTTTTCAGCCGCTATGCAGTTCTTGTGAGACAAGCTATAATATGATAGCATGCAAAACTTTTCTAGGTTAGAAAAATTATCTTCGGACATAATGAATATTCTTTGAAATAATAATAATAACGTTTATTGTATGTTATTGTGCAAAGCACTTACAGTTGTCAAATTGTAAATACATATAAAAGTAAATCATTTAAAGCACAAACACAATGTATTATAATAACTAACAACAACAAAAACAACGAATTAAATGACTAGCAAATCGTGTATAGGTGATTAGTTCTGATTAGATAATATCGCCACTGAGGAATTCTTTGATTGAGTAATAAGCGTTATTGCATAACAACTTTTTTACAGCACTCTTTAGTTCCTTTCTGTGCAATAGTTTAATTTCATTTGGGAGGTGGTTAAATAAAATTTGAGACAAGTAAATTGGGCCATTTTGCGATTTAGTTAATCTGCAATAATCAATTCTAATATCATTTCTAGATCTTGTGTAGTGTGTATGTATATCTGATTGCGTAAAGGATGTTCTCTAAAATAAAAACAGACGGTAGAGTAATAATTCTTAAATTTTGGAAGGACTTCTTACAATCGTTTCTTATTCTAAGTGGATCAATAATACATATTGCTTTTCTTTGCAACCCAAATATTCGATCTGGCGTTGAACAGTTTCCCCAGACCAAAATCATGTAACTTAAAGAGAATGTATTAAAGCAAAGTAAGCATTAATTAAAATATTTTTAGAGACATTGTCTGATAATCGACGTAATACGTAAATGTTCTTACTAATCTTCCCACTAATAGTTTTTGTGTGTACTGAGAAGTTCATCGTCGTTTCTATATGTGTACCTAAAAATTTCACAGTGGGTACATTTTCATGTGAATGTGGACGCAACAAAATTAAAGTTTTTTGGTTTTTTTATTATTTAAACTAAGTTCGTTAGCTCTAAACCACCTTATCGCTAATGTTTTTACTCTTCTTCAAGGGAAAGGGTATGGTTTAGCCTTTTTTCCTTCACGATCAATGTAGTGTCATCACCATACAGTATATTTTCAGCGTAAAAACTCAGGTAGTTACGAAAATCGTTAAAATAAATTAAGAACAGTAATGGCCCTAAAATTAAACCTTGAGGGACCCCTCACATTCTGCCAAGCTTGTCGGATACGGTATTGTTAAACCTTACAAGTTGAAATCTATTTGATAAATAAGAGGAGATTAACTTTAAACTATTTCATTAAAATTGTACAACACACTTTTTTTAGAATAAGTGTGTGTGACACGCAGTGAAATGCTCTGGACAAGTCCAGAAACATTGCCATTGACTATTCCGTTTGTTCAAAACATTTTAACGAATGATTTACAACAGCAGTCAATGCGTCTGATGTGCGTTTATGTTTTCTAAAACCAAATTGACAATGATTTAAAAGATTGTTGCTTTCAAAATAACGCAAAATTTGTTTATGTAGAGCAATTTCAAACACTTTAGAAAATACAGGTAATATACAAATTGGTCTATAGTACTTAATGTCATTTTTGTCACCAGACTTGTGAAATGGAGTTATTAAATCTGAAAAACAGCCGAATTTTGAAGTGAAAGTAATTAATTTTGTTCAAGGTGATAATATAGGCCAATATTTTTTTTAATAAGATAAGTGGAAATACCATACACATCCTTGGTTTTACTATTTTTTAATGGCTTTAATATTTCTGTAGTCTCGAAAGGAGATATCTGCTTAAAACTGAATGTAATATTTGAATTAACGCTTTTTACATTGCACAAATTTATTGCGTGAACTCGCGAGGTAGCTAAACTGTGTTCTATATTGTCCGCAATATTAACAAAATTATAGAAATCTGTAATAAAATGTAGCTCTTCTCTTAAACGACGCTAATCATTATTAAACCAGTTGATGAACTTACCACAATGTCGAGTTTTACATTCAGGAAAAGCTATCATAAATGCAGTATAAAAATTATTGTGAAACAATTCAAACTTTTGCCCTTTTTTGCGTGATTGTCCTAATTATGGTTGTTAGTACTTTGGTCGTATCCTCTGCTTCTACATTCAGCGTTACACATTGACCAAAATGATCAGACAATTTTGTATCAATAACTATTGCACTAAAATCATTCATTGTGAAATTTATAAACACATTATCTAAACAATTATTCTTTCTCGATGGCTCTGCAGATGTTTGAATGAAACCGTATGATAAGAATGTATTAATAATAGTGCAGCATGTATTTATTTCAGTTGTATTAAGCTTAGTATTAAAATCGCCACAGATTATGACTCGTGAGTAATTTATTAGGAGTTGGAGAATTTTTCCATAAAAATACCAAAATCACCCTGTGGAGATCTATACAAAGACATTATAGCCACATTGCACGAACTGCAATAAATGGCTGTTGACTCACAATGAATTTCTTTTGATAATTTGTTAATTGTTGATATCGCATAATAACTAAGATTTAAAGTACAGTTGAATAAGTACACCACCATGAATTCTGTTATCACCGCAAAAATAAGACACGATTTGTCATGACCCTAGTTTAAAACCACCACTGATTTCCAAGTGGGTTAACCAGTGCTCACATATGCAAACAAACTCACATGGAAAATTTAAATCCTCTAATAACACTTCCAACTCGTCCATTTTGATCTTAGTGATCGAATATTTATGCTAAATAAAGAAAATACACTCGAGTCAGTCGAATACACCATCGGACCACCCGCTAAAGCGGAAGGTGTAAGGCCTGTTTGGTAAAATTTTTGAGTTTCTAAATCGTTCCTTACGTTGGAAGGGTTGTAGCTACTATTTTTTTTCACGTTCGCTATTTTTACCAATCACCTCCTGTGTTTGGAATTGGACTACTTTGAGCGTTATAGCTTACAGGAACGATATAAATTAGATTAGTATTTAATAAAGGGGACTGTGATCTTTTTATTAGCCCAATGATGTATTTTACAAACTTCAATTTTCCTGATTTTCGCATGTGAAGGACATGTCTTGTTAATAGTGTATGATTGACTATGGAATTTATGTCAATAAACCCCTACATTATTTTTATCTTTATTTATAGGTTTATTATTTAAAGCATTGTTTGATCCCGCAAAAATTATGACATAATCTCTATCACCAAAATTTAGTGAAAGCTTATCTATGTCTTCAACGACATTTTCAAAGACACCGTTTGGAATTTCACACTTAAATTTATTTTTGTCTACAAATGAGTTTAAAATTACGCCACAGTCGCATAAACAATTACTGTACACAGGTGTATACAATCTGCATTTGTCATAACTGTCAACCGTTTTTTTTTATCAAAGCCTACTAATAAAAAATCTGGAGTGTCTCCAATCAACATTCCGGTGTACCTTAAAAGCATTAGCGGAAATGTGTAATTAATAAAACTCTACGTACAATACAAAATTAAACTAAAATTTTTTGATTACATGTTATACATGTGCTTCAACACGTTCATTCTCTACTGTTAACATTTTTTTTAATTTTTTGTGTAATACGTATTTTAATACTATTTTAAGATGCACTTTCAAATATTAATTCAATGCATAGTATTTAAAACAAAGGGTGTTAACGTACTATTTTGAATAAGTACGCCATTTTAAAATTTAAAAACAAAATTTAAACAAAAAAAAATAAATTTCTTGCCGAGGGGTTAGAACTCTCCTTCCTTGTATCACTAGTCCGATATGTTTTTAACGTATATTGTGAGCATATTATTAAATTGTGTACAGATTTTTAATTTTTACCATTTTTGTTCATTTTTAGTTCCATAATCAAGCTGAAACTACGTATATATGCGCTTTTCACGATTTTTATTGATGCTACAGCCAGCCAGTCGAAAATCTTGATTCAAGTCTCAATTTATATAACAGTTTTTTTTTATTTAAATATCATTTCTGGTGCCCTAATCAGCTTGAAATTTTATATCTAATAGTTTTTCAGTGCTTTTCATGTGTGTAAGAAATTTCAAATTGATAGCTCCATTTCTACGACTAGTTTACTTGAAAAAATGTTAAAACTGTGCAGGTTAACAGGTACTTCCGGTAGTGCTGTATGTCCCAAAAGTTTATGCGGATCTATGATTTTGTCATAGTAGCCGTAAGCCAAATTTCATAACTTCAGCTAAAAAGAGTCTGACCGCTATTGCGTTTACATACACACACAGACACCAAGCCAAATAGGGTCAAAATGGATTCCGTGAAAATCTCGAGGTTGAATTGTTTCACGATCGCAATACCTTCCCTTTAATATACTTCGTGTAGTATACGGGAAAGTGAAAATAAATTCAAAAAAACCTTTTTTTGACAAAGGTTTGCAATTCATCGCATTGTGTTATACATCACTGAAATTGTTACAAAAAATGCTATCTAACACAGAGTATATTATGTTTTTACGCCATATAAGAAATAAGTTGATGATGTTTACTCGTAAACATAACGAACTTATAAATACCATCTTGTAGTGCTCAAAAAGTCACAGTAAGGAAGTACTGATGTGGTACACCACACGACCTTCCAACCTACACAATGGAAATTAAAAGAAATGAAATAATTTTAGTAATATTTTTTAGAACTATGCAACATCTTTTATAAGAAGCTCATTACAAAAATAGGCAAGATTGTAAACGCAAAAACAATAATCTATGTCAAACAGACGTTTAAAACTTCATGACAGACAGAGGTTAATAGACATCTAGATGCTATCTTAAAAGAAATGAAATAATTTTAATTTCAATTTTTTCAGGATAACTATCGTTCAATCATAATTATTTAATTTTTACATTTATTGCGCTTTCCACTAAAAAACTTTGTAAAGAAAATTTATGTAAAATTAAATTTTCTTTAAAAAATACGTCTATACCTTTTCTTATAAAATTAATCGTTATTCAGATAATGAAAAAATTCTACCTTAGGACCACACACCCACACACCCATACACCCACTCACACACACGCGCACGCGCACGCACACGCACACGCACACGCACTCGCACTCGCACTCGCACTCGCACGCGCACGCGCACGCGCACGCGCACGCGCACGCGCACACGCACACGCACACGCACACGCACACGCACACGCACACACACTCGCACTCGCACTGCACTGACACGCACACGCACACGCACACGCACACGCACACGCACACGCACACACACGCACACGCACACGCACACGACACACACAATATATATGTATATATATATATATATATATATATATATATATACACACACACACACACACACAGAGGGTTAGTGCGCCGTCGGTAGATCCTGGCTTTATTATTAAAAATTAAAAAAATGTTATAGCGCCGATCTATATCGGACTTTGATGTGCATCGAATAAAAATAGTTTCATCCCTATAGGGTGTTCCATAATTGCAGGACCGGGCTCAGCTTTGTTTTGTTAAATGGAACCCTGTATTTATTTAATTTTATTATTATTTGTCTTGTTGAATGCTAAAAAACAGTACTTCGTTTTTAAATTTACTTTGTGGCGTTGCCAAGTTAGAGCATTTTTTCTTTAAAAAAGTGAAAATTTATACCTTTACTGAAATTGTTCTGAAGACTTTAATATTAACAGTAGAACTGTAAAGTTTGGCAAACTGGTAAACAAGACCTTGCTCTATCTCTTGATCTTTATACTTCCTGATTATACTTTACTTGGTGTTTACAAAATATGGTCAATTTTTGCAAATTTGAAATGACCATAACTTTTGTTTTTTAAATGGAACACCCTGTATTTTATCATGTCATCGTGTTCTGTTTTTAATTCTCTTACTTTTTTGTTAAGCATGTAATATACCTAACGTTACGCGTTCTCGAAATATTTAAGATTTGTTGCAAAATTAATGACAATTGTGACAAATTGAACGGTCTATACAAAAGTAATAAAGCAAACAAAAGAATTTGTGTTTGAAAAATCATAAATTATTGAGAAAATTATAATAAGTTATAACTAAATCAAATGCTCGATGTGTCCACCATTTTCTTGCAAACAGGTATGAATTCTCCTCAAAAAAGAATCTTCAACATTTCGCAGCATATTTTGGTTAACCATTTGAAATGCATTACATATTCTAATTGTCATATCTTCTTTGGTGGTAGGAGATTCTTGATATACTAAGCTTTTAATATAACCCCACAGGAAAAAATCTAATTTTGTCAGATCAGGAGTTCGAGCTGGCCATCCTACTGCCCCTCCTCTCCCAATCCATTTATTGGGAAACGTTCTGTCTAGATGTTCTATAACAATGCGACTATAGTGGGGAGGCGAACCATCCTGCTGTAACCACATCATTTGACGTATGTCTAACGGCAATTCTTCAAGGAGCGGAGGTAACTCATTTTGAAGAAATTCAAGATAGGTTTGACCATTAATGTTTCTTTCACAAAAGTAAGGTCCAATTATATGGTTCCCTACTATCCCGCCCCACACATTCAAAGACCAGCGATTCTGATAATTTATTCTTCTTATAGCGTGGGGATTTGTATTGTGATAATATAACAAAACCATTTTTGTGAAAGGTTGCTCCGTCGGTCATCAAAATATGTTTAAATAAATCATTGTCCTGTCCTAATCTTTCCAGTGCCCACTGGGAGAATTCCAAGCGTCTTTGAAAATCATTTGCATTCAGCTCTTGGACTAGTTGAAAATGGTATGGATGAAATTTATTTGTTTGAATAATCTTGGAAACACTAGTTTGACTAACACCTAAATCAGCGCTGAGGTTTCTTGTGCTAACGTTTGGATTTTCCACTACACTGGTTAGTACCACAAATACGTTCTCTTCGTTTATAACCCTTTCTTCTCTTTCTTTTCTTTCGTATTGTACATGTCCTGTTCTTTCAAATCTTTCTTTGAGTTTTTCAAATTTCTTTTACCTTCGCCCAAAGCGTAGACCATGTCAATACATTCATGAAACTGAGGAACTAGTGAATGACGTTTAAGCCACTTATTGTCATCTTATAAAATTATGATTTTAAAAACTCGAATAAGAAGTAAACCTTTGTCCATTAGTGTTTATTGGACCATATTGTCAACAAGACATTTACGATTTGTAAATATCCAAAGCAAAAGTCATGATTAATTTATTAATTTTGCAACAAATCTTAAATATTTCGAAAACGCGTAACGTAGGTATATTACATGCTTAATAAAAAAGTAAGAGAATTAAAAACAGAACACGATCACATGATAAAATACAGGGTGTTCCATTTAAAAAACAAAAGTTATGGTCATTTCAATTTTTCAAAAATTGACCATATTTTGTAAACACCCAGTATAGTATAATCAGGAAGTATGAAGGTCAAAAGATAGAGCAAGGTCTTGTTTACCAGTCTGCCAAACCTTACAGTTATACTGTTAATATTAAAATCTTCAGAACAATTTAAGTAAAGGTATAAATTTTCACTTTTTTAAAAAAAAAATGCTCTAACTTGGCAACGCCACAAAATAAATTTAAAAACGAAGTACCACTTTTTAGCATTCAACAAGACAAATAATAATAAAATTAAATAAATATAGGGTTCCATTTAACAAAACAAAGCTGAGTCCGGTCCTGCAATTATGGAACATCCTATAGGGATGAAACTATTTCTATTCGATGCACATCTAAGTCTGATATAGATCGACGCTATAACATTTTTTATTTTTAATGATAAAGCCAGGATCTTCCGATGGCGCACTAATGACTCACCCTGATTATATATATATATATATATATATATATATATATATATATATATATATATATATATATATATTTCTATTTAGATTTCCACAAGTATTCATGTTTAAATAAGACAATTTTCTTTAAAACTTGTGTAAATAAACGTAAAATTAATTCAATGTTTCGGGAACGTCCTTTGTTCCTTTGTCAAGAATAAATTCTTGACAAAGGGAACAAAGGACGTTCAAACGTTGAATTAATTTTACGTTTATTTAAAAGTTTAAAAAAATTTCTATATATATATATATATATATATATATATATATATATATATATATATATATATATACATACAGGGTGACAATTATTTTTTGTTTTTTTAATATCTTTTTACAATGATGTAGTAAGCGGACGAAATTTTGTATATAGGGGCTTTTATTACGCAGAATTCAAATATGACCTTAGTTCTTTTATTACTGGTAGAGGCACCACATACAGGTTTCCATCTTGTTTGAATCGGTCCTAACTTTTTTGCCTTACACTGTATGTCATTTTGGACTGGAAAAATTTGTTTTCCCATCTTTTCTGCTTCAGAAAGGTATACCTTATTGAAGTCGCTAGGACCAACGGTTTACGAGAAAAATGCACCCGATGCATGCAAATTTGACCGAGAAGCTCGGATTCAGTGCCATACATGTCGAAGATCGTGGCACGAATCATGCGCAATCTATAACAACGTACGCAATTTTATTTGTAACTTTTGTAAGTAAAATGGGAAAAGTATATCTGTGTAGGAATTTTGCCCCACACGTTTAGGATTTTTGCCCCCCAAAGTATAAAAATTTTATTTTGCCGTTTATTGTTGTTTCTACATTAATTTTAATCTTAGCTGCGTTCTTTTATCCCACTCTGCTCTATTGTCAAATTGCTGAAAAAGTATTATCTATATAGCGTTAGCCAAGTAATCTTTAGTCTATATTTTCCCCTGAAATTTACATTTACGTAATAAACATTCAAAATCAATTTGAAAAGGTAAAAAAAAATAAAGATAAAATATGTTTCATTTGTAGGTACTAAATTATAGAAAAATAAAATATTAGAGTAATGTAGGGTAAAGGAAGTTTACCGTTTTGTCAGTATTAATGGTTAATAAATTTTGTTTGTGTTCAGATCATAAATTTTTATTAGTACTTTCCGAGCAAAAAAAGGGATAACCAATAAATGGTAGTTGCACGTTAAGTACATTTTTAGTAGTATTGACCACACCTAGCAAAAAATAACCTGTATTAAAATACAAAAATTGAAGGATTTATTTTCTACACAACGTAATATGATACAAAATTTTTAGTAAATATACAAAGATTTGGAATATAAAGACCATCCATTTCCGTCCATAGATTCACAAAGATAATTGAAATATTATTGACCCTTTTATTAACTTTCGTTCGTTGTTTTGATATGATGTCGAAATTCAATTAAGAAGCTTTATAAAACTGCCATTCAAGTCAACACTAGCAATTGAATATTCGCGTGAATGTGGGTAACGAGGCTTTGATTACCTCATAATTTTCGGTTCAATGATTATTTTCATTTAGCTTATTTGTTCATTGCTCAAATCGACACAAAATTAACATTCACATGTATCAATTTATATATATATATATATATATATATATATATATATATATATATATATATATATATATAATATATACATATACATGCGTTCGTAAAGTAGCGGATTCAATTAAAATTCGAATGGAAGTTTAGGAAGAAAATGCTCGGACCCGTAGATTTTTATTTTCAATTTAGTAAAAGTGAAATACACAGAGTGTGACAAGAAAAAATATGACGTCATCGATCTTTTTTTATGTTAATCCCCATTTTTTATTGCAGAATTAGCAAGAATACGTCTTTTTACGTACGACAAGGTACATATGGACGAGGTTAATACAGTGTGTCCCAAACTTGCGCCTGCGGGCGATACCTCAGTTATTTGATGGAATAGGAGAACAAAATCTTGAAGTTTATACACGGTGAACCAAACATAGATTTTTTAAATAGGAAAGCCAGTATGTTACTTCAAATTTGGATTCAGCTCACTTCGGCCAATCTTTCAATATAAGATTTGATTATATTATACAGGGTAATTTAGAATATGTGGTCATTTTGAAGAAAAAATCGTACCTAAATGGATACCATGTATCATTTCTAATAATAAATATTCAAACTATTTTTTAATCAAATATTTTTTGGAACACAGGCAATTTTTTGGGTTAAACCTAATTTAGTTGCAAAATGATACCACTAATTTAAATTAAATGTTCGAACAATCTGACAATAGCCAAGGCGATTAAAAAAATGATTTCTGAACGTTATCGATGACATCTCCAGTAACGTTTCTAATTTCTTGACGAATTCATGCTTTTAAATCTTCTAAATTGGCCGGTCGCGTCGCAAATACTTTACTCTTTAAGTATCCCCACAAGAAGTAATCTTTAGGATTTAAATCTGGCGATCTGGCTCGTCACACAATTGTCCCTTGTCTACCTATCCAACGTTTCAACTTCATCAAAATAAGCGCGAACAGGTAAAGCGCAGTGTGGCGGCGCTCCATCTTGTTGAAAAAAGATTTCACGGTGGTGTATATCGGGCTCTGCTAAATCCGGATACAACGATATTAGAGCGGGGATGAGGTCATTTTGAAGAAAGTCTAAATATCTCGTACCAGAGAGAGTATCCTCGAAGAGGTAAGGACTCTTCCGCACCAAACGTTCAATTTTTTAAGGTTTTGGGTGTGACAATCCGTGTACCAATGAGGATTTTCGGTTGCCGAATAACGACAATCTTGTCTGTTCACATGCTTCAAATGCTTCGTCGGAAAAAATATTCTTTTTACAAAATTGGAGTTACCAAGACATAATAGTTGTATTTGTTCACAAAATTCATTTCGCCGTTCAAAATCATCTTTCGACAACTCGTGAACTAACATATCTTGTAGGGATGGAACTTCTCTCCTTTTCAACACTTTATGCACAGTAGATCGCGCCACACTAATATTATTAGTCGTGTCCGTAATGGTGGTATTAGAATTATCTTTCACTGCTAACACAATGTTCAACTGATCTTAAATTATCAACTTTCGACCAGATTTCTCGAACACGTCCCAATTCCCGAAATTTCGCCTCAACTCTGTTTACCATGCTTTGGATAATGAACGGTCGATCAGTGTGAGTTTCATTAGACAACGTAACTACATCTGATGGAGTGCACGACCTATTTTCGAAACCAAGCATCACAGGATTTCCATTCTTTCACGTTTGCTTAATTTCCTCATATTTCACAAAATAACGGTAAAGTAGTTGCTAGATAACAATGCTGTCAAAAAACTAAGCACAAGTTGCTAACGTGCAAATAATTAAAATAATTTTAACAACATGTACAATTTAACGTTTTCTTACATTGACAATGCAATTTATTTTCTCATTTTTAATGTTTACGATAATTCTTATTCAATATTTCCTTATGTAACCATCGTCCATATTAACCTTGTCGGACGTAAAAAGATGTGCCCTTTCTAATTCTGCAATAAAAAATGGTGGTTTATATTCACAAAAAATGTCGATGACGTCATATCTTTTTCTTGACACACCCTGTATATTTCTCTTTTACGTAAAAAAATTCCAAATTGAAAATAAAAATGGACGGATCCGAGCGTTATCTTCCTAAACTCCCATTATAATTTTAATTGAATTTATCTGCTACTTTACGAACGTTCTCTCTCTCTCTCTCTCTCTCTCTCTCTCTCCTCTCCTCTCCTCTCCTCTCCTCTCTCTCTCTCCTCTCCTCTCCTCCTCTCTCCTCTCTCCTCTCCTCTCCTCTCCCTCTCCTCTCTCTCTCTCTCTCTCTCTCTCTCTCTCTCTCTCTCTCTCTCTCTCTCTCTCTCTATATATATATATATATATATATATATATATATATATATATATATAAAGAGATATATATATATATATATATATATATATATATATATATATATCGTTGTTTAGTTTCCCGCGGCTGCTATATTTCTCCTTGATTTCTCGGGTGTTGGACCGCGTATTATTTTTAGTCTCTCTGAGACCGTTTTTTCCTCGACGACGTTTCGACAGTCACATCTGTCAGGTCTGTAACTTTCAGCTTGTACTCCTTGTTACTCGAACTGTACAGATGCCCGGTGTTGCTGGCTGCTTCTTATGTACTTGCTTTCTCTTTTCCTTTTATTTCACCTTTTCCGGTTTCTTTTTTAGTTTCTGCTTGTTTGTTTTTGGTTGATACTTGTTTTTGTTCCAATACTGTTTTCCACAATGCTGATAACCTGGGTGTATCGTCTCTTGTATTATGTTCTTAGGATTCTTTTTGATTTCGATTGTCTCCTTGATTATTCTGAATGTAAAATGTTCTAAGTTGGCTAGTGTTTTGATCATGTGGAAATTGATTGTGTGTCCGGTGGCGTTTACATATTGCGTGTTCTTCTTTCCTTGAGCTAATTTTTCTGTCTGTTCGTCCAATGTACGTCATTTCGCAATCTCTACATGCAATTTCGTATACGCCTTGGTTTTATAAATCGATGCGATCTTTGGGATTTTGTGGAATGTTCGACACTTTCTGGTGAGGCTTGAAAATAGTCTTTACGTAGTGTTTCTGCAAAACCCTGTTAATTTTGTCCGTGGTTCCTTTGATGTATGGTGTTGGATACTGGTGGTTCTGCTTCCTTTTCGACTGTTCGTTTTGATGGTTGCATAATTCTTTTTATATCGTGATGTTTAAATCCATTTCTGATTAGTGCGATCTTCACTTTCTCCAATTCTTCCTAAGTTGCGCTGGATGAAGGAGCTTTTTCTACTTCCATAGTAAACTGGATTTTCCGTAACTCCATATAACGAAGGTGTCGTCGATATAGCGTTGGTAACTTTTACTTTAGATCAAAAGATTTGATCCAATGCTGGGCTATTCTTAAGTAGCCAAACTACCTCATTTTATTCATCTATCCGAGAGCTTTATGGATTAATAAACAAAAATTACAAAAACGATATACAGGATGTGTTTTGATGCGAAGGCCCAGCAATTAACTTTTATAAATTACGGTCCTAGAATTTGATTTTTTACTACCTGAAAAAGTTAATATTATAACGTAGACTATTAGTCTAAAAGTTGAAGTAAATCCGTCGAACAGCAGAGAAGATATAGAGTGATATTGATTTTATCAAAAAAAGGAAATGACCCTGTATTTCCGTAATTAGGCTGAATCGGTCAGTTTTAATAGTCATTTGTTAATGGTATAGGGGTATCCTATATCCACCATAAGTACGTACATTGGCTCGCGAGTTACCCTGTGTATGTGTGTGTGCGTATGCGTGTGGTATGTGTGTGTGTGTGTGTGTGTGTGTGTGTGTGTGTGTGTGCGTGTGTGCGTATGCGTGTGGTATGTGTGTGTGTGTGTGTGTGTGTGTGTGTGTGTGTGTGTGCGTGTGGGTGTGGGTGCTGGTGTTGGTGTGGGTGTGGGTGAGTGAGTGTGGGTGACGACGTTTGGGCACTTTCTCTTGTAAAAGTATCAGCACAACGACCAATAACCAGAACATTGACCAAGAAAGTCAGCATACAAATACCGCCGACCATCAATGAGGACCCCTGTTCATTTCGAGTTACCAGGAGCACAAGGAGACTTGAAAATGGCAGATGAGATTCTGCCGAAACATCGTCAGTTCAACACCGGTTCTTTTATATATATATTTTATTTTATTTTATTATTATTATTATTGTTATTATTATTTTCAATGTTATTCATTTTTTTGTACAGATAGATAGTAGGACAAAAATAAGAGGGAAGCTATTGATAGAGACGACAGACGTTAGACGTTAAATAGAAAACTAACCGACTACGAAATAGATGTTATTATACCTACATGCCTCATTAAAGTTTGTAACTTTCTAAAAACTTATTGATTATTAATAATTAATATTTTTGTAACCCTGAAACTTATTCATAGTAAACAGTAAACCTACACTTTGGGGGCTCACCCGGGATAAAAATAAAGAGTTACAATTCAAGAGATAGTAAACACTAGAGTAATTGAGTTGAAGAAAAAAATAAAATGAGAACTTCAAAATTATAACTTGTTAGTAAGTGTCATTGATGTAAACGGTCATCGAGAGTTTTAAAGAATTGGTTTGGAAGTACGAGCTGAAGATTTGTCTTTATAAGTTGCTGCCTTATGCTGGTATTGTAAAGTGGATTTTATATAGAGAAAATAAGTGTTATTGTTGAATTGGATTAATTGTGAAAGACTAATTACACCTAAGAGAAGGTAGGGTACACATTTACCAAGTGTGTTACTAGACAAGAATATCAGCACAATTGTTAACTTGAGTGTTAAAGTAAATATAAATTATATTTTACGTTCATAACATGTATTTTTGTAAGCATTGGGTATGATCACCGTTACTTTAGAAGAAGCTTTTGGATAGTAGTAGAACACCGGCACCATACGCTATTTTGTTTTTTGTGACGTCACAAGCTCCGTCCACTTTTGACCTTGGGAATTCCCCAATGCTTGCCACGTAGCTGACTTCGGTTTGATCTTGGGAATTTCCGATGACGTAATTCGGCCTGGGAATTTCTGATGACGTAATTCGGCCTGGGAATTTCAGATGACGTAATTCGGAGCAGGGGAATTTCCGATGGCCTCGCCTTTCACTTTTGACCCTGAGAAAGTGGTTGATCTTGAAAAAGTTGTTTACCTTGAAAAACTGGTTGACCTTGCGAAACTGGTTTCCTCGAACAATTTCGAAAACATCCAAAATGATTTAAACCTAAATATAAATCCTGACGTTCACAACATAAACACTGTAACTGTTCCGTTCTTAAATTTGAAAATTTGTAATATTAATAGTATTATTATAAATAACCAAAAATAATTATGGATTATTAAAATGTATGATGTTAGTCGTCATTGTTTTTTTATTTGTATGAGTATAACTGGTCAAAGTCCCAAAAACAGTTACGTAATGAAAAGGAGTGTATTAATGACGTCTATTAATACATCCTTTTTTAAACAAAATAATTCATTAATATCGAAATTAATAAACGGTCAACGAAAAAATATATTATGAGATGATGCATAAACCAGTTACTTTAGGGCAAACATTAAATAACTAATATTTATTTTATTTCTACCTTTGTTTCTACTTATTATTTATATACTGAAATGAAGAACTACCTAACTACGTAAATAAATTTTGATTTTTACTTTGACAGTACAATATTTTAACTAATTTATAAAACAATATTAATTAAATTAATTAATTAAATTTAGTAGTGCTTTAATGGTATATGAATTTTCCGTTTTAAAAACGTGACCATCTAAAACCAAATAATGAGCAAAATGTGTTTCGTTTTCGTATGTATTCTACGAGATACAGAACGCTAAATTCCATAATCCATCTCGTCTATCGCAGTGTCTTTCAACCTGTGGGTCGCGACCCCCAGGGGGTCGCCAAGTGTTACTCGGGGGGTCGCGGTCGCAAGCCAGGTAAAAGTAAAAAACGAGGGCTGTAAATCATATATTGCAATAAAAGTACATTATAATTATCAGTGAGAAGGCTGTGCCTGTTTATTTTTTATTAAATTGTCAACGCTTGGTTGTATTTTTGAGACGTTAACAATTAAATCATTTTCTAATTGAAGCCTATTTCTCTTCTTAGATTTTATATTCACCATTGAAGAGAACTTTAATTCACTTAGGTAGGAAGTGGCGAATGGCACTAACAATTTTAACGCTTCTCTTGCCAGCTCTGGATATTATTTTCTTCTCTTCATCCAGAAGAGTATCAGAACCACTTCTGGAAAGTAACTTAATAGTTTTTCTTACAAATTATGCAAACTGTTTACCATGCAAGGAATGTTAGAATTTACTAACGATTGATCCGTTGCAATTTCTTCGAGAATCTTCTGAACGCAAGGAAAGTCATACACCTTTTTTTGTAAGGAATCTGACCACAAACGAAGTTTTGTGAGGAATCCTCTAATTTTATCCTTGGCCGTTAGAATGTTTCCTTCTCTCCCTTGAAGGCTCTTATTTAAAATGTTTAAGTAGTCAAAAAAATCAGCGAGAAATGCTTGTTTAAATAGCCAAGCAGGGTCACAAAAATAATTTTCATATTCAGATTTTGCATCTTGTAAGAACAGTAACAATTCAGCTTTTAGTTCCAGACATCGTGTCAATACCTTTCCTTTGGACAGCCATCTCACCTCTATGTGATATAGGAGATTATGATGGAGCGAACCCATGTCTTCACAAATGATTCTAAACAGCCGAGTTTCCAAGGCTTTGCCTTTAATATAGTTCACTATTTTAATCACCTCTTTCAGCACATCATTTAAATCAGAAGATAAAACCTGGGCTGCCAGAGCTCGTCGATGAAGAAAGCAATCTGTCCATGAAACGTTTGGCATTATTAATTTTAATTTTGCAACTAGTCCGCTTTTATTGCCAGTCATAGATTTAGCGCCATCGCTACAAATAGCGATACATTTTGTCCAATCAATCTGGTACTTGTGACAGCGTTCTAAAAGCATGTCGTACAAACATTGGCCAGTAGTGTTCGCAGGAAGTGCTTTGCAAAATAAAATGTCTTCCATGATGTTTTCATCTGCTACAAAGCGGACAAATACTACAAATTGCGCACAATGTGAAACATCAGTAGATTTATCTAACTGTAAAGCAAAATGTGTACTCTTCTTTAATTTTTCGACTAATTGTTCTCGAATGTCACGAGCCATGTCGCTTATTCTGCGCTCAACGGTATTATCCGAAAGTGGTATGCTTTTAAGCTTGTTTGCCTCCTGCTTACCCAACATAATTTCAACCATATCCAAAGCTGCAGGCAAAATAAGATTCTCAGCAACTGTATGCGGTTTCCCTGCTTTGGCGACTCGGTATGCTACTTGGTAACTGGCTAATAACGCTTTCTCGTTGACACTGGATACCTATAAAATAAATATTAAAAATATTAAATAAATGGATTTTAGAGTAATCATGGTAGCACAGTTCAATTTTGAAAACAGGAAATATCAAATAACATTAGCGTAAAATGTGTTGTAATAGTTGTATTTTTACGTACGTTTCGGGAATGTACTATTATTCCCTTCTTCAGAAAATATTATAATTATTAAAAAACTAAGTATATGAAGTAAAAACCTACAACAGCAAATTCTTAAAATTCGAGGTATAAAGGTATCTATTTCTAATTAACTTACCGAAACAAATCATTTATATATATTTTTAACTATAAAATGACGTTGTCAAATAAAATAAAATAAAACTTTTAGAAATAAAATAATTGGTACATTTCTACTATTTAAAACGACAATGGATTAAAACCACGAACCAGGTAAACAAGATTTTTAATTCTTGCCCTATAAATTGATTAAATTGGTCGTATTTGTTACACTTGCACTAGGGTATATAAAAGAGTGTAGTTATTATTCATTTTAATGACTTTTTAGCAATACTAAACATTATTATACGCTATACACAGTAAATTTTTTATTAAGATAAATTATTAATTTGACTTTAAATTGAATCTGTGAATCTTTAATGTAAAAAATGTAAACCATATACAGGTAGGGTGAAGTATAGGATAAGGATATGAAGCAATCCTACTAATTTTCGCCAAACCATTTGCTATTGATAGGCACCAAAATTGGTTAATAGTTAATAATAATAATAATCGTTAAAAATATGTAACCATTGTTTTGGTCAAAATCTATAACTTACTCTGCATATATTATTAAAAAATTTAAACACTTGCCATTTTTATTTTTACAGATAAAACAATCATGTCACATCTGTTGAATGATGATGACAAATATCCATTTCACAATTCGTCCAATGATGATCCCGATTACGTTCCTAATAATAAAGAACAAAAAATTATTCTTAAGGGTTGTTAAAGATAAAGAAATCGATGCAGCATCTACATCAAGTGAACAAAGTGTTGAAATTGACTTTCACTATGCTATAGTAAATGGAAAATATTTCCACATTACAAGTAACGATCAACATATTATTGAAGCGTAGTGCCCAATTTGTTTACCAGCAAGTAAAACTATCATAGGTTCGAAAGATGCAACAACAAATTTTTTAAAACATTTAAAACGAAAACATACATCTGAATATGAAACCTACCTAAAAGAAAAAAATGAAAACTTGTTGAATAAAAGAAAAATTTCCAGCAGTACTAAACAATCCAAATCCACGAAATTAGTTGATATTCAAAATCATCAAAATTTACCACTCAAAGGAGTTCGATAGCAGAATCTTACACTTCATAATAAATACTATTCATCATATCTCAGTTATAGAGTTTATTGAAATCCCTGGTCCAGAATTAGAAGAGATACTCGAACAAGATCCATTAGAAACCAACATAACTGATAATAATTCTGAAATAATATTGCCACAACATAAACGTTATGCCAGTCATTCAATTAATTTAGTAGTAACTACAGATATAAATAATGCTATCGAACTTAACGTTAGTCTTCGCAATGGACATCTGTGTAGTATTGCAAGATGTGAGGAATTGTAGAAAAAAGCAAATAGGCCGAACACTGCGGAAATGATTCAATCACACTTGGGTCATGCATTTAGTTCGCCGGGTGTAACTAGATGGAACTCATTACATGACAGTGTAAATCAAATAATTTTCGAAAAGAAAATGTTACCATCGCTTTTTCATAAATTACAGCTGCGATCGTTTACCGAGAACGAATTTCTTTATCTCGAGGAATACCGCGAAATCACTAAACCTTTAGCAGAAACAGTAGATTTTTTGCAAACAGAGACGAATATATTTTATGGTTCTCTTTTGCCTAGGATAATTTCACTTCAATATAAATTACATAAATTAAAGGCAACAACATTAAAATGCAGTGGAAATATGCTGTTAAATAATGCAATTGAAGGTATAGAGAAAAGACTTGAAGAACTACTAATGTTACAAGATCGCCATACCGTTTTAGGTGCAATTTCCCATCCACAATTTAAGTTGCATTGGCTTCCAATACTAGAGATAAAATCTGCAATGAGCAAAGACGATCTAAAGCAGCTCTTAATAGCAGAATGTGAACTATTTTACTTTCTAGATTTAGAAACGGTTTCATGTCCTACAGAACTGACCAAAGATATTCCAAATGAAGATTTTATCGACTTTAATGAAGATGTAACATGTTTTGTTGAAAATCAAAATAGAGTTCAGTTGGACGTGTTACAGTACTTAAACGATTAAAGAAAAAATGTTGCCATGACAGACAGTAGTTATCCACTGATAAAAAAGTTTTTTTTAAATATAACACAGCGCTTCCTTCTTCTGGGCCCGTAGAAAGATTATTCTCCTTTGCCGCAATAGTCAACGCTCCTAGAAGGAATTCACTTTCTGACACTAATTTTGAAAAATTAGTTATAATGAAAAGTAACAATATAAATATATTGTGAATTATAAGTACACCTGGCAAATCGGGCGTCATTAGTTTGTGCCCCCTTGATGAAAAGTAAAAATATTAATAGTTTTACACCAAACATTTTCTTTTACATTCTGTGGCCCACTCTTGTTAAAGTGTGCCATACCTTGTTATCCTAAAATCAATAGTTTTTAGTTATGATATTTTGAAAATCATTTGTTAACTTTTATAAATTATACGTTGAAAACTATTTATTTTAGGACAACGACTACAAAATGTCACTTTTTAACCAGAGTTGATTACTGAACGTAAAATAGTATATTAAAGTATAAGTGGATAACAAGATCTTTAAAACACGCGTGATGTTTCGAGCACGACGGCGCAGCTCGAAATAAAGTAATTGTTTTAAAGACCAGTTATCCACGAATACTTTACCCTATTTTTTTTATTGGTGCACCGTGAAATCATAAATAGTAGTATTACTACAAAAAAAATGGAAATAAGAACTAATAATGAAAAATATGTAAATAAAAATTAATATATCTAACAATACTAACTGTACTTTCTATTTTCATTTATAAAATTAAAAGTGTTAAATAATGTTTAAATAAAGGTTTTGAATTTGTTTATTTTATTTGAGGTTACAAGATACTCCTGTCTGATCAATAATCAAAAAATTGTCATTTAGACTTCATTTTTCTTGAGTTGTTGATATTGCTATGGTAACTTTAAAAAACGCGCGTTTTTGTTATAAAACATTAACTACCATCAAGCGACCCCAGACTAATAACCCCCAATTTGTACGGTGTGATTATAATATGAATGTACCCCGTTTCACAAACTTTTGTAATAAGGTACCTAGTTTTTTGTTTCTTAGTCAAATTTTAAAAGCTCACCTGTTTTATTGTTAAGTTTCCTATTCCGTTTTTTATTTCTACTCTTAGAATACAAAATACCAGGAAGGAACGTTGAGCTGTATACCGTATTTAAAAATTGCGACGGAATTCGCAATATAGAACACCCAAGTATGATTCATTCTTGGTGGTTTGATCGAAGAAAGTGGTGTTTGTTAAAGTGTTTTGAATATTTTGAACTGTTTTAAAGTATCCTGTATAATAATTACTGGTAATAAGCAAGTGTTTATAATAACGCTGTGCTCATTAAATAGTGTTGTATTGAATATTGCATAATACGAGACTCAATTTAGGTTATGTTTTTAATTCATAGGCGTAACGATCATTGTTCTGCAAGATTTAAATGTCATAATGTATATTTTTAACTTTATTGTATCAGGAAGTGTAAATATTTTTTTGAATAAATTCATGACTATACTCATAGACAAATGAAAAATAAAAAGACCTTCAAAAGAACAGGATTGCGCACGTACAACATTTCCCGTAGCGTATAGCGCATGGCGGTTAACAAAGGAACTATTTGTAAATTAAGAATTATCATACTGGATTGAAGCCATCCTTGTTTATTTCGATAGAACCAACAAAGAGTGGTATATTGGTATAATTTAATTATTATTTTCTGTAAACCATAACCCATAGAGAAACTTTTTTCATTTGTCTATGCCATAACCTACGTTTTTGCATTCCGGAAGGGTAAATAAACGTATTTTTCTTTTCTCTAAGAATAAAACCCTTGAGTATTCAGGAATAAATGCCTTGAAAGAAAGAAAGAAATTAATTGAATTGCAGTATAAACGAGAATTAATGGATTATACTTTTGTAACAGTATTACTTTAGCACTGCAGTAAGTAATCACATTTCTAATATTGCATTATTGGTCAATATCAAGTAAGAGAAGGAAATAAAAAGTGGATTTTGTTAACTACTTAACTATAGAAACAAAATTGTTTTGTATATTTCTTTATGTTTATCGTTTATATTAGGAGCTAAATTATTTATGTTAAAATAATAATATATTATGTTTAACATCTTTGTTATTTTAAATCCTTGTTTAAATGCGATTTTATAAAAAATATAAAATTTAAAATTTTTACCTTTATTATACTCGACAGTTAGGTAAGTGATGTGTTAATAGCTATTCATAAAAATCTAATTTTTGAATCCTAAAAAGATAAACTAAAAAGGAAACGATTCTTTGTATAATATACATTCTCAAAAAGTGTTCTGCCAATATATATATATATATATATATATATATATATATATATATATATATATATATATTGTAGGTAGCACACTACGAAAATTTGATGAATACATTGAAAATATTCCGATTAAAATTGTTGTCGCGATAGCAAAAGATAATTACTAAAAGTTATTATATAATAATTGTTATTTAAGAATGGTTTGTATTTCTTTGTTTTTGTAAGACATTTGTGTAGGGTT
The DNA here is from genome assembly GCA_036346205.1 of Vesta saturnalis. Classification (NCBI taxonomy): domain Eukaryota; kingdom Metazoa; phylum Arthropoda; class Insecta; order Coleoptera; family Lampyridae; genus Vesta; species Vesta saturnalis. Next base: position 4,091,335 of record JARFJB010001795.1, read on the forward strand.
CTAACTGAGGGCGGCCCGCAACCAGATGTTTTAAGTTGCAGGTGCAGGCTCAACTGCCTTTATCGAAGGGCAAGACAAATCACTAAATATGTTTATAAAAGCGTTTTGAAAATAAAAATGTCAGTATTATACAAAAAATTACACCGCGGTCAAAGAAAAATTTGTTCATGAGTTGAAATGTGATATTTTAAATACAGGATTCCTACGGTCGATTGCACATGTTAATTAGAAATAATGTTTCTTTTCATAATTAAAGGCAAAAGCGTTCACACGAAATATTTTTATTGCTTTTGTTAGTTGATATGGAAAACAGGGGGTGATGGAATAAAAACGTTTTGTTGTGCTTAGAAAAGGAGTTATTAAGATTTGACATCGATTTTGTGTTTGGTAAATTAGATCTTTTTATTTGTAAGAGTTACCTTGTGAAACTGTTGTGTAGATCAATGTAAAATCGTCTTTTCTTTTGTGTTAATCGATAAATCCGAGTAGTTAAACATTTGTGCTGGTGAAAGCTTAAAAGGATAACCTACATTGATAATGTAAGTAAAAGAAAAGCTTTTACTGTTTGTGAAATTACACAGAAAAGGTCATTCTACCTACTCATTTAAATTGTTAAAACCAAACTGAAACCCTGACTTGCAAAACTGTTGTGTTCATTGAAATTACGCAGGCACAGAGAAGCTAGCTCTCTTTTTTTCTTGATGTGTTCTATTTTGTGTATTGATAATTCTAACCTGTATTTATAATGATAAAAACACAAACGATCATAGGTATAAAGTCAGAAAAACTGACCCTAATGATCTAGTTATCTATATATTTATCCAAATGTCTCTCTTGTTACCGTTATATGCCTATATGTCTATATTTTTGTGTTTTGTTTTATGCCTAAGAAGAATTGAGAGCGTTATTACCTTGCATTTGTAATAATACCTACTAATCATGTAAGTGAATCGGTGTTGCAGGACTTTGTTTCAGATGTTATACTTTGTCTTAACTGCGTATTTAATGGGTTTGGTCACGAATGGTTTTTCTGTGTACGCAATTATATCATTTATTGTTACTGTCCATGTGTATCATTTGTTGTGCTCGTATCCACAAATTTGTATGTGTAACGTCCTTGCCCTTTTTCATTTTTATCTACTTAAATAATCTGTTGTTATTTTTCATGTAGGTTAAATTTGTAATATGTATTACTAGAGTGCTTAATGTATTTTGTTGTTAATAACCGCCATGATGGGTTAAACATTGACGATCTTGTTGTGGATACGATCACACTGTTTATATTTATTGCCTTTATGTGTAGTTATTGAAATTGCCTTGCATTTTATTTTGGTGATATTTAAATTTTGTAAGGTACGCATTTTTAACTTGATTTAATGATGTCCTTTGTTTTTTGTGTTTTGTTTATGTCCGGTTGTCCCACACCCTGTATAATGCTTTATATGTAATTATTTAACTAAAAGCAGACAGGAATTGGTTCCAAAAGGGATCCCCTGTTTGTTATTTATTACTTGTTTATTTTTGCTTTAATTTGAATACCATTTATAGACCTGATTTTATGTTTATTTGTGACTAAACGTCGTTTTAGGCAATGTGATAGATTTTGTACGCCTTTAATACCGATAGAGTAGTGTTGATACCTATTTAACCCTTTGATTGCGATTCACTTGTGTTATCTTATTTTTGTTTTTTTTCTTTGTGTGATTATTATTGGAATAAAGGGAGTTTTCTTGGTGATTCTTGTACTAATTTCAAAATACCACAAAATCAAATTTTGAACCTCCCGCGCTCACTTAATTGTTTTCCGTAGTCAACGAGGGCGCTACTAACAGTGTTCCAAAATCGTACCATGTGATTTACACCTCTCTTTTTTTATAGTTTCTCTATGACTATACCTAGTTTAACAAACAGATTCAGTAAATGCTGCTCTTACAAATTTGTGGGTGCGTGCTACTAACTGCGCATAGGCCCTGTTTACAACCATCAAAAAATTACTTTCTGGGTAATACAGTGATTGAATTACATTCAACGGTTCTTTAATGAATGCATATGATTTATTGTAGTCCCTAAAATGTATAATTATGTAGTTTTAACCGTAATCAAAAAACATATTCAGAAATATAAATATTTTAAAATCACATTTTTACGAATCAAAATTCTCCGTTACCAATGAATCGGTTTTAATACGGTTTGAAAACAAGCATCTTTAGTCTATGGGAATGTTGACGTGCTGTACACAACTCGTTAATGTTTACCAATCTGTCAAATCTCATATGAAGCCAAGTCAAATTGTCAGGGCACGTAATTTGGAAATCGAAAAATAACATTAATTTATTTGTTTGTAAAAGGCCATAAGTCGGGTAGGTAAATATTTTTATAGGAATTTACAAGTCAACTCCTTGTTGATGTCACAAATGCAATTATGTTACAGTTGAGAAAAACCCCTTTATTCTTTAATAATTGCCACAAAAACTTTATCATAAGTATCTAATGTACTCCTTTTTATTTGAGGCATCTCATCGTGCCCACCAATAGAGGACACAATTTTATTTAGAGTAGGTGTATCGTTTTGTCAAAGAAGGAATGGACTACACGCCTAAGATTACTCTTAGTTTCGTCGTCATTGTTGTCCAAAATTGCTCGTTGTCGGTGGTGCACAATCGGAGGATGTAATACATGTATTTGCTCGTACTCACGTAGAATGTTGTACACACTTTTATCTGTAATACCTAAAATGATAAAATAATGAATAAAATATGTTTTTATAAAGTTATGTTACCTGCTGCTTTGCTGTAAATGCAACATTTTCAATCTTGTTGTTGTTCGAGTTTTCTTCAACACAAACTTTAAAAATGTTTAAGATTTGCTCCTTTTCGTCAACGGAAAAATGCCTGGCCGGGCGTTTTTTCGGGGGCGAAAGATTTCGTTGATCCATAATAAATGTAATTATTTGCTAATAGGCTACAAAATTGTAGCTAGTATTGAAAAATACTGTTTTTGAAAATGGAAAGTACTAGAGCAAAAGCTTTAACCAAAATAAAGAATGAAAACACAAATGCTAAATGACAAATTACTTTGACATTTATAGGTTAATATAATACAAAATGTTTCGTGATTGTATGAACCCAGCTAACCAATAGAAATGTGGCATTTAAATTTGCCGCTAACTCGTGGGAGGAGCACTTACTGAATCTGTCCTTTAAACGGAGAATAGTTATATCGTAGCTTAAAAATATATTCTAAATATTGAATAATTAAAAATAATTATGTATATTTTCATCATTATGTATTATTAACCGGAAAATTGTTTTCCGCCATATGCAACACCCATCCCGGACGCACATAGGTATAATTGACAAAAACTCCTTCCTGGTATTTTATATTCTAAGTTTCTACTTGTTATTGTTACGGACGAATGTCGTGCCTAGTACAGTCCGCGCGGCCAAAGAATGCCTCGTGTCGCGCATGGATGTTCGTGCATTCGGCCGCACTCGTTAACGCAATAGCGACTGAAAGCATTACCAGTGGCGTCGGTGTCGCGTTTTCAATTATTCGTCACCAAACCACAAGAAATTTTAAAATATTTTATTTATTTGAATTACATATGAACAGTAATAGTTTAAACATTTATAAAATAAAAAAATAACCATGTTGACAAGTAATAAATTTTATATTTGAATTACAAATGAACGTTTATGAAAATCAAAAAAGTATAAGTTCGATTTTTAATTATAGAAACAGAATAGGCTGTATTTTAAGAGTATTATTCAGGATTTAAAAAAATTATGATATTTCTTAGGTAATCGACTTTTATATTTCCATGGGGAAAAGTTACTCAAACGGCGATAATTACCTACTATAATAATATTAAATACTACTAATACATGATAATAAACGGAACGCGCTTTTAGTGGCGACGCTACTGAGATGCCGCGCTTAAGAGACTTGAAGTTGAACCAATGCGCATCCAACGTTCAGGCATTCTTTGGCCCCGCGTACATAAACAATTTGTAATATGATTTTCAATAAACAAGTAAGTACAATATAGTTTTGTATTAAAAAACAATTTTTTATATACTTGTATCGGTATTTAGTTCATTTTTTTGAATAATTAATTATTTAAGAATTTTAACTTTAACCATTCCTTAATTTTTATCACAATTTATTGTTTTATCCGAAAAGTAATTTAGAAAATAAATTATCAAAGTAATTAATAATTCCATTTTTAATATAACTATAATTAGATGAATATAATTCTAATTTTTAAACCAAGTACTTTGTAATTGTAATTAGTTCCTTTTTTTGAAAATTGCTTTGTAATTGTAATTACTTTTAAAATACATATAATTACCCAGCTCTGCGTAAACACTCTTATCCCCAATAAAAGAAACTTTGTACTTAAAAGCTAACACATATAGTAGGTATTAGTTATACGACATCGACAACTGGTATACACAATTTATGCTTTGGTTGAGTTACTGATACTGCGCACAATCGCGTAAACGGTAGATAATTATTAACAGGATCACAGAATATGGAAGCTACGCTAACCAGAAGTTCATCTTGGTAGCGGCACCTTTGATGCTGATGGATCCGGCATGAACCCGCCCAACGTCCAGGCGCATAATAACAATAACTAATAACAAATTCATATAAGCGGAATATTCTCGCGCAAAATTTGAAACTTCAAAAAATTTATTACAAGTTTATTAATTACTGTCAAATGGGGTGACATTGACAGTTTTTTTTTTTAAAGAAATCGTGAATTACACCAAAATTACACTGTGTTTTGCATAAAAAAAAATATATATAATGTATTTGCACTATCTCTAATAAAGACATCCAGAATTATAAAGGAATTCAAATAATTATATACTTGCTCCAAAATAATAACTTTATTCTCAAAGTCATACTCAAATTGGAGTGACTTTGATAGGCACTGTGTTTTTGCATCACAGCGAATGCTTCGAGTGTAACAGTTATCAAGTTAACCAATATTCCTTCACTCTCAATATATTTTTTTATCGTTATATGCGCGTGAGACGACTTTGATAATCGATAAGTTTACATAGACGTCAACCGATTTCGAAAATACAAATCTTGTTCCGCGCCCTCCTGAAGTTTCTACTGGAGGTTCTAGAATGGCTATGATATCGTCCAAGGTTACCGTAAACAAGTCGTTAGGAACAATTTTAAAAGTTATTTTTGTAGTGTCTAATGATTTTAACCCCAACATATTTTAGTCATTCTCGTCTATTTGCCCTTCAACCTTGGCAACGTATCTATACTTAGTAGAATTTCTGTTTCCAGACAACACTTTTACTAGAATGAATGTCCCAGGCACAAGATTCTTAGGGTCAGTGGGTAAATAATCTACTTCATCAGCAATGTCGGAGCTTGCGTCTATGATCATCGGACAGTTCCTCCGAATCTGAATTATTTATTGGACAAGCAACACTTTTTCCAGCTTCCACAGTTAACCGCTTCTTTTTCTGTGACGAATTTCGAATAGGGGTGCTGTTGTAACGTTTTTCTTTCAAATAGGACACGAGATTATTAGCAAAATCGGCGCCAAATTGATTCACGTTATCATCAGAGTTCGGACTTAAAATTTTATCAGGGTTCAGTGGGTAAATTCCCGTTGCTTCAAATCCGGACTTTAAATTGTGGCGAGTGAGTTCCCGCGGAATTCATTTTTTCTAATGTAACCCGCATAAGATGTGGAAATATTTCTTTCTTTAAAGAAGATTGTTTTGGGTTTTGCATTTTCCATTCCAATAATATTGACCTCCATGCAGTCTTTAAGGGCCTGAAGAAGCTAACGTCAAGTGAGTTGAATTTGGAGGGAGGCACAAAAAGGCAATGTTATTTTGGATACACAAATCCAAAACTTCATCAGTAAAGTGTGACGACAAATTGTCGCCAATTAGAACTTTTTCCCTGGCAAATTATTGGCGTGTGGTAAAAACGTGCTCCTAAACCAATCAGTAAAACAGCTAGCTTCAATCCAACCACTTTTCGATCTGTTGTATCTGGATCCAGAGGTACAACAACGGTCCTCACAACAAGGATGTCCTTTGGGACCATTCTCGGTCCAGCGGTCCCACAGATGCTCGGATTTGTAAATTACATAGGGAGGTAGGAGAACACCTGAAGCTGACCCACAGAACATGATGGAAATGGCTGATTTGGAATGGTTTAAAACATTTTCTGGGTATTTTTCCCCTGCGATGCAGCCACTTCTTTTTACCAGGATCGTCGGCCAGGTTTGTTTCATCGTAATTGAACAAATTTAACGGAGGTACATTGTCAATGCTAATTTGCAAATTTTCAAAATATTGCCGAATTACTTCTGGAGAAACACTAGCACGTGCACGTTTTATATTAGCTACTAGGCGCAGTGTCAGACAAGCCTGATGTCTTTTAATAAGCGAATAAACCCAGTCTCGACCAGGATTATAATGCGCGAGATTTAAATTAATTTATGAAAATCTTATACAGGGTGTCACGAGGAACTGTACATACTTCTACCATAAGTAGAGACACCTTAGGGGATTATCAAATTACCATTAAAGTTTTCTTATTTTGTTTATTAATATACAGGGTGAATTACGGGTCTTCACCAAAACAATGTTTCGTCATCTTTTCAATGATTAAGTAGATTTGTCTCATTTTTTTGGTGAAAGTGTGTATTCGTGTCTAGCAACTAACCGACATATTCAGAATTAAAAAAATCCAGGACCGTCTTCGTGAAAATTTGTGGGACTGCTTCATATCCAATACTTCACCCTGTATATGTGGACGTGCGCCAACAAACACCTAATCCCATAAAAATCGCTGAGACGAACTTCTGGTTAGCGTAGCTTCCATATTCTGTGATAAGATAGTATCACAAATGGAAGCTAAATGCTAAACACATCACTGGGTGTTTTATGTAAAAGTTCAGTGATAATCACTCTGAATTTGATTAAATTAAGTGCACAAGACATTAGTTAATAGCTAGACCAGTTTATAACAGTTTTATATTAGTGAAACCTTTACAAAAGTGAAATGAATTCGGCTATCCAGATGACCCTCAAGTTGTAATAAAAGTAAACAATGTATTGAAAAAATTGTTGTAATATGATTAATTTAAACGCACTTTTGTGTAGATACTGTAGTTATCCCTGCGGAAGGCAGCGTGTAACCGATGATAGGTTCGAAAGTAAATTCAGCAATACAATGTTTATTAGCACGTAATGTAAAAATCTAACCTTTTGATGGACGAGTACTGCAGTAGTTAATACCGTTTAAATTTCCATTCTCGTAATTGCAGAATAGCTACCAGTAGTCATTTGTGAGGAATCCGAGTTAAGAACACATCGTAGCAAAACCAAAAGCGAGACAAAAGGCACAATAACGGATATTCAACGACTATGTAAAGTAAACGAAGAGAATGACAGACGAGAAGAAAAATCAGAAAAAGAAAAAAGCTAGAAATAAGGTAAGATGTATAATAGCAATTTATTTCTATAACGTTGTTTTACCTCTATAGATCGAAGACGAGCTATAATGTGGTAATTTACCACGAACTGATTAAATATACTTCTTTTAATTTAAATATCGTATTTTAAACCTAAAAGAAAGATTATAATTATAGCGAGACTGAAGAAAACCGAGCTAAACTTACCACGTGTGTGTAAGTAACAAATTTTTACATCCACAACACATAGCGATTATATTACTTCACCAAATGAAGAAATGTTTTTTTGTGAAACATTCTCATCTAAAACTGGCCATTTACACACCAAAGAATAACAACCAGAGAAATTTTCTAAAATATATTTTACACCACATAAAATGGCCGTTAAGAAACCACACCTTACAAACAAGGCATACAACAAAATTTTTCTTATCAAATTTTAAAATTGTTAAACAGATGTATTTCAATAAAGCATGTTTAGTAATATTTAATTATTCAATGGTATCACCATCTAGTGGTGATTTAACAAAGTGACTGATACCTATAAAATGTAAGAATTTACAGCTAACCAGAACCCACGTGTACATGGCAGTGATTGCACTAGTAGGTTTATTTTAAGAACTTTTATAAAATACACTAAAGAAATAATTCAATCAATTATAATAAATGGTAAAGGCAGTAAATACAGAGATTTTAGTTCATTCTGGTAGAGAAATAAGTAACGAGTAAACCGAAGTAAATGACAATCGTAACTATTCAGGCTACAAATAAATTGTGTTTTAACAAACGGTAATAATCAGAGAAAATTCATAGAATGTTTTATGAACGGAGTATTCAATGGAGAAATATACAAACGATAGCGTTCCGCTCGGCATTTTATGAACTATGTACTTTTAAAAACTGAAGTAAAATGCAGAATTAAAAATATTTTTGTATTTTTTTTTTGACATTATTGCGTGATACGAGATAATGCCCACAAACTTACCATAAGCAACCACTACATTTGTCACTTAGACTAGAGAGCATAAAAAATGTTATATCTATGTACTTTAAAAGAAATTTCTCCCTCTCTTTCCCCTTGCTAAGGAGTATTTCGTACCCCTCAAACTCTTCGGTTGATGCACCCATATTTCCTTTTTTTACTTATATAACATACAAATTCCAGTCTTAAGCATTATCATTAACAATATTTAAGGGAATAAGTAATACTGAACATTTACAACTCGTTTTTTTTTCGTTTTATTTTTCTGGTAGCCTAATAAAATGAATTAAAGAGACAAATAAAACGTTTATTACAAAATTACATTATATACAAAAAACATAATTAAACTGAGAAACAATTATAGGTATAATATTCTATTACATTATTCTAAATATACATCCTAAAACTATCAATTCGACTATCTCTTTCTTTTCTATATAAATCTTCCCTTTAAATGGTAACTTATTATAGTTTAACAGAATCAAAGTATTATAACATTAATAGAGACTTTGGATAAAAAGTTTCAGAAAGTAAAACATAAATAAATGAAAAAAATTGACTAACATTAAAAAAAAATCGAATACAATTAGCATTCTAAACCTCTACCTAAACCACTCCAATGATCAGGTACAACAAGAAAATATCGATGCATTGCATCAATAAATCTTTTTCGATACTCCTTTGGAGAAATAATTGTTGGTAGTTTTCCTTGCCCACCTAATAATCCTGACTTCTTCACCATTGTTTCCAACTTCTTATCCCAAGTAAATGTACGTATATAATCTAATAATTTAAACATAAACATGCTATTAAAAACTGTAAATAAATACCTATTATTCCAAGAACCAATTCTTTATTATCTGAATCTAATCCCACTAGAAGTGAATAGTCCATAACGGATTGCTCTGATAAAAACTCAGTATCATTATGAATTGCAGCTGTTAAGACTGCTTTAGAATGTGGTAAAATGTATAAAGGAGTTTCGCATGACACTGAAAATTGATTATTAGAATTAATATTTTGACCTAAAGGATTTAAACACACTTCTTAATAGATTTTCATCTAGTAAAACAATTTCTCCTTCTTGATTATCAGGATTAACCAATCGATTTCTCATTGATCCTTTCAAATCAAATTTGTGAGTAACTTTTCTATTATAGAATAAATTTTCCATTACAAGTAAATTTGTTCGTAAAGTTGCATTTGTGCTGCTATTTCTAAATATAATTTGATAAATACCAACAATTTTTCCTAACAGTGTAGGTTGTCGTGAAACAAAGCAACGTTGTAAATACTCAAAATAATTTTGAGCTGAGTCTAAGAAGAGTTGGATTTCAGATTTTGGTAATTCTTTTAATACGAAACGGTCATCTGTAATCACAAACAAATGAAATTTGCAACAAAATCAATTGTTACTTACCCATAGTTTTAGAAAAAGTAGACCCTGATTTTCCTCCCTGTGCATTCCATTGTACACATCGTGATAGGGAACGAATGTAAGCTTCCTCTCCATCTGGTACAAATATGCTCCGTAACCACGAAAAGCGCTCGGCATAGTAAATACGACAGAAAAAGTTGGTATTATGGTTAGAAAATTGAACTTCAACATGTGTTGCTTTTCCTTTTTTTGTGTCTTCCGATTTTTCCACATTGATATAAGGTTCATCAGCTTGACTACAGTGACAAACAGAGCAATTAAAACTGGTTTACTAAAGCCAAATGGGTATACTAACACTGAGAGAAGCAAATTTTTACTAAATGTAAATGTCAAAATTACAGTTAAATAAACAAAATTAAAAACAACATTAGTCTCTAACCTAAACAATTGTTTCACTTGTCCCGTATACTAAAGAAAACCATATACTAAGTCATAAAAAATAATTACAAAATACCCTTGACAATTTTTGTATTGAACGTGGTGTAAACAGTGTAGGATTACTGAATATGATCACTTCTATAGTTAGAAAATTATGTAATTGTGTTTTAAAGTATGGGCCACAATTTCTGATCAAGGTTCCAGTAATTTGTCAGTAATGAATTATTTAATTGTGAAAACTAAATAAAGTAATGTTGAGGAAAACAAATTTCCTTAAAAATGGTGTAAATAAAATATATCATTATATCAAAGGGAATAAATTATAATTTAATTAATGCAGATCTCTAATTTGATCGTGACTCTACAAATGGTTTTGCAAAATGCAAGATCTTGGGGCATGCACACTGTTTTAATCAAGAAAAACTGGTGTAAGTAGAGCAATAATTATTTGAATGTTTCGTATTAAATTTGTTTGATTAAATTCAGATTATACACTTCAGCTGTTTATGGAGATGGTGGAGCAAGAAGGGAAGCACGGAGCATTTATTCTGACGTGGGCGTTCATAGAAGGCGGGCGAAGTCGGTCTATTACATATTTACTATTCTTATCTTTCAGGGTGTTATTGTATATGCATATTTATGTATTAAATATTTATGGCGAATTATATAAGTTTAATTGTTTTTAGCCTATCAGAAGTAGGATTGAATTCAAGTGCCATTGTTTGACTAGACGGGCATCCCTGTGCAATTAGCATTGTGTGTGTGCGTGTGTGCGTGTGTGCGTGTGTGCGTATTAGAGTTATCTACGATTGTGTTTAAATATTGAACAACAAACATAAAATACGATAATCGATCCAGTGTGATAAATCGTATATAAAGAACAATAACCAGAAAGCATTTATAGTTAATGTAGAAGCACTGCCGTTTGTAATTTGCTGGCAGTTTGTAGTGAAATCGTAGTAATTTGAAGTGATAATTAAAACTGATAAAATATTAAATCCAGAAAATATTAATCGAATCGATAGGCGGGAATTTAAATTGTATTGATCAGCGCCAGACTCCTAAAGAAGATAGTTGGGGAACAAAGAAGTATGGCTCCCCAACCCACGGCATAGCAACGAAATGATCCCATCTTCGGCCTCCGGAAGTAAGTAAGATTGCAAACTGTGTAATAAAAGAAAACGTTTGTGTTCTATTTTCCTTTAAATTTGTGTTTACATATCAACACTGAATGAATTAATTTTCATTCACTGCTGATAAAGAAATTATATGTACATGTTAGATCATAAGAAATACGAAATATTATAATAATACCCAGGGGTTATCATAGAATTATTTTTTATATGTTATTGTAAAAAAAAAGCATTTGTGCATTTTTTGAGTTTAGTTAAATTAAATGAGCGTAACGTTTGATTTATTTTTATTATTAATCATTACGGATATTAAAAGCTTCAATACTGAATAAAGTGATTTCAAGTAAAGTTACAATTTTCATATACGTTTAAGAGAATCAATTTGAAGATATTTTTAGTAATTGATAACAATAATCATTTCTTTTAATAACCTAGCTAGCCGGCGCAACCGATAAGAAAGGAATTTGTTGGAGCAAATATTAAAGTTAATTTACGTAGACAGCAATCTGATAGCAAGAAAGTTAAATTTAAATTAATGAATGATATCTTCGCAAGTTGAAACAACCCAAATTAAATTAAAAGGTAAAACATTTTAAATTCATACGAAAACAATACGAATTTTTATTAAAAGATTTTGAAATTATTAAAAATTGTGAAAGAACCCTCACTCTCTTTTGAGGCGAGTGTAAACAAACAAAAGGAATAGGTCCATGTTTACGCCCGTTGCAATTGAAAGTGCTTATTTTACCAGCATTTTGTTTTTTTATTCATTGATTTATCTCTAAATTTGTCCGAATTACAGCATTTTTGCTGAAACCCTAGGTTTATTCTACAAATTTACTTCATTGTAGCATTTTAAATTAACTTCTTTTAGATGTCTACATACCGTCTGCTTACTTATTCCAACACCACGAATTTGGCAAAGATCTTGTTGAACATTTACCGCAGTATTTGATCGATTCCGTAAAATCCGCAATCTCAAGAAGCGATCATCTATTGGAGAAGTTTTTCGAGGACAACCTTCCGAGCAGTGCTTCCTGTTTGTTCGTACTTGCTTTATGGACCCCCATTACACGAGCAGTGTAACGTTTACTACGCTTATCGTTTACTAAAGTAACTAACCTTGCTAGGCGTTCAGGATTTATTTCAGGCATTTATCTAATTTTGGTAATTAAAACTTTTTTTTATTAATTAATTAATGACACGACAATAAAGGGTCAAACATGGAGTCATACAACAAATTCATTGCTATGGCAATGCAATTGTTTTTCAAAGGCAATGTGATCCTACAATGAAATACATTTGTGGGATAAACGTAAGGTTTCAGTAAAAATGCTGTAGTTCGGACAAATTTGGTGATAAATCAATGAATAAAAAACAAAATGCATATAAAAGGCGCGTCTTTCATATATAGTGTGAGCACTTTCTATACCATTGTTTGCTTAACACACGGTGAGTCAAAAATTAAGAAAAAAACATGGTTCGAGTCTTTCACTACCATGAAGGAGGTAGGAATACCTACCAACCAATAAAAATAATCTCAAAATTGGCCCCCTGGTTTGAAAAATATGACATTAAAGTTAAGGCAAAAATCAAATGCCTCACTTTTTTTGGAACTAAGTGTTTTTCCCTCTTTATAGATTTTAGTGGCGCCCTTGCCCTTAAATTTTATGATGTGATGGATTGCCGGCAACTTCAGGTGTTATCGTAAGAAGTTATTCGTTATAATGAAATTAAAATTCCCCGTCTCACTATAAGTTGGAAAAACACATTACAATTTAATTCGTACAGTAACGTTGTTAGCTTTAGCCCAAAAAGTAAAAAACATTAATTACACCGACTATATACCAACTGCAATGCCATAATTAGTAATCATTATTATTATTCATTTTTTGTGTACAGAAGATTCTGTAACTTCCATTTCACCGCTTTATATAAATTACCACTAATGAAATTTGTAATTAAGTTTATCGCAATTAAATATAATAATAGTTTTTTAATTTTCAATCAGGACTTCTAGTTAATAAAAAAATTTCAATGTTATTAACAATGTGTTGACTACAACCAGCACAGTCAGGTGTTTTCAAACATGCTAATTGGTCTACTTTAGAGTAGTCTCGCTCTATCAGATCATTTTTATTAATAATCGAGTCAAGACTGTTTTGATAAAGATCTGTCAAAATGGTCCTCATGTAAAGTCACACTCCTGGGAACATGTTGGATGTGAACAGAAACTCTTCATGAAATACTGCATTTACATGTCTTCCACCCACAGACTGGTTTAAGTTTTGTTTGACAATTTGTGATATTCGTCAATTACAATGACAAACTATTTTTCAACTCACCAAAATTCTCCACAGGAATGATTTCATGATCAATTTCACAACTGGAGTTATCTAATGGAGTTCATAACCTAAGTAAACATAATAAGCTAGCAATGTCTGCTGGATGCCTGAGGATCTTAATTTAGCCTATTAGTTAGCAAAATCAATTTTCTTTATTAAAGTCTTCCATAAGTGAATAGTGATTGGCAAGGAACCATAAACACCTTTGAAACAATATATGCCATTTTCAATGTCATCATTTTTTCCATATGCATGCCAAGTTTTCAAATATCAAATATCACAATCACTACCACCAGATTAAAAAATGTTGTAACGTTCATATGTGAATGAATAGAATTACATCTCCCTTTTTCTGCATTAGAAGTGTTTTTGTACCTGTGGTTTCAAATGTTATTAGAGTTAAACGACCTATTTCCACAGTTTTTTTTCGGTTTTTATCGCAACGTTTCGGTAGCGGACTCTGCTTCGTCATCAGGCTTTGTCCTGAGAAAGACTGTTTTCGCACGTGAGTCGAATTCATACGTTTTGATTTTTTCCCAAGCACTTGACTACTCTCAGATTCGAACTTAGTACCTATATATATATATATATATATATATATATATATATATATATATATATATATATATATATATATATATATAGGGCTTTTCACGATGAGCGTTAATTAGACGTTTCTGGCAAACCAGACAACGGATCAACCTGAAAATTTGACAGTATGCATAAATTAATATGATCTACACGCCTAAGATATTTTAGATGATGCGGGTTGCCGCTTATACTATAAAGTAGCAACTACTTTGATTTTTCAAATGGAACACCCTATATATAATATCATGTTATAATTTCCTATTACTTTGTCAACAACTTCATGTACTATTTCCTGTACCTATCTATTACCGTTTAAGAGGTATAAATTAATTTCGATTTTTTTACAAAATATGTACTTTTATAAACGCTGATAATCTTGAACTCTCTGGTACTAAGACGATCAAATTCGAAATGGAGTGGAGTGATACCATGAAGATCTTCACTTCGAGTCATATTTTTATTTGCCTCATACAGGGTCTTTAAAAATGCAGATACTTTGTTCACATGAAAAAGGAGTGGAAGAATACAAGGAAACCACGTCAGTTTCTGTTTGAAACAGTTTATCTCGAAAACGGTTCGAAAACGAAATAGCATTATCTGATTAAAGTCAATCTAACATTGGATGTAGAGCTCAAAATGTGTAAATGTACAGGGTGTTCCATTTGAAAAATTTACTTCCACTCCTTTTTTCATGTGAACAAAGTATCTGCATTTTTAAAGACCCTGTATGAGGCAAATAAAATATGACTCGAAGTGAAGATCTTCATGGTATCACTCCATTCCATTTCGAATCTGATCGTCTTAGTACCAGAGAGTTCAAGATTATCAGCGTTTATAAAAATACATGTTTTGTAAAAAAAATCGAAATTAATTTATATCTCTTAAACGGTAATAGATAGGTATAGGGAAATAGTACATGAAGTTGTTGACAAAGTAATGGGAAATCATAATATGATATTATATACAGGGTGTTCCATTTGAAAATCAAAGTAGTTGCTACTTTATAGTATAAGCGGCAACCCCGCATCATCTAAAATATCTTAGGCGCGTAGATCATATTAATTTATGCATACTGTCAAAATTTCAGGTTGATCCGTTGTCTGGTTTGCCAGAAACGGTATAGATGTCAGAAATCATTTAAATGATACATTTCCAAATTGTAGGATTGGCAGAGGTGGTACCATAAACTGGCCAGCCAAATTTCCTGATTTAGCACCTTGCGACTTTTTTCCGTGTTAAAAGTAAGATTTATAAAAACGCCACCCAAATATTAATTCTTTGAGGGAAGCAATCGTTGCAGAGTGTGGGTTAATAAACGAAAGGCAGTTGTTTAATATTAGAAATTCGTTGTATAACAGGCTTGGATATTGTTTATGACAGAATGGAGGGTTATTTGAATACATGTTATAAGTTTTGATTTTAGGCCACCCCTGTTATAATATTTATTCGCAATTCCTTCATAGTGTGTGTAATAAAATTAGAATTTTTCAATAAAAATCGATGAGATTAATTTAATTTTTGATGTAATAATTTTCTCATTCCATTAATACGAAAATATTTTCTGTATGCCGAATTGGAGAGCAGGAATTCACAAAAATGTTAAATCCCTACGCAAGGTTTGAAAACGGACAACCGAGATATATATATATATATATATATATATATATATATATATATATATATATAGACACATATACATATTAAGCTTTTTCGTGGTTGTGCAGTAGTTTATTGCGCATGTTCCGCCGTAACCTATTGCACCGGTGTAGTGCGTTTAAGCTCATGTATTGGTTCCAGACATGTTCGGTGTTCTTGATGCCCTTGCGGATGTAGTTCTTATGCCCCTGAGTTCTCACTTTTAAGTGGTCTACTATTCTCTTCTATGTTCATTTGCTTAATTTCCCACTGCCATCAATATAGTAAGCATTCCTGTTGGTGTTTATTGCTTAAATCATATTGGCGCACAATTTTAATATTTGATAAACTGAATTACTTAGTACAGTACCTATAACCCTCTTAACAGAAATTTTTGCTAATTTACTAATTTTAGGGTGGGAATCAAATAAAAGCCACGCATAATATAAAATAGAATTTATTCTTGTAGGTTTCCAACTACTGGTCTTAAAATAATAAATTATCTAACTGCTGTATTAAATATACTTTGGGGTGCCAATAATTAGTAATATTGCCCCTAAAAGTGATATTCAAGAAATGGTTTACCTGATGTATACTGTGAGATTATTTTGACGCACTGGGTATATGCAGTCTTGTGTTGTGCGTGGTTTTGATAAAGTATGAACATAAGATTGTACTAGAATTTTTTTTGTGTAAATAATATAAGTCGGTGTAGATGTTACGCCACTGGAACTGTTAGTAAACCGTTAACTATTATATAAAAGCATATTTAAATGTATAAAGATTTATGAGTTGGAAGTATTAAATTTGAACGAGAAAAGATGTTTTAGTAACACCCCTATTGAGACGATAATGTATTTACCTACTGTATTTTAAGGATGGCATAGTTTAAAACTGCTTGGGTGACGTGTGAATTTATGTTATTTTGATATTAAAGTGTAGAGGAATACTATGCATGAGGAAGCAAATGTTGCGCGTATGTGTAACTTTCACAAAAGGTTGAATCTCGAGCTGAATGTGGCGTGGACTGAGTAATGATGCGAAATTTGAATGTTTCAAGAATTTTTACAGTTTTTGTAAAGATGACATACATGTTTAGTGCCAAGTACTGCGTTGTGGCCGTTTCAGATTTTGTGCGTGGCAAAGACGCGTGATAGAAAACTCCTCTGGAACAGGCAGATTTGGTTTTGCCAGGATAAATATTATGTTTGGCACGGGATCTATATAAGAAAATGAGTGACATGGTAGAAGGCAGTCAGAGATTGGCAGATTGATACTTAGAGAGGGCGGTCGCGCGCGAGTATTTTATAAAGGCATACCGATCTATGCTAGATTTTATTTCGTAAACAATCAGTGCCGTTGTATACATTAGTTTACTGCAAAACCATTTTGGGAATGAACTATTTTGAACGTTTACGAGTAAAATGATTAATGTGACTTGGAAATTATTAAACTTTTCCAAAATGTAAGTAAAGAGTTTAAACAGATTTGTAATAAACACTAATCGTTGTATTAAGAAAGTATTGTGTATAAAACCCCGCGATAGAAAAGAAATGTTTAAAGTGATCCTTTACATAACTAAAGGTGCATTTTAAATTGAAGTAGACAGTATTGAACATTAATATTACTGAAGTCAATATAAGAGCGTTTATTAGCGGCATTAAACCGATCGTTTACAGACAGTTAATAATTAAGACATCAAGTGTAGTTAAAATTATCTGTGACAAACATTGCCCAGTTTCTTCACGCGTAAACGGGCGTGAGTAAAGAGAAACATTTAAATTAACGCTTATAGTGCAACAGCCAGTGTCAGCCCCGTTAAAGGCCGGTTATTGGTGGCGAGTGTACATACATACTGAGGATTAATTACAGAAAATCAACCGCATTGGATAAGACATTACACCAGATAACGGAATAAAAAGAATAATTTTAGATATTTGAATAGTGGCCGTTTGACTATTTTTAGAGATGACATTGTTTAAATTGCAAATTTCACTTAGGCATGAAGGATAATCAATCTGCATTACCTGTTATTAGAAGTTATTAGTTTTTTGTATGTTTTGCTTTACGGAAGCAGCCAGTATATGTAAATACTTTGTAGCTTTGATTAATAGAGTACCATAAGTTAACTTATCCTTTTGTTTGAATTATGCAAAACTTGCCTATAATTTCATTGTAAGATTATTATGATGGTTCAAGCCAAAATTTTCAAGAGAACCAATATTATATTCTTAGATTGGTTTGTGTTCTTTTTGTGTGTAAAGTTGCATAAAGTATTGCACAGTTTAAAAAATAATACATATTTTGACATTTTGGTTATATGATTGATCCGAAAATTGTTTATTTTGAATCAGACCGATTTCAAAATTTAATTTC
Organism: Vesta saturnalis; assembly: GCA_036346205.1. NCBI lineage: Eukaryota > Metazoa > Arthropoda > Insecta > Coleoptera > Lampyridae > Vesta > Vesta saturnalis. Next base: position 4,109,675 of record JARFJB010001795.1, read on the forward strand.
ATTCATTAGTCACTGAATATAAAATATTAGTCTTAATTTACAATAACGGTGGGTGATATTTACTTTTTTGAGAATTATAAATAGTTGATGCGCACACGATGGCAAATTTGAAAGTTTTCAGATTACGTTCTACAACTTTGATTATATAAATCTACAGGGTGTGATTAATAAGCTTATGATAGCGTATATGCTTCAAAATTTTCTTAAGCTTTGGATAATTTTGTTTTTAATGTCAATTGAACTTAAAGATCTTCAAAATTGAATTGACGCGTTTGTTATTTTGGGATTAAGACAGATTTATTAAAATTACTGAGAGGAAATTAGCCGTACTCTTGTAAAGTGAAAGGAGTGTTGTACGAATTGAATGCTTGAAGTTGTAATGTGTATGATTTTATTGAATAGGCTACAATTCTATCTTTCACAGTCAAGTAGGAATAACTTAACAACTCGCCTAAGACTATTTATTTCAGAGAAACTCTAGATTGTGGTGGCGCCTAGAGACTTTTTTTCTGAGTTGAATGTTATTTGTTGTTTTATGTGAGTGTAAAGTGTGAACCTAAATTTTAACCATTTTACGTGTTATGTCAAACACGTCCGTTGTAATTGCGGTTAGTTAGGTAACCCGTTACCTTAGTAAGCCCCACGACGCATAGTGCGGTTTGATCGTGTAACAATACACATATAGTAATCGTACATACGTCATTTAGAATTAAGTTACGTAGCCTAGTATGAATTTAGGTTAAATCATTAATAGCTATACGATGATCTTATTTCTTTTTTTTTGTGTGCGTGTGAGAAGTGGGTGTGCGTGTGAGAAGTGGGTGTGCGTGTGTTTGCGTGGATATGCGTGTGCACTCACGCGATTGCGCGTGCGTGTAAGTGTGTGAATAAATTGTCAATTTAGAATATTTCTTGATAAATGGTTCAAAGTTATGAGCCTGAAACGTAGAAGCAAATAAAGATTTCTACAATACACGGTGTAAATTCGATGTGTGCGTGAGCGTGTGTGCGTGTGCGTGCGCGTGTGTGCGTGTGTGTGCGTGTGTGCGTGTGTGCGTGTGTGCGTGTGTGTGTGTGTGTGTGTGTGTGTGTGTGTGCGTGTGTGCGTTGTGTGTGCGTGTGTGCGTGTGTGCGTGTGTCGTGTGTGCGTGTGTGGTGGCGTGTGTCGTGTGTGCGTGTGTGCGTGTGTGTGTGTGTGTGTGTGTGCTGTGTGTGCGTGTGTGTGCGTGTGTGTGCGTGTGTGTGCGTGTGTGTGCGTGTGTGCGTGTGTATGCGTGTGTGTGCGTGTGTGTGCGTGTGTGTGCGTGTGTGTCGTGTGTGCGTGTGTGTACGTGTATCCGTGTGTGCGTGTAGGTGTGCGTGTGTAGGTGTGCGTGCGTGTGCGTGTCCTAAGGTAGAATTTAAGTGTCCAATTTTTTTCAATATGTGAATAACGATTAAAAGCATAAACATATTTTTAAAGAAAATTTAACATAGCTTTTATTTATTAAGTTTCCTAATACAAAGCCAAATCAGTCTAAACGTAATTAAGTAGGATTGAAAATGCTAAACTGTATTATTCATATTTTATAGAAGCGGGAATTTTGTTTAAGTTAACATCTATATGTCTGTTAACCTTTATCTGACATGGTTTTAAACGTCCATCTGACATAGATTATTGTTTTTGTTTTTATAATGTTGCTTTTGTTCGTAATGAACTTATTAAAAAGGTGTTGCATAATTATCCTACTAAAATTATTTCATTACTTGTAATTTTCATTTTGTAGGTTAGAAGGCCGTGTACCAGGTGTTTTAATTGAAGGAATCACTACATACCGGTAATTCGACATACCAAGCGATCAACGCATCCTAGTATAACCTATTGGTAATTTTCTTACCTAAATAACTTACCTTGATTCGATTCCAGGTCCACAGCTCTGATTTACGTGCAGATCACTTTTTGAATCCTTACTTCTAAGAAAAGACAAAATTCTAATGGACGACGAATCACTAAATTCGGACTGGTCTTTATCCGATTGCGATTTTCTTTTATGAACTGGACTTGGACTTTGTTCGGCACTTTGCGGTTTTTTTCCCGAGATTTCGTCAAGTGATCGCTTATAATCGAAAGAATTAAGAGCGTACGCAACAATAGAACTAGGTTCATTTTCATAAACTGCAAGCGGTATTGAAACTCCCGTTGGCAAAGTGTAATGTTCCTGTGGCAAAAATGGTTGTTGTAAAGGTATAACATTAGCTGATGATGGCAATAACTGTGAAAAAATATTCTTAACGGTTTTTTTATCTACGTCTTTCTTATTGTCTTGAAAATCGTCATATTGTATCATTTGGGCCATTGCCGTACCATCAGATTGTGAGCGATGATGTACCTTAGGTGAAGACGAAGTACTACTATCATCATCTCCCTGATCTAAACTTTTAATTTTTTTTGCAGACAAAATACTAGAAGTTGGATGATCAAGCTTCACTTCAGCTTGCTGATAAAGGAGCGGTTGAGCTTCCACGACTTCTGGACTGTCTAAATCAACCGAAACAACCTTTTCTTTTCTCTTATCCGATTCACGTTTTTTCGCAGCATCTGCTAATCTACTATTCCACTGCTCCACACATTCTGTAATCAAGCGCTTAATTCTTATTACAGCATCTTCTATTTTCCAAACAGCTATTTGCTTTCTAGTATCGTTCTCATCTCCGTTAAAAGTCAAATCTTTATTTTCCAGTGTTGGAGATGTCAATTTCAGTTGAACTTCCTCAATCTTTTGTTTAAATATTGACTGTTCTTTAGCTAAAATTTGTTTTAATGTAATCCCTTCTACATCTGTTGATAAAATTACTAGTCTTTCACTAATCAAGTTGTAAATATCATGTCCCTTCTGTGCTAGTGATTTAATTTCGTTAATTAATTCACATTGTTGACCAGGAACGTCATATAAAATACTTATAAGTGGAGGTGGTAATGAAATTTCCCATAATTGCACCGGTGTATACCTACCAATATTTTATAAGATTACAATACAAATTAAATTATTTACTTACTTAAACGACGCCACGAGATTTCTATAACCGAAATACTGAAAATGATCGTGATGTAAGCTATGAGAACATCCAGGATTCCCTCTTCGAATATAAATACCTCCATAAAACCGTAATTCCAAATATTTTGCAAATGAAAAAGACCATGTATCATTTGACATAGGAACAACTGGTGATACCTTATGGCATTTACTACACCAACTCCACATAACTATCCCATTTTCTTCAAATTCATTTTCAAAACTATTAAGGAATAGGTTTAGGCAACCTCCATTATGAACAAACCGACGAACATGTTTAAGCATTGCAGCCTCACATAATTTATGAGCACATTTGTATGACGATCTAAAGCAGTATCTTTCCAAAAAACATCCTAGTGGAATATCGTTTACACCATAGAATTCCATGTCTACAACCCTTAAAAGATTTAAATCATATACACTGAAGTAGCACCTACAAAACTAACAATAACTAAAAGATGATTTAACCATTTATTTTAAAATTAATAATTAAATAAACTGTGCGTTTGATACATTTTGATTACGATCATTATTATTATGATTTTACTTTATAACAAAGTCAACAAACGGATCTTAAAGTGGTTTGTATAACGGATTTGTTTCTATAGGTTATTTTCAAATTTTATATTTTGTAATAATCGTTATATCTAAACAAACAGAACTGTAAATGAGAATTTAGACTTGCCCTAACTGACCTTAAGAACAGATTTAGCCCCAGCTTAATTGAATTCCAGTACTCGTATATATAATTTAAATGGATTCAGTCAATTCATATCAGTCAATTACCAAATTAAAAGTATTAAAATGTTATTTTATAAATATTATAAACCAAATTATCCCTTTTCTTCGACTCGGGATAATTTTCAAAACATTCGTGATAATAAGTGATAATAATTTATTGTGCTAACAAATTAATTTGTCAGTATTGACAAATATATGTCAGTTAAGAAACGAATGAAATAAACAAATTATTTTATTCATATGTACTCTAGTCAAATACAACTCGTTATTTGATTAATAATCGATGATGTGGCTTGTGAAACTGTACCAGAAAATTCAAATCGTGTTATGCACCCGTTGAATTTTCAGCTCGGTTTCACTCGAAAATATCATTGATAATAATCAAACCACTCGTATTACTACTGATTACTATACTCTTTTCCATCTTATTTTGCCATAGAGCAAGCCATGGAAATCTAGGGAGACTGTCAAAAGTTACTACTGTAGCTTGACTTTAGAAAATCGTAGGTTATATTTTTAAAGTGAAACTAATGCAGTGTGGCAACATAGTTTTTCACGCTGTTTAGAATTTGCAGGATAATCATTGAATCTCCAGCGACCTATTTAAAAAGTAAATTTTAGTCTGCAGACCGGAGAATCTATAACCTACATAAAACGAAAATGGTACATTATTTAAGTTGGTCATAAATGACAACGTGCCTTATATAATACAATGAAATGTTTTGTAAACGAAATTTAGGTAAAAACAAATAAGAATGCCTTCTCTTTTTCTCATTCTTCCAAAATAAAAAACAAAGGAGAAATATGCTGGAAATACAAAGCACAATTTCAAGATTTGCTTTCGTGATAAAACTTGCTGCGTCGTTCTTTTCTTGACTGTTACGTACACATGATAGTAAATAACCAGAAATGTATCCATTCAAGTCGTAGCTAAATGGAATGGACCACAAGATTGCTGTTTTCGTAACACGGAAAAGACCTGTTGAAGACCAAATATTTCAATGGTATTTTTACTAAAATTTTGATTCCAAACAGTGGTGTCTTAGTCCAACTGCATTAAATCACCAGAAGAATCTAAATCCATGTCACTATCTGAATCTGAATCGGATTTTCCTAGTGCTATAGCAACTGTGGCATATTTTCACTAGAACAATTTCCCATATGTTTCTCCCAATCATAATGAAATAGTCTTTTCTGTGTGTGAACAAAAATGTTGTCACATGGTAGCAGAACATTTGGTTAAAGCTTCAAGGCATAATTTCTGAACCCTATGTTTCTATCAACTACGTAATCAACTATGAACTACATAATTTTTCTCCACTGGACATAAAATGTTGAATATTGCTCTAAAAAAATGAGGATGGCTTGTCTTAACTGCACCGAATGATACGGAGCGTTATCCATAACCACCACACAATTTCCGGGTAGTTTGGACAGTGCAGGAATCAACTGTTTAATCATCTAATTTTGAAACCGGTCCATATTTATAGTTTTAAGATAATCCCGAACCTCATTCCTCGAATCGAGTAAATAGTCACAGTTTTCCAAAAAACCCTACATTACACCCCACGTGTACAGTTGCATACCTTTTACCTTGACTTTTTATTCTGGATGGATTACTTTTGATGTCAGAATAGTGCACATAACGATGGATATTACAACCATTTTGATAAACGCACGTTTCGTCTATATACACCAATCTGACATCTTTGCCTGAACTTTGCAACTGCATCAAAAGCGAAATCTGATTTAACGTGATCATACAATTTGTCCAAAGTAAAACATATATTTCTCTAATTAAATTGCCAAATTAGTGGTTTTAGGTCTTTCCGAAAGGTGAAATCCCAAAACTCAGATTTTCCGCGTTTATCACAATATACCTATTTTAAATTTTGATGTCTTGCGGTTATGATGTCTTGGATAGTTCGCTGTACAACCTAAAACCCAATACATACTTAATGTACATACGGAAATACATACAACACCATTTCGGTAAGTTCCCCGTCATTTTTCCCCGTTGCACTATTTTTAAGGTTCATTGGTTTTTTAGTCGTCAAAGTGAACAGACATGTTCCTAAGTGTACTCCGACTTCTACCTTCGGTTAGTGAAACATGAGGTGGTAAAAAATTACAATTTCTAAACCAATCATTAGTGGACGATACGGGTGAGTTTTTGAACAGATTTATAACCGAGCGGTTTGAATATTAATAAATAAATAACACTAATGTAATTCAGTAGAATTTTAACGTGTAAAATGGCTCTATAAATACACAAATAAAAAAAAGGCGCGAAAACAGGATTGCATTTCTACGTAAATCCTATGAAAGTACGATCCTCTTTACACCCATGCCAGGTGAGTTTGTTAAAACTCATATAATCGTAAGTCAAACGTTAAAGTACAAATACCATTACAAACTGCCAGAAGATGCCTGCCACCATCGTTGAAAATATCTTATTTTACTAATTATTAGTGTTTTTTTGAAGGGTTAGATAAGTGCAACGTTATTATTTGTTGTTTATAGTGATAAGTATAATTTAAGTTTTATAATGGTGAGAGACTTATTAATAAAAAATACATGATATAACCGTTGTTTTTTATTGTTTGGTTACATTGACGTTATTAATAACCATAGTCCCTCCAGAAAATGTGCGCCTATGTCGCTGCCAGAAAGCTATGTCCTGTAGGAGAAAAACAATTCCTTATAAAACGATTAGGAATGCTGGATCAATTCTTGATTAATCGTCATTGGTTTTAACTCAAACACGTACATTTTTGTAATTGCAATAGTTGCTAAATCAATAAGTTCGAAATTTGAATTAATAATAAACAAATAATAATCGAATCAGTAGAATTTTAGTAACGTGTGAAATGGCTCATAGAAAAAAAGGCGCGCAAATAGTATTTAGGATTACTATAGGATTGAAGTTCTACGAAAAAATACGGTTCCTGTTAACGATTGTTAAAACTGATATAATCTTAAAGTAAACTAAAAGTGAAAATACTCAAACACGCAAACATTTTGCAATAACATAAAAATATAGAGAACTAATGAAGTCACTTATTCTATCCCAGGGTAGCGCGGGGTATATAAAACAATCATAAATACGTATTTGTAACAGTAGTATAAAAATTCAAAACATGCCGAATGTGATTCACAAAAAAAAATGTACAGCTTAAGATTGAAGTACGCGGTGAGCTCCTGCTTAATGTTATATATCTGCTATAAACCCGCTTTCTATAACAAAACACCAACATAACCATTGTCATAAGAATTCGTTTTATTAGCTTTAATGATCAAAATAAATAAATATTAAAAATTATTATTAATTTTATTAAATACATAAACAAAAAGTTTACCTCTAGTAGGATTTGAACCTACGACCTGTACTTTGCTAGAGTACCGCGCTAACCCACTGCGCCATCAAGGTTCAAGCCCCAATCGATGTAAACTTTGTCCTTATGTATGTAGAAGTGATGTAAATTCTAAATATAATGAGATTACAACCAAATTACTTATATTAGTGGAATGTGAGCCTGCAATATCGCAAGGATTCACACATACCAAAGCAACTTGACTAATATTAAATTATTATAAGTTTTTGTTATGAACGAATAAGTTCAAAAGTAAATATGTAATAAAAACTATTATTATTTTATTAAATACATAAATAAAAAGTTTACCTCGAGTAGGATTTGACCCTACGACCTGTACTTTGCGAGAGTACTGCGCTAACCAACTGCGCCATCAACGTTCAAGAAAGGAACAACGCAGCAAATTTCATCACGAACGCAAATTTTCACATTGGATTACTTATGAAAAAGCGTTGTGGACTTCCGGGATAGGTTAAATTAAATGGATACATACTGATGTTCTGGTTACGAATTGACTTTGCGACCTCTACATCATGTTTAATAGCCAAGCAACGGAAGAAAAACGCAGTAGTTAATTTTACCACGAAAGCAAGTCGTCACATTGGATTACTTATGAAATTGCGCGCTGGATTTCCAGCATATTTCTCCCCTTTTTCTATCTTGAAAGAGTGAGAAAAGGAAAAGGCATAATTATTAGTTTTTACGTATGTTTGGTTAACAAAATATGTCATTGTATTAAATAAGACAAGATGTCATTTATGATCTATATAAAGAATTACAATTCCCGTTTTATGTACGTAATACACGTTCAAGGTATAAAAATAAAAAATACTTTTTTTAAATAGGTCACTCGGGATTCAACCATTTTCGTGCAAACAAAGTCTAGATAGCGTGAAAAAGTATGTTGCAACGCTCCATTAGTTTCACTTTAAAAATATAACCTACAATTTTCCAAAGTCAAGCTACGGTAGTAACTTTTTTCTCTTTTGAGGTACCACACATTCCCTAGATTTCCACGGCCTGCTCTAATGCAAAATAAGATGGAACAGAGTACAGTTTCTTGTTCTGTCGTTCGCCTAAAATAAATAATAAATTCCAATTATAGATAGTCCTATTAAAACGTAATGAGATTTAAAAAAATCTCTTTAATATCTATTCAGCGTTCAACAGTTCGTCAGCTTAACCTTTTCGGCGGTAAATGAATTTTTAGTTTCAGGTAAGCGAATGTGTAAAAAGAGATTTTTAAATTTATATAATTAGGGAATCCATTACTTCCTATACTTATTTGGAATTCATTTAAAAACTCAGTGCACATTTATCTAGCATAATGTGGTCAAACCCGAAAAAAGTTTTTTATTTTCAATGTAACTACGAAGTATTGAGTTGCCAGTTGTAACGGACGCTAGCTAATCCTACACATGAAAAAAGTGTACATAAAAGCATACACTGAGTGATTGAGCAGCCGTCAATTCTCAATTCCGTGCACTACAACTTATACACGTGCCAATGAACAGCTAAGTTGAAGTCCGTCCAGTTTTTACTTTTTTGGTTACAAGATGGCATGTAATATATTAGAAATAAAACGAAGTGGTTAGCGTCCACCCATCGGACGCTCACTGAACGGTGGAAGCCAACTGAACTTAAACTTTTACACAGGGTGATCCAAAAAAGTATGACAAAATGGATTTTTTTAATGGCACACCTTGTATTTTTTGCATATTTTAGTTCTATTTTGTGTTCTTTCTTATTTCCCAAAATTTTAGTTAATTTGCTTTAGTAGTTTACGAGCAATAAATTAACAACAATAAAAAATCGTTTTGCACGCCTGGAAAAAAATATTTAAGGCGAGATGTTAGCAGACCGCATGTGCAAATTTGCAACGAGTGAAGGGGTACAGGAAAGTGGAAACAACAATGAACAAATTCGAAGAAGTTCGCCCGATCAGATGCAGTCTGAAAGCGGTAGTAGTGGTGCATTCCACCCCGTAGTCTCGGCAGCAAAACTTCGAGGTTTGACGCGACGATCCATTTTCTTAGAAAGATTACTCGGTCGCGAAACAATAAGTTTGTTTTATTTTAATTCAAAAAGCTATGCACAAATACAATTTTCGAATTCTTATTACTTGAATTACAGTATGTGAAAATAGTTCAATTTAATGAAATTTGCAATTTTTTATAAAACTCCCCTGAAGGCGACCATGCTCTACAGTACTTTTTCTTCGTGTGTAGAAAAAATCAAGTTGATATATCTATAAATATAAAAGAGGAATTTGTCGAAGTCAAAGATATTGTTTTCGACATACACATCCGGCTAAAATCTCGCCATAAAAAACGGTCTTAGACCTGTTTTGTCCGAGCTACATTGTGTGAATTTTAATTCCGGGTCATCGAAAAACGTGTCCATGATTTCATTTTTCAATTACTCGAGAAATAAACACGTCATCAATATGAAATTAACAAGAGATTTATCAGCGCATTTCTGAGACGTTAACCTTGAAGTCAGTCGACGCATGTGCAGACACGCAGACACAACTTGCCGCGCGGCACCATTTCAGTGCGGTCAGTCAATTCAGAGCCATCATGACTACCGTACATCAGAAAGCGTAGTGTGTGTTCTGGTACGCAGAGTTTAAATCAGTTGTGTTAGTGCAGCATCATTTTCGCCGAACTTATAGACAAAATCCACCTACAGACAAAACCATTGTTCGTTGGTTTAATCAGTTCAAGGAAACTAAAAGTGCTGACATCAATAAATCTCCATCGGAAGAGACTGTTGAGCGTTTAAGACAGTCTTAAGTCCAAAGAAGTCCGACGCCCGACGCAGTTGATGCTGAAAAAATTTTTTAAAGAAAACGCTCGAGCAGTATGCTAAAACTGATTGGTTCTAAATGGCGCCTTTCGGGAAACGGCCGCATACATTCTACTTACTAGAAAACATTTTTTATCACTATTCCCTAATACAAAAATCATGTCAATGAACTCTTCCTTTGAAAAATTCATTTTTTTAAATAAAATATCCGCTAAAGTACTTTTGTATTTCGTAAGCGTAATGTCAAAATTGTTTCTTAAATAAACATTGCTGTTTTTCCATGGCTGACTAAGCTTTTTGTAATACTGTACTAATGAAATGGGCATATTTGTGGTTTTTGGTAAATATATTAATAACGGTCCAGAATTTTAATACACTTGTAACACGAAAAATACTTGTATTTAAATTCTGCATTAGATAGTGAAATAATATACAGAGTGGTTCATTTGAAAATCTTAAGAAAAACTGGAACAAAATTTTGGACACCTTGTATAAAAATTTCAAAAACTATTTAATATCACAGTATCTTTAGACTTCTTGTATTAAAGTTCACACTATATAGCTCGGACAAAACAAATATAAGACCGTTTTTTTAATAATTTTTTTCAGGCGTGCAAAACCATTTTTTATTGTTTTTAATTTGCTCGTAAACTACTAAAGCAAATTAAATTAAATTTTGGGAAATACGATAGAACGTCAAAAAGAACTAAAGCATGCAAAAAATACAGGGCGTACCATTAAAAAATCTATTTTATGTCGTCATACTTTTTTGGACCACCTTGTATATGCGAAAATATTTTCCCGAAATGCACTCATATGTACAGTATAGGTCTGCGTTCGAACGAAATTCCTAACTTGATTGTTATAGGACCAATGGATGCCTGACACACTATTGCAGGACCCTGTATTACTTTGTTTCCAAAAAAATCACTGAAGATTAAACATTGGACTGTGTCAAAGTGTGGAATCATTTTACTGTGTATATACCAGAGAAGGAGGCGATTTGCGTACTTAATATACTTCTTAAATATGTTCTTACTGATCGACAAGAGAACCAAATAAAAAAATAAGCATAGCGATGCAATCCTTGTTGAATAAGCGTTGAAATGAGGTTGTGCATTTAAGATTTTGATGAAGATGTAGCTGGGGAATTGAGGAGTTTGTAAAGGTCAAATAAGGTCAAAACAAATGTTTAAGTGTGTCCTCGATTTTTTTTATTTCAGTCAATTCAAGATATATTGAATGTCATGTTTGGTTTTGTGTTTAATACTTTAGTTAGTTTTTAGTTTATGATGCGTCAGAATAGCTCGAGACAAAAGAGTCTCAACAAAACAGCTCGCTGACAAAATGGCCCATGACAACATAGCCGGGGACAAGAGGGCTCCTTGTATAATAACTTAAAAAAAGTTTTGTGCAATCACAATAAAGTGTTACGAGGAAAGGATGTAAGAGGGCATTCGTAACGAACGCGTTGAAGTTGGCGGGTGCACGGTGTGTCTTATGTTATCAAAATTAAATTACATTGGCGTGTTATATATATATATATATATATATATATATATATATATATATATATATATAAACAGGGTGTCCCAAAATTGCTGGGACACAGAGCTACCACATGTATTAGAAGTCCAAATAAGTCGATTGGACCTAATTTATTTATATACCGTTTACATAAAAAAACACATTTTTGTACGCTGTTCAGAAATGAGTGAAACAAATTGAATGAAATTTGACAAAAGTGCATTTTAGAGAATTACTCTCCTTTCGATAATCAAAGAAACCCAAAAGAAATTGCAGAAGGGTTAAAACCACCCTCATCCCCCAATATTTTTTTCAGAACTTTCTTAGGGGTGGTAATACGGTTCTCAATTTTTTTTAGCTAGAAAACTGATTAATTATCTTCATTTTGTTACTTTTGTAAAAATTTTGCATTCCGCATAGTTTCGAAGGAAAAAAAATGTTATTAAATACTACTAACAGATATTCCTAGTAAAGGGCAAAACGTTTTTTTTTATAATAAATGTTCAATATGACGGCCACCTTCATCGATACAAAGGTCAATTCGACGTAAAAAATTGAAATGTGCCCTTCTTACGACATCGTCGTTTTCTCGTAGTGCGTTTACGGCATTTTGGATTCTGTTCCACAGCTGTTCGGAAGTGTTAATTTGAACCTCGTACACTTTTGTCTTTAACACTCCCCAGATAAAGAAGTCGCACGGATTTAAATCTGGAGACCGCGGAGGCCATTGAATAGGTGCTTCTTGTCCCCTACCAATCCAACTACCAGGAAATTGTTCGTTTATATATTCTCTTACTGTACGTGCAAAATGAGGTGGTGCACCGTCGTGCATGAAGAACATGTTTCGATGAAGATTAAGGGGCAAGTCGTCTAATAAATCTGGAAAAATTTCCTGAAGGAAGTGAAGGTAACTGGCACCATTTAGACGATCTATATGTGAAATGGATGAATTAATTGTTCTCTGTAGATCCGATTTATAGTGCTTTTTGGAATTCCTGTTTGTTGTTGCACAAGTCTGGTACTGGCCTCAGGATTGTCATCGATTATTTCACGAACAGATTGTTCCGCATTAGGTCTTCGGACTAGGGGTCTTCCAGCGCTAATTCTGACTGGTTGCAACTTCCCTGTTTCTCCAAGACGTCTCTCGATTCGGGCAAAAGTTTTATGATTCGGAATTCTCCGGTTCGGATACCTCTGTTGATATACGCGGGCACTTCTGCGACAGTTACCTTGACAAAATCCAAGAACTAAAATCATGTCGGTCTGCTCATTAAAAGAGAAATCCATATTTAATAGCAGTTAAAGTAACAACAACAATTAAATAATAAGTAATGGTACAAGCGATAATAACAAAATTGATGAAATTATTGGAACATTTACAGTCAACAACAAACTGGAATGATTATGAATCTGTTTCCTGTCAAACTCACGACTTTTGTTGTTTTTGTATCTACTGTCAACTAATTTTGTATTACAATTTTATTAAACTTGTACTAGGAATATCTGTTAGCAGTACTTAAGAAAACATTTGTTTCCTTCGAAACTATGCGGAATACGAAATTTTTACAAGAGTAACAAAATGAAGATAATTAATCAGTTTTCTAGCTTAAAAAAATTGAGAACCGTATTACCACCCCTAAGAAATTTCTGAAAAAAATATCAGGGGATGAGGGTGGTTTTAACCCTTCTACAATTTCTTTTCGGCTTCTTTGATTACCTAAATGAGAGTAATCCTCTAAAATAGACTTTTGCTAAATTCCATTCAATTTGTTTCACTCATTTCTGAACAGCGTACAAAAATTTGTTTTTTTATGTAAAGTTTGAACTCTTCCCACGGGTAAATGGTACATTTTGGTATATAAATAAATTGGATCCAATCGATTTATTTTGACCTCTACTACGCGTGGTAGCTCTGTGTTCCAGAAATTTTGAGACACCCTATATATATATATATATATATATATATATATATATGAATATGTCTATTTATTAAATAGTTTTGAATTGAGTGATTTATTATAATCTTAACAGATCAGAAGTGGGATATTGTCCTGGCGTAAAGATGCAGCATGTCGGTGCATTAAGTCGAAACCCTATAGGCGGAAAACCACAAACCAGTTGTGTAGCCGTTAATGTGGTGGCGATGGCTTAGTCTGATTGGTTCCTTACAATGCAATTACAAGACCCTAATGAGCAACAGCTAATAATTGTGTTGGGTTCAGGCGTGGCGGAAAATAACGTCATGGCGAAATAGAAGGCGAAGCACCACAGACAACAGAATTACCTTAGGCGGCGATAGATTGTACGTACCAACACTGGAAAATTACAGTCTGGCGAGGCGACATGATGATATTGGTCATCCCGGCGAGGGGAGGCGTCTAAAGCTACTCAAGGAGACTCATTGGTTTCCTAAAATGACCAGCTTCATGATAAAGTGGGGGAAATCGTGCTTGCGGTGTGCATTTGAAAAAAAAAAGGTAATTCTGGGCACTTGCGAAACCTACAAAGACTTTACGATCCATGACGGAAATCTCGAGATTAAAAGAGATTTTGGTAATTTTGAGTACCCACGGCAGACAATTAGTGACCGAGGTCTGGCGTTACGAGTGGGTTCTTAAGGAGTTGTGGCGGAGACAGCCATAAGGTACGAGCAAATGGCGATAGCAACTCCTAAGGAGAGTAGCCAGGCGGAAAGGCAAAGTCAAGGTGTTGACTGCAAGTGTCCAGGCGGGAAATAGGTAAGACGAACATCTTCCCGAAGTAATTTGGGGCATCGATAACACGATGAACTTGAGTTCTGGATAATTTCCTGCCGAGTGGATGTTCTATCACCGCCACGGTGGTAACTGATCTGGTTGACGGGGGCGAAACACTAGCCAATGGTTAAGGGCAAGGTTGGCGAATACCCAGTGGATCAGGTTAGACCTAGCGGCGTAAGACCTCTCTCAAACAGCCAGGAGGGAAAGCGAGGGTCTTACATAATGATAGGTAGATAATCGATGCGATTAAGGGTGTTAGAGATTATAAGAGCTTTTGTACGAATGTCACGCTTGACTCTTTAATGCGGTACCCATGCATGGATGAATGTGACAGTGGAATGGCAATAAGGCGTACACAGAGACAAATTGGGCAAGACCTATCATACCTCCTTGTAAGTTAATTTTAGTAATGAGGTTATTACTGTTTCAGGAAGGCCGACTGTTACGAAGGAAGGATGGAGCGGGCATTCGTAACGAAGGCATTGAAGCAGGCGGGTGCACGGTGTATGTCTTATGTTATCAAAATTAAATTATATAAGCGTTGTATATATGAATATGTTTACGTCTTAAATAGTTTTTAATTGAGTGATTTATTATCAGTAGTAATATCACAAGAGAGTGAGAATAAATTGAAAATATGTAGAATTATTTTATAATTTATCGAACTCTCGTGTTGTATTCGTGGATTATTTATGACGTTACAATAAGAAACACGTTTTCAATATTATACTTTTATTTTAACAAATTAAGGTTTCTGAACTTTCAAATTGATGACAGAAGTCAAATCAAAAAATACGTTGTCATTTAATAAAAACAAAATACTTAAAATTATTCTCGCAGTAATAATGTAGGTAGATTATTCCCACTATACTAATGTTTTGATTGGTTAAAACGTACGCACATGACTTAAATTGGTTCGTAGAAACGTCAAAAAATAATCATTTTAACAAAAGTGTGAAATTTAAACTTTCTGATAAAATATGTGTAAATATTTTATACTGGAAATTTGTCTATATAATTGTAAAATGCATAATACAAGATTACGTGCTAAGGGCCCAAAAAATTTCAAATAAACGGTTCTTTTGTCACAGGCTATGTTGTCGAAGTACATTGCAAACAAAACTTTTGAACCAACGACGTTCGTTACTAGTCTGTTTATTTATCTTAAATGGCTCCAGATAGAGACAACCATCACATATGAAGGTATCTATAAATGTAATTAAATGCTAACACACCAGATATTGTGATAAAAGTAAAATCATCCATTAGTAAGGAAATAGTCAAAAACAAAAAAACAGGTTACTTACATCTTTACACAAAATTGTGGAGCATTATCTGAAAGGTGACTATAACTGCAAAATAGGACAGATAATTTCTTGTGACTTTGAGGATCTAAGGCATCCAAATGGCAATTTTCATATTCATCTATCTGTCTTGATTCTGTTGATTCTTTGGAATCATCAATAATAACAGAACCTTTATGTTCTAATCGCCCACCACAAGCACGAAAATTTGCTAGTAAACTTAAAAATTCATTATTATCAGCACTGGTTCGTATTCTTTCTGTTACAAAAGGATGTAAGGGTTTTAAATGCAAATTGCCATGTTTTTGAGTTAAACCTTCACTCATTTCAGTATCCCTTGATTTAAGTTTCTTCTTTCTATCTATTTGTTGACTTAGATATATTGTTGGAGGGAAAAAGTTACGTAATTTGCACTTACGACCTACATCAGTTTCTAAATAAGGCATGGTAAACACTATGTAAGGCGAAATACATAGAATTGTATCATCTAATGCTTTACGAAACGTATTAGCAAAGGGCAATTCAGCAACTGAGAATTTTTCAACATTGTTTACCTTAAAGACGTCATCCTCTAAGTTGCATGATAATAATGGATCACAAAAATCACTTGTAGATTCAAGTGTTACCTTTCGATCTTCTGATACTTCAGTACGATCAAGTTTAGCTGTGTTGTTATTCTTAGTAATATTATTCTCAGTATTAGTAGAGTTACTTTTTGTACTCATACTAAAAAATTCAGCGTCATTTTCACTGTCCGAGAATAATTCCAATTTAGATTTATTCTCAGAATCTGACATGGGAATCTTACTTATAGGTAAATCAGGAGAATTCTCTTTACTGTCATCAAAGAATTCGTCCTTTGAATTAGGAGGTTGTGCAAACTCATCCATTAGATAGGATTTCTCCAACCTCCAATTATAAGATGCAAACAACAAAAATGATGAGATTTGTTTAATTAATTCTAGTTCTTTAAATAAAGCTCCTCTTAGTAAAACAGTAGCACCCAAATGAGAAAGTGGTAATCCTTCAAAGAACATGAGTGTTTTGCACCCACCTAAAGTATTATTTCTTTATGAAAGCGAATTTTAATAGGAAAATACTTACCACGTTCAATATCAAATGTCTTTAAATAGAAGGATTTACATGTGCCTAATCTTGGTCTGCCAATATGAGCATCCATAGAAGTTACAAGATCAGCTTGTGTACATCGAGCTAATCGCTCCAGAACACTTTGTTTAACATTAAGAACTAATGTCATCCCCTGATCTCTTAACAAATCTTGGGCCAGTCTGGATACATTACGTTGAACTAATACAATGTCAGGTTGTAACGCTATTATTCTAGCAACCACATTTCTTAGGTATTCATGTTCCTGTGCATCATAAAGTACTTAAATAAAATTCATTAACCTACAACCTACCTGCATTAAGATTGGCTCCAGCGACATTAACCTTCCTTCTGTACGTTGATAAACCAATGAGCATTGCAATAGTAAGATTTTTGGATTTTCTAATTTGGTTGACATATATTTGTGAGCAATATTTTTACTACATACAATTCCACTAATTAATTTACTATCGCTACGTACACCACCACTAACTTTTTTAAATTTGACATATCGAGTAACATCTATATCTTCCGCATCATGATTTTTATCTGATTAAATGTATGTAAACGCTTAATTTAAGATTTACAAAATACAAACCTGGACGAACTAAATCTACAATATCATGAGTTAAATTAAGAATAGTGTCAACCCATGAAACAGATAAACCATGATGAGAGAGAAGTTGTTTTAATAGGCATTCTTCATGTTGTTTATACGCGTTTGTAATTAAATTATAAACTAAATTTTCTCCATTTTCCTCTCTTAAATGAGAAGGCTTGTGCCAACCTAAAACAAAACGTTTAATAGATTACTTAATTGTTATGACTGGACCTAAATGAATTTGAAGTATGTAAATTATAACGATTGTCATGGGACAAAGGGCATTAACCCCATGACAGGTAACAATCCAAAATATGCCTAACTAGCTCGTCATGAAGGTGATGAATCGTAGTAAAACTTTTAGCGGCGTGTATACGATATGTTGTCGTCAGTTTCGTCGTAATTGGTTAATTAATTTTCGAATATGGAAGGAAGGGGAATAAGTTACTTTTACTTTCCATATAAACCAAATTGCATATTTCAAACACATCGCTTCTTGTTTGAAAGCTTTAATTATTTAAACCGTACTTTAAGTACGGCACTATATTACACTAATAAATATCGTATCAAAAAGCTCTCTGAGTGAGCATTCGTTCAGAGAGGTCGAGCTTGCGAAAGCAAAAAAAAAAAATTATTTAAAAAATAATTAAACACATTTACAAGAAAACAAATTAGCGTTTTCACGCTTACGCGCCGGTCATCTTAATCTTCGCCGCTTCTAAGTTAGGACTGTCACTGCTCGGAATACAGTCATTATGAAGAACCGGATCCTGTCCAGGAAGAAGTACTGCAACCCAGGAGTAAGCTACAACCAGCCAGGAGCCAAGCCATCTAGAAACTACAGGGATGGACACCGAGAAGAATTAACAAGAAAGCCGCAGGAACAACAGCCAAGGATCACACGAAGGAATCAAGAAGGAAAAAGGTATTAACTAACTAATAAAGAATTTTAAAATAAATGATTGTTTTTATTAATACTAACAAAGCTCTTCATTCTATCGGATTCTCAACCCCCAAGCCTTTATCCAACGGGGTGAGAGGCTGCACCTCGGTGGGAGCCCACTCTATAGTAAACACGCCATTTTCTGTCCCCGATTCACTTACCTTACTAACCGACATGGTAAAACATGGCAAACCGGGCCCCCGGAGTACGGTCACCCATGCCCCTTTCCCGCCCCCGAGACCCGTAACACCACCACTATTCCTATTTTTTGCGGCAGCCGCCACATCCCCTTCCAAATTAGGTAGGAAATCTATTTCCTCTATCGCCTCATCATGCATTCCACCTACTGCCAAACCTGTTGTCCGTGCCTCCAAAACACTCAAACCTTCCACTTCCCTTTCCGCTACGGCATCCCAACCTAACCCTGCCGCTAGACCCACCACTAAACTTCCGCTACCTACAATCCTGTCGCCCGATAATGCATCCGCAATATCGCAGCACACTTCAACACCGAACCTGCCTGTTGGAGACGAGCGAGGCCCTGTCAGCTACGATGTAGCGAACTATGCAGCATCACTTCGATGATCCTGCATTGACGCTGACGCAACTGTCAGGTCTCCGAATGGCCGCTCTCTCGACCAACCCCAACCCTAAACCCTTGTCCTTTTACTGCGTGGACAAGGACATCTTTCCAGAAGATATTCGTGAGTCCATGGATTTACCTAAAGTGACGAAAGCAATCCGAATCATCTCCAAAGCATCCACCACTCCTACATCCTTCATTCGACTTATAACCCCTTCCCAACCCACCCTAAACCACCTCCTTACCAACGGTGCCTACCTTTTCGGTAGACACTACCCCTGTGAGAATACACCAAAATGTATCAACTGCGGTGGACCTCACGCGACGTATTCCTTTGCCAGCATCCTCTTTCCATTCCCAATTTTCTCGACTCCCTTGCCCTCTCCCTTATCCAACTATTCCCTGAGCGCAGGGCCGACATTGCGAAAGATGTCGACTATACGTCCAAGGAGTACTTGAAGCGCCGTACCAGAACCAACTTTGTTGGTAATGGTATCCCTATTTCTACCCACCCCATCCGTTCCTAATCTACCACCGTAACCCCTCACCCTAATCTCTCTACCTCACACTAGGTACAATGGATCTTATAATAGGGACAATTAATGCGAGGGGCGTCCGTCGAAAGCATAACCTCATTAAAAATCTACTAACCACCAACAAAATACAAGTACTCGTAATCACCGAAACCAAACTAAACAACCGATGCAGAGGTGACTTTCCCTCATACAACTCGTTCCTCCAATTTATCACCCACAATAGTTCAAGAGGCACAGCTCTCATCAAAAAATCATTTCCTGCCACCCCTTATCCTCTTCCGCCGCACCTGCAGCATCTCGAATCTGTTGCTGCAACGGTGCACTTCCCTCTTCCCGTCAGCAGACAAACAGAAACGGTATCCGCCTATCCCACAGTATTCTCACTCTACTACTGTTCCGGATAGGGAACACTAACCCACCTTTATTAGTCATCAAGGTGCCTCTATAATCAATCACATTATATGCACCGAGGGACAAATTCAACGCATGTCCACTCAGGTAAAACCGTCACATCAGACCACCGCCCTCTTCTCGTCAAAACATCCCTTGGCCTCGTTCCTCCTACAACTCACATTATCCGTAAAATTTTCAAAGTGCCGATTGGAATGGATTCAGTGAATATATTAGCAGCAATCTTCAGGCAAACGATATCCACACGCCCAACGGTGTCGAGAGAGCGGTCACAGACCTAAAATCCGTTATCGCGAAAGCGGTCAAAGCCTCAATCCACCAAAAATCAATCGATATCTCCCGCAAACCTCTCACAATATATCGTAACCTTGATCAAACAGAAGAAGCGAGTATATCGCGAATTCCTGAGATCAAGAGACCCCGATCTCAAGACCGAATATAACCGACTAAATGTCCTAATCCGGTGTGAAACCAACACATACGCCGAAAGGAAATAGGTCCAGGTCACCTTCAATCCCAATTACAGAGAAGTTCTGGCACACATTCAATGTACACATCAAACGCAAAACAAAGCCCAAACCCCACCTAACCGATCCTCAGGGTAACATAATATCTAGCGACCAAGACAAGGCCGAAATTTTCCGCCATCACCTCCAATCCGTTTTTACTTCACTTAGCGATCCCTCGTTCGATGCGATTTTAAAAATCGTCTGGAGCAAGACCTTGAGAATTTCAGAAACTCGAAATTGACCGAGTAAATCCTGGACGAAAATGATCCGTTTTTCTGCCCAATTACTCCCATCCAAATCCTCAACTACTTCCAAAATGGCAAAATATTCGTACCGAGACAAGACGGACTCAATAACCTAAGACACCTACCAGCCTCAGCGATCCGACGCTTAACATCCACATACAATAAGTTCCCAACCATTTCGTACTTCCCGAGGGCGTGGAAATGCGCCTCAACCGTCATGATCCCTAAAAACTTCTCCGACCTAACAGAACCCTCATCCTACAGACCTATCTCTCTCCTCAGCTGCCCAGGGAAATGCTTCGAGCAGATCCTAGTCCGAAGGCTGAAAGATTACCTAGAATTAAATAACCTCTTGCCTCACAGCCAGTTCGGCTCTCGACCCAATAGAACCTGTCAAGACCCATTACTAAAACTCCTAACGGAAACGTCACAAGACCTTAACCACCGCTATTGTAACCTTACCGTTTTCTTAAACATTAAAGCAAGCGTATGACAGAGTCTGGTTGCGGGTCTTGTACACAAAATCCAATCCCTAGGTATTCCCCCCGAGCTTACGAAGCTCCTACTGTCATATCTAACAGATAGGACGGTACGAGTCCGAGTAGGCTCTGCCTTGGCCCCAATACTGCATCTTATTTTTGCACACATCTCCAGCGTCACAACTCCCGAAGTATCCCTGGCACAGTTTGCCGACGACACTGCTTTCTGGGCAGCTAATCGGTCAACCAAGAACGCCTCCAACAGAATGACCACTACATTACGTCTCCGTAAACCCAACCAAAAACACAAGCCATCCTATTCCGACACCCCGCTTATACCCGACACAAAACGACGCAACTATTTCCCTGGATGGGGAAACATTAATACTTCGTGACGACATAACTTAGTAATTACATTTACAATCTCCTAGGCGCCCTTAGGAGGTTGTCAATCCGAAACCCTACAGAATACTTACAAGAAATTCATACGGCCCATCATAGACTTTCGTGCTCCATTGTACGCTACCCTAAAACCCAGAAACTTAAAATCCATAGCTGCTTGTGAACGCAGAGTCCTACGGAGAATACACCGACCCAAAGAAATCACCATACAATACGCCAACATTACAGAAATCACACAACGACTCAAAACACTACAAACAAGCTACACACACTCGGCGTAACTGAAGCCACCAAAAACATTCTACGTATTCCATATACTCCCCTTACTCACATCCAATACCAAAGAACCCACAGGAAAAAAACCGAAAAGCAAATTTAAGCACCCTCCAGCTATCCTTATCCAAAATATCGAAAACCTCCCTGAAGAATTCGAAAACCTCCTCGATGATATCCCATATGCCCTAAGATAAAATCGAAGACGACTACTGCTAACGATCAAGGAAACCGATAAAATACACCTCACATGCACACCCTTAAAACCCAAAAAAAGAAAATAATATAACATAATATATACTAATACTGTGTTTTTGCAACACGCACTACATTGTATGCACTAATACAATACACAAAACAATCCAACCCCACTAACAATCTAACCCCACTAACACACCCAGGACTAAAGAGGAAGCAGACTCCAGAACAGTCCGCAGGAATAAGATATAAGAATAAGCAATCTAACAATAAATCATATTAAAAAAAAAAGTATAAAAAAAATAAATAAATAGGAAACAAGAGAAACAGATCTAGACGTTGCTTATGCGTTCTAAATAAACAGAGTAAATTTATTACATATGAACAGCTTGCAAACAATAAACGTTGAAATTTCACGGTTATTCTATATTACCAGAAGCAAGACACTACCACGAGGTGCTTTCCCACTTCTTTCTTTCTCTCCCTCAGATATAAATATCCTCCAACGATCTTTCCAGGTATTTACCAACTTACATAATGCACATTTAATTGACTCGTAACAAGTCCTTTTAAAAACGTATGTAATTACTAATAAAAATTGTATGTTGCTATCTGTAAATGATTTTCCAGTCTTTTAGTGTCACGCTTTTTTTGTTAAAAACAAAAATCGTGTCCTATTTCTTATTTAAAATTGGCCAGCTCTATACTTCCATCACAATAAACTAACTCTTATATTGGGACAACCCAATCGTTTAACTAAAAAATCTCGCAACAATTAATCTCAGAAATCAGGAAAACCTGTAATTCCCGTCACATGCATACATTATTCCGCTTATAAATTAAAAAACATAACATTCTTGAACTAAATTATCCCCATTTGAAAATAACTTGATCAATTAATTATGTAATCAAATCCCAAATTAATTCGTTAGGATCCCATTAATAAAACCGATAATACAATTTCAAATTAAACCATTGAATTCGACGTTTCAATATACCGTCTGTTAAAACAATGTCAAGACCATTCAAGTATCGCGTATATCAAAACTTAAAACTTTCAAATTAAAATCAATTTCAGATCCCTAGTATTTAATAGAAAACGTTGAAAGTATATTCCGAACATAATTCTCAAACTAAAGATGGGCATAACATAGCTTTAACAGCAGAATCAAAATAAATGCGATGCTTAAAAGCATCTTTTAAATTAACGAATCCTTTTTGCAGTTGAAAATCTAAGAACTGAATCAAACAACAAATGGAGATTCCGTACATTATCAGACAATACAATAAGAGATTGATTAATACGCAATTCCATATTTAACTATCAACCAATCTCTATACTTATCTCCACTGGTTCAATTTCAATTTATGCGGGTTGAAGGACCAAATTTTATGTATGAGATTTAGATGAAAAAGTAAATGTGGCGATTTAATTTTGCTTGCATTGTATTTTTTATTCATAATAAACTTATTTTAATACAAATAATTGAGGACATGACAGCGTTACTTGTCACTACAAAAAATTATTTTTAACAACTAACAACTAAAACGAATACCCGGGAAACCGATATATCCTGGCTACCACTATTAAATAAATAGAGCAAAGTGAAATGTTGGTAGTCTACATTAAAGGCACAAGTCATGGACGCAAACAATCTCTGTATGTCTATGAACTCCAAGGTGATAGCATCTGTCAATAGCATCTCTAACAACTAGTAGTTTAAGATGAGTAGCAATAAAGGAGAGTACTAAATCTTCAACTGCCTCACTTTATACCTCTTGTATACCGTGTATAATTACGTTATTTCTAGTATGCTGCTCACCATAATCCATAATCTGGAACATTATAAATCAAGTCCCTATTACACTGGGGCGGTGTGTTATAATAAACTTCTTGAACATGTAAAAAAGTTGATTAATAATAATTTTGTAAAAACTGCTCAAAACGTTAATTTTAAAAAGTTTTTATTCTGGAAGTGATTTTTTGAACTACAAAATTAATATGAAGCTGACCAGTCCTATATACAGGGTTAGTTAAAAGTATGGAGACGGCTATTTATTGTCGTTAATATTCATTTTAGGAAATTATGTTCCATACAAAAGTTTGTTATGAAATTATTATCTACATTTGAGAATACTTGAATTATTTTTTTCTTCAATTGTTTTTAAGTTACGACGTCATCGATATTTTTTTGAAATGACAACCTATATTTCTGATTATTGATTTCGATAGTACATTCTATTCTCTTTTCGACGGTATACAATTTTCAATATGTTACATTTGAAAAAAATTGAGAAAAAGTGCCTTAATGTTCAAATATTAAAGATCCATTAAATTAGCAGAATTAATTAACACGGTAACTAGACTCATTTATTTGCAATAAACTTATCAGTCACAATCTTATCATTAAAAAAAAATTAATAACTATTTAAATTAAAGTAAGTGTTCAAATTGTTCTCCATTTCTAATTTGACAATGACTCAATCGATTTACAAAACCCTGAATAGAATTTTGTAAAAATTCTCGGGGAATTTCTTCTATCGTTCTGGTTTAGAAATTGGATTTCTGTTTGGATGCGTGTCGTTAAATAAATTACAAGCGTCTTGTAAACTTCTGCGTCTATTTCCATAACCCAGCATCATAAGTATTTCAATTCTTTCACGTTCACTTAAACTCGCCATTGCTAATATTAACAGCAACAAATTGCACAATTGAAATATGTCAACTATTTGACATAAACAATAACCACTGATAAAGTTACCGCTCGAGTTTGTTTATCGCCTCGCTTTTGTCTACCTAGATGAATTCTGCTAATTTAATGGATCGTTAATATTTGAACATTAAGGCACTTTTTCTCAATTTTTTTCAAATGTAACATATTGAAAATTGTATACCGTCGAAAAGAGAATAGAATGTACTATCGAAATCAATAATCAGAAATATAGGTTGTCATTTCAAAAAAATATCGATGACGTCGTAACTTAAAAACAATTGAAGAAAAAAATAATTCAAGTATTCTCAAATGTAGATAATAATTTCATAACAAACTTTTGTATTGAACATAATTTCCTAAAATGAATATTAACGACAATAAATCGCCGTCTCCATACTTTTAACTAACCCTGTATGAAAAGATCGCTATGGACTAATAAATTATCTAATATACAGTGTGCGTCTAAACTCTACTTCCCCCTTTCCCCAATCTATTATGTGAACCATTAAACTGAATTTAATAAAATTTTGGGAAACTGAACTAAGGAACATATACAACGTTTTTGATGATATTCAGTGACCTAATCATTAAAAATGGGGGCCATTTTATAAAATAATTTTAAATGGGATCATATGGCAAGTAATACCTCGTTTGAAACCTCGTTTCAACTGCTTTTCAATGACATCAACAACATTAAAATATAACTACTGATTTATGAGTTTCAACCCAGAAACCTCGAAACATTAATTGGCGCTTTTGGGTTGAAAAACACGAATCAGTAGTAACATTTTAATGCTGTTGATGTTGTTGAAAAGAACTTGAAACGAGCTTTCAAATGAGATATTACTTGCCACATGATCTCATTAAAAATTATTTTACAAAATGGCGGCCGTCCGCCATTTTTTAAGATTACGTCACTGAATACCACCAAAATTTTATTAATTTCAGTTTTATAGTTCACATAATACGTTGAGAGGGGAGGAGGGAGACGTTAGACGAGCACTGTGTAGAAATGAATGTTTGTTTGTTCGTATTTTATGCAATGCCGTACCGTTCATCAGTTTGCGATAAAACTTTGATAAATTATTGCTTGCACTTGCGCGAGGTTTATAAGCATAACAAACTTTTTAATATCGGACCCCCAGAAGGGCCTCATACACATAATACATCATTCATCCGATCGCTATGAAACTTTGGGAAGTTGATGAGTACACTTCCGCGAACGTTTCTGTCATAAAAAATTTTAATATCGCCCCCCTAGGGAGGGGCACTTATCGGTTCAAAAGCATCAGTGGTAATATTTTAATGTTGTTGATGTCGTTGAAAAGGACTTGGCACGAGCTTTCAAATGAGGTATTACTTGCCATATGATCCCATTTAAAATTATTTTATAAAATGGCGGCTGTCCGCCATTTTTTATAATTACGTCACTGAATACCATTAAAAACGTTGTATATATGCCTTAGTTCGGTTTTCCAAAATTTTATTAAATTCAGTTTTATGGTTCACATAATACTTAGGAGGGAGACTTTAGGCGGGCGCTGTATAGAAATGAATGTTTATTAGTATTTTATGTGATGCCGTACCGTTTACCAGATTGCGATAAAACTTTGATAAATTATTGCTTGCACTTGCGCAAGGGTTATAGGTATAACAAAATTTTTAATATCACACCCCCAGGGGGCTTCATACACATGATACATCATTCACCCGATTGCCATGAAAATTTGAGAATTGTTGAGCACACTCCCGCGAAGGTTTCTGGCATAACATTTTTTTTAATATCAGCCCCCTAGGGGGAGACCCCTCATATGCAACCTACACCATTCATCCGATCACCATAAAAGAAAGAGAGAGAATGTGTTTTATATTTCAGCGCAGCAAAGAGCGCCGAATACTGGTAGTTATTTATAAATACAACATATTTACACAATTGTGGAACATTGAACCAGGAAAAACAAAAAAATAGTTATACAAGTCAAACAATTTTTTAAGATGTGTCAAAAATTCATAATATTGTTTTTGCAAAATAAAAGTAATATAAATTATACAAGTAATCAACATTTACCTTGCACACATAAGATTTTGTAGTTACAGGAAATATCCTTACTGCACATTACTTCCATATTAATAAAATTTAAATTTAGTTTTGTTTAGATTTATAAAACATTATAATTATCAATATGGATTTTATCTATTCAGGTCAGTGACCCACAGTATTCTTCAACAACAATGTCACCCATTGAATAATTTTGAACATAAAATAGTTATCACCTTCAATACAAATATTCGCAAAAATGATATAACACACTCAAAAGTTTATGAATCAGCAGTTATATCAATTAAAATAAGAAAATTCAATCTATAACTAACTTGTGTCAATAACAAAAGGAGATAATATCGTGTAGTATATGCATTGATCACAAAATGAGAGATGTGGAATTTACAGTTTTGCATACCTGATTCGGGTACAAATTCTCTTTGTTCAGAAGTCTTTACAGCAGGTGCTTCTTCACACATAATATCCTTATTTACATTACTATCACAGCCATCAGGAGAATTAATATGTTGTACTGAAGACGGTGGCTTTGAAAGGTAAACAGTATTTGCTTCTAAATTTAAATCTAACAAATAGGAAGTTGATGATTTAAAATGTGTTGATCGTGTATCAGTTGGAATAGCATTATCACTTTCCGAATCTAAAAGACTCCTTACAAACTACATTGGGCAAGCTTTTTATTACCTGTAGTGCTTAACTCTTGAGGTATCTGTTGTATCCAACTTGGTTCATCCTGGTTCGGAATATCAAATGCATGTGTATCAAGAGATGCATCATTAGACACAAACCCTAATTTATAAAGAGCATACCCATCAATAAATGAGCCCGGTTCAGAAACACATTCTACGTAAGCACCTTCAAGTAACGCTTGGCATATAGCGACTGCTTGAACCCTGTAAACATGCATTAGAATCTAATAAATTAAACTTCCCTAATCCAAACCTAGAATTTGCTTTCTGCTGGTAAATTAGCCAATCCACTAACTCAGACCCTAAAAAACAATCGGTGTATGTTCTTAATCGATACCTATGTATTTGTAAAGTTATTCCCATTGCTGGCCTGCACATTTCATCATACAGATTTCGAAGAGAAACAGAATTTTGTAGCACCTTACATTTCTCTTCTGGTGACATATAGCTCTCTGAAGTAGTTCTACAAAACGAGTTAATTAATTACCACTACTTGCAACAAGGTACGAGAGATTTGAAAATGTCAGTAGACCGCTAATGATATCTTGGCTATGAAAAACGTATTCAGTATTTGTGATTGTATCGTGGGTCGTCGATTTTGTTTGTTAAAATTATTAATAAAAACGTTCAAGTATCATGGACAAGGAACTAAATAAATCATTACAATGGACACTGCATATAGAATGCATTTAAAAAAACTGAGAAACGCCGTAAAAACGTTAGTTAGTTAGTCTGAAATTTAAAAAAATAATGATTCAATTGTAACTACAAATCAATGTAACACTATTAAAACGATTTAACCCATTATGTACCGGTGTTATATATATAGGACAGCAAAAACAGCAATTTTATTTCTTGGTAGTAATTCAAAAACGTATTTTTTTTTAATTTTATATTACTTTGTCATCTTTTAGGAGCAATATTTTTTACTTTTATAAGAAATTAGTAATTATAAACAGAAGAATACTTTACAAGAAAGGTTGTTTTTTCTTCGCTTGTCACGCATTTAGTTTTCCTTAGTTTTTTTGAAAATTCAATAAATTATGTAACTTTCTGTTCAGAATTCATAAACAGAAAGTTTGTTTGCTAAAACTGCATAATTTTTTCATACGTTGATCTTATAAACAGGAATAAACAAGTACAAAATATGATGTCATATTTATAGGACCCTGGTCAATTTGTATACGTTTGTACCTTGAATTTACACGTCCAGACTAGATGATTCTTGCAGAGGTTGTTGGTATATAAATTAGAGGCGATGCTCCCTTATTCATTTAGTGCATTTATTGTGGTGTAAAACATGGCAAGTAAGCGGTTTTTAAGTGTCAAAGATATTGAAGCGTTATTCGAAGATGAGGAATTTTATAAACATTTGGAAAATGCGGATAGTGTAGATATAGCTGTTTTGCTACCGAATCCAGACGTTTTAAGTGATTGTGATGAAGGCGACGAAGACATAACAGGTGAAAATGAAATCAATGATATTCCTGGAAATATAGAGATTCTATTACAAGGAGCTAATGTGTCTAATCGTGATGATCATCCTGATACGCAATGCACTCGTAAGAAACCTGATAAAAGCTCTTCAACAAGTATGGGTAAAGAGAAATTAAGTAACATTACTTCGCGTTGGCATAAATCTCAGCCATCCTATACAAATACAATAAGAGAGTCACAGTCTGAAAATGAGAAAATTAAAATTATTAGTGCTGAGATACATGATTTATCTCCTGTACAATCGCGTGAAAAATTTTTCTCCGACGATGTTTATAATTTATTGCAAGAAGAAACGGAAAGATTTGCTAATACTGTAAAAAAATTTACTGATTTTACTGTGACTGTTCAGGAATTAAAAACGTTTATTGGAATTTTAATATTTTCTGGTTACCCTATTTTACCTTCTGAAAAGCTATATTGGAGTACAGATGAAGACACCAGAATACAACTTGTAGTGGATGCAATGTCTCGAAATAGATACTTGAAATTGAAATCAGTTTTTCACTGTTGTAATAACGATGAAATTGATTTGACTGATAGGTAAATAAAATAACGTATAATAACAATGTCAAAATTCTAACATTATGTGCTTCATTGTAGGTGCTATAAAATTCATCCACTAATAAATAAAATAAACCAAGCATTTCAACAATGGGGTACATTTTCTACTCATTTATCAATTGATGAAATGATATATAAATTATGGGCGCTATGTAGTTCAGATGGATATTGCTACAAATTTTCTGCTTATACTGGCAACGATAAAAATGTAACTCCGGGTTTACTGCAAGGTTCGCAAGTTATTACAGATCTTTCAGTAATCGTTGAAAATCCTAATAACCATTTGGTACATTTTGATACCTTTTTTTACAAACCGTGACATACTGATTCATCTAAAATCAATTGGATTTCATGCAACAGGTATATCCTGCAATAATCCATACTTTTCTCATCCTATTTGTTACAGGAACAATGCGTGAAAACAGAACAGATAAATGCCCGCTTTTAAATTCAAAAGAACTTTCAAAGAAAGAGCGTGGCACATTTGATTATCGATTTGACAAAAATGGTGAAATTTTAATCTTAAAATGAAACGATAACAAATGTGTCACAATTGGTACAAATTTTGACACCATTGAACCACTAGGTAATGCTTCAAGGGGGTGTAAATCTAAACAACAAAAAATTCATGTCCCCCAACCTAAGGTTATCAAAATGTACAATCAACATATGGGAGGTGTTAATCATCATGACTGGATAGTTGGAAAATATGCTATTAGGATTAGAGGCAAAAAATGGTACTGGTCGTTAATTACAAGAATGATCGACAAGTCCATAACAAATGCATGGATTTTGTACAGAAAAATTCACGTTTAGATTTCCGAAGAAGTGTTGCCATATTTTATTTAAAACAAGGCCATTCTAGCCATCACAACACAACGTGCATGGCGTAGTGCCTGATGTTCGGTATGATGGAAACAGCCATTGGATAAGACGGGGGAAAAACAGCGTAAATGCCAATTTTCAAATTACCAGAAAAAAACCTCTAGGTGTCCTGGAAAGGTTTTTACAACACTCTTCCATAAAATAGGTCGAGTTAACTAAACTTTCCTTAGTCCAAAAGTTGATAATAACCGAGGGTATCAAAGTTGAACAAATAAATCAGATGTTCTTTAATATCTTTCAACTAATTTCACGAAATTTGGTATAATGGGGTTTCTTGGGCTGAGAAATTGAAATTTATGAACGATTTTGTTGTATCTTCTAGAGAGCGTCCTAAGCGATGATTAGGAGACTTCAAATTCACTATAACTTTTTTGTGCCATGAAGTATATCAATTTGGGCTTGATAAATCTTTTTCCAGTTAAGAAAGGTACGCTGTATTGAAGTGGCTAGAATGAACCCTTTCCGAGAAAAACGCATCTGAAGCAGATGACGTACGTAAACTGACAAAGTGGGTCGAAAGCTATTACAAGGTATTGCAAGCAGACTTTGGTAAATGTAATAGTATAATACATAGCGAGGCGGAAAGTGTTCCATTCCTGTCGAGAAGCGAAGCCTCGAGGTGAACTAGTTCTCGAGACATAGGAATGGTACTTTTGCCGAGGTTTGTATACGATTTTATTCACAATTAAAGAACAAGCATTATACACTTCAAATCAAAAAAATTTGGAACACATCCATCACGGCTTCTCGTTTAATATTGAAGTTCGTAACAATGCGACTTTTAATTGTTACTTTAATAAGAAGCCATAAATGTTATGCTTACTATTTTTCTATTGGTTTTGTCGTTACTTGTTATCAATAATTCACTTATTAAAGAAAACGTGTTGTTTGTTGCCACCTATTGCTTACGTTCACTCACCATCTACGCACGTGAGAAAAAATGGTTGCATACTATTGACCCTTTGTCAAAATTGGCAAGTTGTCAATTTGACGTTGATAGTTTAAATCAATAGTAGCTCCCCCACAGGTTGGAAAGTACTGACCGCTTCATTTCACTACTGTCTCCTTTTTTTGTTATTACTGACCGCTTAAAGTAAACCCGTAGAATCATTCACTTTTCTACATTTAAAGGGTTAGAAAAGCGGTATGTTACAAACTAAAAGATTTTTTCTGTAATCGTTACTTTTAACACATAAACAAAAAGTGGTATATAACTAAATATATACACTTCTTTGGTTGTGTATTTAATTTGACATTTGTCATCAAATATTTCAAAATTTAATTTAATTCCTCATTTTATGTAAACGATTACAAAAAATTTTATTCGCAACACGTGTGCTGTCTCATTTTTGGTGCCCGGCCTTATATTTTATTCCTCGGCTACGCCTCGGGTCAAAAAGAACGGCCTCGCACCAAGAAATGTGTAAACAGCGCACTAGTTACGAAAATAACTATTCTTGTTTGACACATTGTGAACTCTGACACACTCTCGGTATTTCCTTGACAGTATCCAAAAACCAATAACATATCAGTACGTTCTACATTGGTATATTGCCATAGTTTCAACTAAACAAAATTACTGTCACATTTACTAAATTTTCATTATGGTCGGGCAATATACCAATGCAGAATATACCGATATGTTATTGGTTTTGATATTATCAAGAAAATAGTCGAGACTGTGTCAGAGTTTACTCTGAAAAGTTCCCAAATCGTCATACACCAAGTCACCCAACGTTTCTGCAGTGGAGAGACGTCTTCGAAAAAGGGGTCGCTTAGCTCCTGAAACCGCTGATTATGGAACGTAAACAAAAATTAAAAAAAAGATTTCAAAATTAAATAATCGTTATCAGGCCGCATTCTGTAAGAATATCTGAAATCGAAGAAGACATTTTAGAACGTATTGGAGAAGATCCAGAACTAACTACAAGACGATTAAGTAGAGAAAAACTGCCATTAATAAAACACTTAGAGAACAGCTGCTACAGCCGTACCACAAGCAACCAGTTAAAGACATCTTACCCCATTACCTTGAAGTGCGATTAGTTTCTTGTCGATTTATCAATGTGTAAAGGAAAATTGATTTTAATTTTCTAAAAAACATTTTGTTCACCGACGAAGCGTGTTTCAAAAGAAGGGGGCTAGCAAATTTTCATAACGAACACGTTTATGCAGACGACGAAAATCCGCATACAATCAAAGTTAGGTATTTTCAACATGAATTAAAAATTAATGTGGACAGGGTTAATAGGAATATTATTGTTGGTCCCATCATTTTACCGCAAAGATTAACCGGTGAAATTTACTTACAACATCTTCAAAATACGCTGCAAGGCTTACTGAAGGATTTACCACTACAAGTTCGAGAGATAAGTAGTTCATGCACGATGGGGCTCCACCACATTTTTCATTACCTGTTCGAAATTACTTAAATGAACAGTACCGAAACAAATGGATAAGTAGAGGTAATGATGCTCCTGTGAATTGGCCGCCACGTTACCCCGACTTAAACCCATTGGATTTTTTATGGGGGCATATTAAGTCCGTGGTTTACATGACAAGTAGAACATGAAAACCAACTGTGTTAGCGTATTCAGGACGCAGCAAAGAATCTTCGAGATAATGAAGAAATCATGCAAAGGGTTAATTTTAATTTTCTGCGTCGTGTAATTTTGAACAATTTTTATGACACATTGTTGTATTTGCATTTAAGTCTTCAGTTTAACTTCTGTGTTAAAATTGCTTTTATCTTATTGTTTATCCTTAAAAACAAGAAGTAAACCCATAAAAACAAGGAAACAAATTCTTCAAACAAAAATTGCAATACCCTGTAATAGCTTTCGATTCACTTTGACAATTTACATGCGTCATCAGCTTCAGATGCATTTTTCTCGGCAAGGGTTGCTTCTAGCGACTTCAATAAAGTATACCTTTCTTAAAAGATAGGGAAAAAGATTTATCAAGCCCACAATGACATACACCGTGGCACAAAAAACTATAGTGAATTTAAAGTCTCCTAATCGTCACTTAGGACGCTCTTTAGGAGATACAACAAAATCGTTCATAAATTTGAATTTTTCATCCCAAGAAATCCCTGTATACCAAATTTCGTGAAATTAGCTCCAATTAGTCGAAATATATTAAAGTAAATTTGATTTATTTGTTCAACTTTGACACCCTTTTGGACCAAGGTAAGTTTAGTTAAATCGACTTATTTTGAGGTGTACTCCATGTGGAAGAGCATTGTAAAGACCTTTCCGAAACACCTTGCACTTGTGTATTTACAAAATTGTGGCACGACCTCACTAGAACATTATCCCGTACAGGCTCAGTGGTAGGGTCGCTGTTCTTACTCAAATAACTGAACAAAATAATAAATCGGTAAACAAATGCTCGACTTTACATTTCAAAAATAATGATATGAACTAGATCGAATCATTCGCATAAGTCAAGAATGAAAAAACTCGACAAACACATTCACCAGAAATTCCTCACATCCAGTGCTCTAGCCATCACATGACTCATCTGAATTGCGGTTCAACCTGATCATTACTAAAATTACGTTACAAAACGCTCTGAATTTGCAAAATAGACACACTTTCAAACTTCAAAAACGCTTCAATAAAATTTTAACCTTCATCATTTTAGCTCAAATATTTACGTTAGAACGCTCAAAAGCTTTACAACCTAAAACTCTAAACTCATCAAAAATAAATCTGAAAATCTTCACTTAAATAACTTAACTTTAAACTTCAAAAAATTCAACATGAAAATAAAAAGTTCCAACTTAACTATCCAAATAACTCAAAAATTTATCACTAAATTGATCTTAAAAAATCCAAAAACAGTCATAAACTTTTACGTTAATCAAGTATTACTCCAAATTTACATTAATTTACGTTACTCTCCATATTTTAATACAACTTAATCCTCAAATATTACGATATCAAAGTTTGCAAAACATTACTTCAAAATTCAATTACATAGTTCTCCGCGGTATAATTAAGTGAATTCTCATCAAAACTGATCAGTCTTAAAATTTACGTTATTCGTGTGATATGTCAACGTTATACGTGCCTTTAAAATTCGGGATTTACACAAACTGCCAACATTCGGATTCTAATTACCTATATATCAAAGCAGAAAAACAAATGTATGGAAAACGTAGAATATTCGAGCCGATTTGATACTTTTATTGCATAAGGATGTACTAACGGTATAGCTTGATCAGTATTAAAACGAGCAAATAACAAAGAATAATAGAAACAGGCGACGAATCAAAAGGAACTATAAGGTTAACCGTTATACGTGCCCCCAACTAAGACACCATAATATGCATAAATCGGTAAATTCAGACGATCAATTTTTCTCAAGATATGAATTCGAAAAGTCGCAAGATTCGTCTGAATAAACACATACATTTTTTTGTTTGTTTGTCATTTCAAGATAAAATATATTGTTTCAGTCCCTGTTTCTATGGACCTAGATTCCATTTCGCATATGGGATTTTAAAACTTTGTGAAGAATTTTGGTATATTTAATCTTGGAATGACAAAAAATACCATATATACTGCAGGACTGAGGAATCGTGTAACACCGCGATTGAGTGTACTCGGGCTACAACATTCATTCGCGGGATTAAAAGTAGTTTCTCAATCCCTTAATATACAGGGTTCTAAAGACCCAGCAGCCATTACCCAAATTTTTCTCATTAATTATTTGTCAATTATCCCGCAGTAATCAAATTACACAAGATTGCACAACAAATAATTCTTTTATCCTCTCAGAAGTAGATTTAAAAAAAAAATCAAATGTTTTTTAAGCCAGAGTAATCCCCGCCAATAGCGACTTGAGGACCCCCTGCACAGAAGCCGTCCCCGCCTACCGCGGATCCTCTATAAAACCGCGAAACGCGCTACCAAAAAGGATGCTTGTGTGTAGGGTCGTTGTCGCGACCAGAAGTGCCAACCAAATGCTTGTGCGTCGGGATTTGCCGCAACACCTTGCTACTCGTGCGCGATTCGGTCCATAGTCTACCCCCTGCTTGTGTGTTGGGCTGTTGCACCGACCGCTTGCTTGTAGATCCGTTCCGCAGTCGCTACCTATCCTGACCGCGCACCTGCTGCTCTTACTCGCGTTATTTAAGAGAATCCTAACCAGAAACCTGATCGGTTACTGCGATAAATCCTGAAAAGCCTGACCAGAATCCTTATCGCTTATTGCGATAACCCAGATCCCGACCGCGCGCACCTGCCGTTCTTAGTTTCGTCGTGTACGATTGCCACTTACGTTCATATTGAACCGTCGCGATACTCGCCGCCGCCTGAGAACCCGCTTCAGCTAACCGATCAGCTGTCCGACGTATTCGAAGGTTGAAAGTACGCGAGTTGATTACATACGCATTACACTAGATACCCAGATGGACGACGAAGTTATGTCACATTTCCAGTACACAAATCAGAAGTTATCACGACGGGCTGTAACGCCTCAATTCATATTTTACAAACATACAC
Source organism: Vesta saturnalis (assembly GCA_036346205.1). Classification (NCBI taxonomy): domain Eukaryota; kingdom Metazoa; phylum Arthropoda; class Insecta; order Coleoptera; family Lampyridae; genus Vesta; species Vesta saturnalis. The sequence goes on from JARFJB010001795.1 coordinate 4,145,446, forward strand.
AAACCAGGACGTTGTCACGGCGGCCTTACAGTCATCTTCCATTTACTCCGGTGGCAAGAAGGATAATCGCTCTAATTCTACCACCCCCTGGAAGACGCGTCTAAACAGTATAGTACGGGGTTAGTCCCAGACTATTAGAAGTCTCTTCATTTAAACAGCCAGCACACATTATACTAACACACCTGACAAAAATAAATACCAAGAAACCCAGATATACTCGCAACCGCTAACGTTAATGCCAGAAGCGCCTGTTAAATTGCATCTACCGCAGTTAAAAACGCTCCAGACTGATTGAACACCGCATAGTTCCTAACGATCTCCCGCAAGTCTATGGAAAGGTATAAAATTTATCCTTTTTTTTAATCAAGAGAATAATCGTGTACATAAGAAACATTATATTATTTCCGTCCGAAACAATTCGCATAATTGTTTAATTTTGATTACACCGTACTAAAACATCCCGTAAACCAACTACCTCAGTTTAATTCGTTTTCAACAATAAAAAATAGGTCTGTGACAAATGTGCAATCCCCTTGTTTATTTAAAGTAGATGCGAAATAAACTTCGTTTATCATAACGTAAAAAAATTGTGTAAATGATGTACGATTTACCTCGCGTATAAGAACGACTGCTCACTAATAATCAAAAGTAAATAAGTTCGTAATAAACTCAGTATTCCCTGTATTTAATAATTAAAGCAAATTTCGCCCATAAGAAATTTGTACGTGTTTAATAAACGCTTTATTATAATAAAGATCAACGTGTCTTTTCGGCGGACCAAAATAAACGTTATGTAAATAGATTCGTAAAAAATTAATCCTGATGTAATCCAGATTAGTTCGAGTATTGATGATTCATTGGAGTAAATAATCAATCACGCAGTCCCTTGTAAAGAATTCCCAGTAATGCACATACTCGGTCTGAAAGCCAAACAGAGAATAACCTGCGACATGCGCATAAATGTTACTTTAAAATATTGATTTTTCTAAGGAACTGACCTCACAAACGCAAGCGCGGACGTTGACTTATACTACCTTATGTAATACCAGTAACATTCCAGAATAAATTATAAAAGTCATTTTTGTCTGGATTTTAGTATAATATACCTTCAATTGAACAGCATTAACTTCCATTTCTCCAGAAACGTACCATAATCCAACAGCCTGTCTAGCCAGACCGGAAAGAGAGAGAAATCACATGCTGGGAAGGAGTGTAAAGTAATATTAGAGTATATAATTTTATCATTGTTTAGTTCAGTATTGTTTTTATTTTCTTAAGTTTATTGGCTTCACATATTTATTGTACATAGTTATATTAATTTTAGGAATAAGTTATTTAGTACTGTAATCAAATAGGGCAATATACGTTTAAACAATCTTAATCTAATTATTCAAGGTGAACAGTGTTAAGCCTAAAGACCCCGTATTTACGAACCACCCCCATCTTGTTAAAACAGACACGATTGAGCTAGTTGGAGGAAATTTAAACAAACCAATTTAATTATCGTAAGCCAAGTGGCTTACAGGGTTGCTCATTAGTGCGACAAACTGCGATATGTCTGTAAATATGAGTTTTAAAAGGAAATGCTCCCCATCAAAGTTTTTTGGTGTTCAACAGGTGCGTATTTCAAAATTATTTTCCAATACAAGGGGTGCGTCATAAAAGTGTGATAGTAAAACATGGTTTTTTAAAATAGAACCCCCCATTTTTTTGCCATATACGGATTTATCGTCAAATTTTAATGTTAATGTATGTAAAATGTTTTATTTAAGAAAATTACCGTTTTCGATTTGGAAAAATATGAAAATTTTGACAGCTGCAGGGTTTCACAAAAATCGGTGCTGTACCCTGACCTCTTCGAATTTCGGAATCGGTATTCTGGGGCTCTAAGAAAACCAAATAAGCTATGTTTTGACGTATTTTAATTAAAAAAAGTACTCTACAACCCCCAACATATTCATCCGGCGTTGCATGATTTCAAACCTCAATAACTTGCTTATTTCAAATGGAACACCTTAATTTTTATACCGTTTTCGGATTTATCATCATATTTTAAGGTCAGTTTATGTAAGGTATCCCATCTTTAAAATTTACCGTTTTCGAATTATTCGGTAAAAATTATTTAATTTTTATTTTAATCAACCGGTTACATGTTCACATAGAAACAAAAAAAACGTTTGTTTATTCCTATTGATATCTGCGTTTTTTCCGAAAATATCGTAAATGTCCTAGTTCTTTGTCAGTGACACGTACTATTACATTGTACGTTTGTTATTTCTTATTTTTTTCAAACCGAAGACATATTTTTTAAATATCTCTTACATAATTTTTAAAGTTGTTCATTATTATCCACTTGCTGAGTAGTTACGCACTCGTTTTGCATATTTTATTCTTATCATCTCATATTAATGTTTGTAGTTAACTAAGTACAACTGAATTTCGAAAGAAAGGAACTAGTTGACATGATCTTCGTTATGGGATCTGCTGATCTACATTGTTTGCAAAATCAAAATATCCAAATATAAGACAACCCTCGGTTAGCAGTTTAGGAAAACTAAAGAAAGGTTTGTTAGAACAGGCAATGTGAATTATGAAAATTTTGAAAGGGCGAAGAGGACAAGCGACGAGGACCAATTCAATGTTTTGTTGCCTACAATTTCGGCAACACTATCCAAGGAAACAGATATACCTCGATCTACCGCTAGTAAAATTTTAAAGAGGAACAAGTATCATGACTACGGTATATCCTTCCATTTTCTGTCAGCTACTAAAGTAACTGCTCATAAAATAGACTTTTTGTATAGATCAAAGCAGTACTTCACCTCCCGACAACTGTGACTGTTATATAAAGCCCAAATTCAACCTCTTCTAGAATATAATGTTCACCTCTGGGTTAGTGCTCCCCAATATGCTCTCAATACCGTTGATCATATCCAAAAGAGCAGTTAGGCTTATAAATGACCCATCCATAGCTTCTGTCATACAGTCCCTTGCACATATCAGAATCGTTTAAATTATTTCTTTGCATTATCGGTATTGCAATGGCTATCGAGCTGATGAATTACATTCTTTAATACCATCTCAGGTTACCTTTACTCGGAATACACGGTTTGCTTATTTACATCATCACTATGCAGTACAAATCCCCGCTTGTCGCAATCCACATTCTTCTACACGCCTTCTAAACTCTGGAGCGATTTTCTTAGTTCCTGCCTTCCTCTCACTTATGATATGAAAAAGTTTACGATAAATAGACATCTCTTGACAATTCAATATCCCCTTATTCATCCTCCTTAGTGTTTCTGAGTGCCTAGCACGTTACGCTAAACTTAGCCTGTTCAAGAACATAATTATTAAAAAAATCAAACGAAAACTAGTAAACGCTAATATAATATCTCAAATTTCAATTAAATAAAACGGCGTGATCGTATTTGTGCAATTACGCTCCGCCAGCAAATACAAATCATCCATTACACTAGTGACTTTAGATTCTACGCTATTTGTAAGGAACCAAACAAACTGTTTTCTAACAGCAAGTAATAATAAATTCCATAACCCTGTATTTTATTAGTAAACATATCTGAAACTTTTCAATCAAATTCGAAATGTTTCTCAAGTATATTGGGCATGCGTACTCACGACACCCCACTAACAAAGGTTACACGATTGGATCACGCCCTGGGAACGTCTACCACACAACCAAAGATTATGTGGCTTATTGTTTTTGTTTCTACAATGTTACTTGTTTTCGTTATGAACGTATAAAAAAGAGGTTGCATAGTTATCCTAAAAAAATAATTAAAACTATTTCATTTCTTTTAACTTAGCGTCTAGATGTCTATTAACTTCTGTCTGACATAAAGTTTTAAACATCTGCTTGACATACATTGTTTTTGTTTTTACAATGTTGCCTATTTTCGTAATGAACTTATTATAAAAGGGGTTGCATAATTATCCTAAAAAAATTGTTATTAAAATTATTTCATTTTGTTTAATTTCCATTTTGCAGGTTGGAAGGTCGTGTGATATTTTAAATAGGATGTGTTCACATTTGACTTTCAATCATTCTCTGAGAGCAATGTCTAAAAATATCAAATATCTGCAGTAATCAGTAACACAACCTTCATGTTTGACTACTTTAGTAATTTCACATTTGATGTTTATTTTGTTATTTTATTTATTTATCAATTTACCATGCGTATGTTTAGATTTACCCTGAATAATTGGTTGCTATGGTTGTTAAAAGCAAACATGATGAGTAAGTGATAACTTATTGTTCTACAGTAAGTAATAGTATGAGCTGCTTCGATGGTGGAATGTTTAGAGTGCTTTTCCGGCGCGGGTTCAAACCTGGCCAAGGTAGCTGTTTTTCTAAAACGGAGAAAAACCAAAGCACTTCTTGAATAGGAAGTGAAACTGCAGGTTCCTTGGCAATACGATGATTGACACGTTAAAGATCCCTTCTGTCTAGACCTCAGCCCACAAATACAAAAAAAAATAAAAAAAGAATGTTTCGTCTATGCATTTATTTCTATGGAAACCATAACTACTCTGTGATTTCGTTTTATTAACCTAATCAAAGAATTAAAAAACGAAGACATCGGAATAAAAACAGTATAAGCCTTACGAATGTTGAGATTTTAACAGGTCTGTTTTTAGTTAATTGCTAAAACAAACAATTCTGTATCTTCAAATCTTTCATTCTAAAAGCAGTGGAGCCAAGTGCATGCAACTTTTGATTATCCACAGCCAATTAATTATCAGTGGTTTTAGTTACCCATTTCTTCTCTGTATTATAAAATCAGAAAATTATTCCATTGCATTTAGCTCAGTTCACAGGGAGACGCACAACGTATAGTAACTGCATGCTGCTCCGGGAGCATTTAGTAGTCAGTGTGCACGAGAGGCACGCAGTGAGATATGGAATATAGAGGGAGTGAGATCCTGAGATCCTGCCAACATTATACGCATATGTAATGTGTTTTATCTCATATATTGGGTATTGACAATGTGTCAGAAGAATTGTTTTGTAGTACGTTACACATTTCATTGCCATGCAAAGAACATGAGGTAGATATAATATCAAGATCTGTCTATTATGTATTAATCGTAATCAAACAAAACGATAAACAAGATGAAAGAGGTAGTAATAGGTTGAGTGCAAAGAAGAAACAGGAATCTAGATCGTAATCTTCCGAATTTTTATGTACGTTTGTGCCTATAAATAATATCCGAATATAAGAAAACTTTGATTTTATGACCGTACCCATGAATTCTTTTAGATTTCTACAATTTATTTCCAGTAAGTGCAGTTTTTAATTAGAAATATGAATATAGTTTCTTTGGGTGAAATTTATTAATAAACCTTTATTCACTGTGTACATTTTATTTCATGTATTTTCTGAAACGGTATAAAACAAATATTGTTAAAATAAAATTTAGTACAACAGAGTTAATTTTTTTGTACTTACACTTTGTGAATCCAACGCACCATTTTGACCAATTCTATTCGTTACTTATTTTAACCGTCTCCTATTTTATTTACTATGATAAAAATCAGGATTTGTAAAATTAAAATAGTAAGACAAATCTTTTTCAGATGTGTTAGATATTGTACCTATTACTTACAAGTACTAGTTACACAACACTGTGCAGAAAATCCGGTAGAAATCATTGTTCCATATTTCCTCGGACGATAAATAAACCATTGCTATTCACGAAAAATCAGTATTTGTTAAATGAATATTAAAACTTCAAAAATAAAACAGAGCGCGCCGTTAATATTGTATAATGTTGACTCCCTCTATGCAACAAAGTGGGTCCGTGATGCACCACTTTGTGTGTATACCTCTCTGTCTATCGTGGCTCAGTTCAACAGCTGATGTCAATAATTAAATTAGTGACGTAAATTTGATATTTTATACATGTTTGTATTTTTGGTTTTTATTATTACATGTTACAATTATGGTATGCGAATACCTACCTTCCAATCGTAAATTTCTCTTCTTGATATCCCAACGAAATTTTTCTCCTCAATGTATTCCCTGCTTCTAATGGGCTATTACAAATTGGATTTAAAGTTACAGTACTACCACACAAAGAATCTCCACTAGGGGAAGTAGCACCATATTTATTTAACAAACTTTCTCGAAGTGCCTTCAGATCTGCTGTTAAATCTGCTCCTACATCAGGTGATTGAAGGTATGAAAACACAACTTTACAACAATATGTGCATACCCTAAGATCACCTAAACATAAAATGTAGTCTTATTACTAACTTTAAACAGAACCAAACCTGTGCAGCCAAATATCTTTCCAGGAATTTGTTGATAACAACATTGCGAACAAAAGATTTGTCCACAAACTCTACAGTGATGACGTCTACGAAATGTTGTAAATTTCTCTCCACATTCATAACATTCCTTACTAACAGAATCAGGCATCCAATACTGCTTTAATTCCGTATCAGAGTAAGCTTGTAAATTCTACATATTTTCACAATAAAATTTTTATTTAAAAAATTATAAAAGTACTTACTGTACTTTTAAGTGCTAATAAATTGCTTATTCTTTTTAGGACATTAGGCAAACTTCTTCCCTCATTTACATCCACCTGATAGTAATAATCATTTCTATTTTCACAATTTTCTTGTGTCGATTCTATTGCCCATGTGGGTAACGACTCTTGTGAGATGTTATCTGCGTTCTTATCTCCATTATTTGATGCATTATCAGTTGTGGGTGAAGTTTTACTTAATTTAAAAAGTTTTGAAATAAATTGACCTACACTTTGTTGTTTTTCTTCAGATTGTAATGGTGCAAATTCGGTTAATTTGGTAGGTGACTGCAAGTTTTTATTCATATTAAGGCTGTTTAGCCTTGAAATTAAAAAAATATAGTTTTTTTTTCATAAAGAAAGGTTATTAAGTAATAACATCATTCAGAAAGTACACTTAATATTTGAGGTTAAAATTTTGACGTTTAGATCTTTGTTGTTCATACATTTTAAGTTGCACAATCGTCTGACGTGACGTAACTATTGCTAACGGGGAGTGGCCATTCTTATAACTACCGACTAAATCTCGGTAAGTACGGACCAACAGGAAATAGCTATGAATGTATAATTTTAGTTATTTATATTGTAGTACTATACCTTTTCAACTTCAATTTCAGAAAAAGGAACTTCAATTTGGAAAATAATAAATTTAATTTGAGAAAAAGTAATTCCAGTTTAAGAAAAAGTAAGTTTAATCTAGAAAAAAGTAAATTTAATTTGAGAAAAAATAACACCAATTTAAGAAAAGGTAACATCAATTTCAGAAAAAGTAAATTCAGTTTGCGAATAGTTTATATTAAAAACAATATCTATGAATAAAAGTGAACGTCACCACAAATTTTTCATCTGAAAGTCAGCATTATTCGTAAGTAGTTGGCAGTATATCTGTACTTTAACTAATAAAATATTAAAAATGGAAAATAATGAAAATAATCGTGTAAGAAGACGTCGAGGAAAGTATGGTAAAGCCTGCGATGGTGCCCGCCAGCGTGTAATGAACGAGGCAGATATGGCAGATATGGGTGGTAGCTAGAGCTAATGGGTTCCATATAAAACTGCCTATAATTGGATAAAGAAAGGAAATCCAAATAGGATGCAAAGAGGTGGTCAACGTCGCGTTAAAATTACTGAAGAAATACTAGAGGAGATTCTTTCTTGGCTCGAAGAAAATTGTCAAATGACGCTAAAAAGCATTTGTGAACGCCTCAGTCGTGAACACAACATAAACGTTTCCCAGAGGGCGCCAATACTCCAGAAAATAAGGAACTTCGAAGGCACTATGTTGAAACTACACTTCAACACACTGCATTGCAGAAATTAATTTTGTATGTGGATGAAACAAATTTTAATTTATTTTGCCGACGAAGTTGTGGAAGGGAGAGAAGAGGAGAACGTGCCGTTGTTAAACTATCTAATTCCAAGGGACCTAATTTACATGTTATTGGATGTATGTCTTCTATAAGAATAGAGTTTTGGGAGCGAAAGAGAGGCGCCTTCAAAAAACAAGATTTCCAGTCTTGGATAAAACGATGTTTACGTTTTTGTATACAAAATGGCAATGAATCCAATAACATTGTTGTTGTTTTGGATAACGCACCAGCACATTCTCAAGTAGAAACCATTACTGAAGAAGAGGAATTTCAAGGAGTAGTATTTTGCAGATTGGCACCATATAGCCCTATGTTGAACCCTACTGAGCACATATGGAGTTCATTTAAGTCAAATATAAAAAGGACTCTGCAACAACATCATAATGAGGTAATGGCGGGGGATCCAAATGGAGTATTGACCCAGACCGAATTTCGTTTGCAATTTATTGAAATAACTGCAGACAATCAATGAGGCAAATAACGGGACAAATGTGTTTACAATCATGGTAACTATGTTCAGCGATATTACCCATGTGCAATACTGTTTAATATGTTTTTTTTATAAATTTACGTTGTGTTGAAATTTTATTTAGGTTCATTTGTCTAACTAATGTATTCTGAAAATAAATTTACTTATTCTGAAATTGAATTAACTTATACTTAAAATGAATTTACTATTACTGAACTTGATATTACTTTTTCTCAAATTAACATTACTTTTTCTCAAATTGAAACTACTATTTCGCAAATAAAATTTATATTTTCTGAAATTGTAATTACTTTTTCCCGAATTGAAATTACTATTTCTGAAATTGAAGTTGAAAAGGTATAGTGGTAGATTGGTGGCCTGGCACACGGTTGAGGCAGGTTCGATTCCTGGCTCATGCAATTTTTTTTCTGTTAAGTTACAGTGTAGTTTTAAAAAGTTATGCATATAATGATTTCAAATTATTATAAGTTTTTGTTACATCAGTTCTACATACATAAAGACAAAATTTACATTGATTGGGACTTGTATCTCGATGGCGCAGATGGTTAGCGCGGTATTCTAGCAAAGTACAGATCGTAGGTTCAAATCCTACTCGAGGTAAACTTTTTATTTATGTATTTAATAAAATTAATAATTATTTTTATTTTTAATTACATATTTACTTTTGAACTTATTCGTTCATAACAAAAACTTATAATAATTACAGTAGTTTTGTTTACCTAATCTACTTTTGTTAGGTTGCTGTGGTTTTGTGTATTTAATCTAATTCTGTTAGGTTACAGCAGTTTTGTTTATGTTTTTTTTCCTATTATAACGTGGATTTTAGATTTTTATACCTAACTACGAAGTTGTCAAACAAGGAAACGCGTGATATGAAAACATGAGTTAAGTTTACGTCTTGCCAAGAGAACAAAGAACAGTTATAATAAACAAATAATAGGTATTGCTACACAATGCATACGAAGTTTATATATCTAGTTTAGTAATTTTTTATTGGTTGTTTTCGCATATAACACGTTTGAAAGTTTATTGTCCTTTTTGTGGATTTGTTTAACAATTTTTACTTTCCAACCGTATACACATGTAGGTATCAGTATCACGATGTATGATAGGAAGGTAGAACGTCTACTCGCTTGAAAGCGCCAACTGGGTGCCTGCTGTAACGAAACAAAAACTCCGTTACAAAAAAAAAACCTTTTCCAACCGCCATCTGTCACCTAATAAAAAAAAACAAACAAAACACACTCCTTGCATATTTTCCGTACAACTACCATTCAGATGTATTTGAACGCCCGGTATCTTTAATTTTTAAATTAATTGTTTGAATAAATTTTATACGATAATATACATATAGTTTTATTAATTGAAATGTGAAATGTAATAATTTATTTTAACTGATTGTCATTATAATTATATAAATTTAGATTTTCACACATTAACATAATAATTTTCCATGTAACAAAATATTCCATGTTCAAAGACAAGTGTCATTATCAATTCATAAACGTGATATCATTTTATTACAATTGGCATTGATACAGTATTAATATACGAATATACAAGTTGGTTAGATAATGACAGGAAATTTCCTTAAATTATATTACATATAGGTAATTAATCACCGTTTTTTACTTTGCCACCGCTCTCCGTTACAGGTAAGTCTAATTATTACCGTACAATTAATTATACACCTGTTAATTATTATAATCATATTAACACTTTTAGTTTAGTTAAAATTACGTTTGCAAATATTCCGTGATAAGCAATTTTATCAACTATTGTTTATTATAAACAAGTAAATTTCCACCCGTTTGCTTATCGGTACTTATTTAATTTTATTTTAAATCATAGTGTAAAAGATTAATTTTATTAAAATCGTTTTTTCCTTAATTATCTGGTTGCAATCTTAAATATAATATCACCCTTACCGCCTAATCAATTATTGTACATAATTAAAATTGATTTATCATTTAGTTAGTTTAATTTACAAATTCACTTTTGGGCATGAGTCGCTAATTTCTTTGTTATCTTTCAGCGTTTCTTCCTTTACTAATATTTTACGTTATCATTGATATTATCACCGCTTAATACATGATTCTTTAATTTTTTATATTATAAATTCTTAACCGTGTGTGCATTTTGTTTTATTTTTTTAATTAACACTGATTTGTTCGTTATTTGTTTTACAAACCTTAGATTCTAATTTTTTTGTAGTTGACCGCATAAAAAGAAGAACTTGATTTTTGGTTTTGTTTTATTTTTTGCTACCGTATTTATTTAGTTAGAATATCTCTTTTGTTAGCCATTTGGTGAACTTAGGTTTATTTCTTTTATTAATAAATTACATTTATTTTTGTTTCGTGAGTAATTCTGTTACGCTATGCGAAGTGTTTTTTTATTCATAACCGTTTAATTAAAAATTATCTTATACCGTCGATTGATCAATTAGTTTTCATTTTTCTGTTAATCAATAACGTTTTCTTCCCTCCCTTTTTGCAACACCGAGTTAATTATTTTGTTATTAACCGTTTAAATCCGAACTCAGTGTTTCGCGGTCCGTTTGCCGCTTAATATCTGATTACAGCAGCACCAATCCGCCTACCGGCGTAGACCTCTGAATACCGACGTCTCCACTGAGATCCTCCGGACCAGTGACGCTTTTGCCGTTATCTCCAGGAGGAATCCAGGCCCCCAGGGCAGATACCGCTTACCTGGATTGGAGCCGCGAAGATCATTATTATTTTAGTTAATTTGTATTTTTTTTTCTGAATAAACTTGTATATAATTTTACTAAATCTTATTTTTAAGTAGGGGAGACGACGACCATCCTTGAGCTATCATAACCGTCCATAACAACCTAAAAGTGTCAGTGCGTGCGTGTGCGAGTGCGTGGGCGTGTGCATGATTACAGTTTGATCTTTGGGTATGACATTTTTCATTGTTAGCCTTCGAACGTTAGAGAGTATTCTAATTTGTCATCTTCAACGAAGTTTAACAATATTTAATAGTAATACACAGAGACCATCCCCTCCCCTTTCTTAACGTCACAAGCCCCTCCTCTGGGATACCTTCCCCTCCACTTTTTGTACTCATCCACGTATATTTTGAGGGTGGGGTCGGCTGCCTTTCGGGGGCCATTTTCAATCCTTGGATGGAGTTGAGTCCCTAATTTGGTTGTATTAAGAACCTTTTTGGCTGCATAACCCTTGGAGGTTAGGCAATTGCGCGTACATGCAGTGTTCTGATTGGAGGGGTTAAAACTAGGCCACGACCCACTTTTAACCGATTGGTCGTGCGTGCACCCGCCCCTCTGGTTTCTGATTGGCCCATAGCCCCACCACTCAGCCGCTGTGCTCTGATTGGGAGATTAAGTCTCTGAATTCTGATTGGTTATGGCGGGAAATTTGAATTTGTATTCTAATAAGGGGCCCTAATGCTAACTTGTAAGACAACTGTAGATCTTCAAAGCTTGTTCTCGGGCCTTCGACCCTGTCGCGGCCCCCTGGTTGGAAATGGGGCCCTAACCTTATAAGACAACTGCAGAAACTAGATCTTCGGACTTCGCCCCTATCATGGCCCCCTCGGTACAATTGTATGTGGGTTCTAATCATATAAGACAGGTGTATGCCTTCACCCCCGTCATAAAAATTTGTATTCTAATAAGGTGGCACTAATGCTAACTTCAATACCACTTGTGTTAGGTCAGCGCCCTGGCTTCGTTTGAGTTAAAATTGATTTTTAGCGCCATCTAGTTGTGTATTTTTAAACTAGCGAGTGTTTTCTGTAATAAAGGTAGCGGTAGGACTAATTAGGATCTGTTTGTGCGCCATCTAGTGATGTATAGACTAATGAACATTTTCTGCAATAGAAGTTGATCAACACACCTCTCTCTCTCTCTCTTTATCGTTCTCTCTCTCTCTCTCTCTCTCTCTCTCTCTCTCTCTCTCTCTCTCCTCTCTCTCCTCCTGCCTGCTTGCCTCCTCTGCCTCGCCTCGCCTCTCCTCTCCCTCTCCCTCCCTCTCCCTCTCCCTCCTCTCCTCTTCTCCTCTCCCTCCCTCTCCTCTCCTCTCCTCTCCTCTCCTCTCCCTCTCCTCTCTCTCCTCTCCCTCTCCTCTCCCTCTCCTCTCCCTCTCTCTCCTCTCCTCTCCTCTCCTCTCTCCTCTCCCTCTTCTCTCCTCTTTTCTCTCTCTCTCTCTCTCTCTCTCTCTCTCTCTCTTTCGGCTCTTTCTCACACAAACAAATCAATCAATCAATTAATTAAGCAGATGAATCTCAAACAAATCATGCTCGATCAAATCAATCAGATCAGTCTCAATCAATCAATCAACCAAAATCAATAAATCATGTCTTACAGTTTGCTGAAACCAGCTTACAGTTCAAAAACTGATTTGGTTTAATTAATTACAGTTTGCTTGCTCAAAATCAGCCACAGTTCAACATACCAAATTGCTATAACGGAAATAAAAGACGAAAGGTTTTAACGGTTTATTATTATATGCGAATCAATAACTACGAAGTGTAAAACCAACAAATACGTACCCTATACTGCTATTAATTAATTAATTTTAAAAAATAGCGTAACACTAACACCTTTATCTAATTAACTAAATAAATGGGTAGAATAAGAGCTGATGCAGAATTGGTTGGTTTTATGACAGCCTCCCCCTATAATAACATATTAAAATCTTTATTGGCATTTTAGTGAATAACCGTTTTGTGTTTTTACTTATGGATAGTTGATATAAAACTGGCTATTGGATTTTCCATCATTAAATAATTTTAGAATGTAAAATATACAAACCTAATTATATCACCTTACTGCAACTCGTATTTACCTTTCCCTTTCGCAGACTACTTAAAGCTAACGATGGTTATTTACAAGATACATTTAAAAGATTAGTATTACACAATTATGTGATTGTTCTTAAAAATTAGCTAAGTTCCCCACGCTACCTTGAAATGCTACATAGGATTTCAATTCTTCTTCGCCACTGAAACTGTACCGCATGCATCTTTCTTTATCCAACTCCGGATCAGTAGCATGTTATCTAATACGCACAAGACAGCATCTTCAATATAGTGGTGTATACGCCGAAAAAATGGCTTGTGTCTTCTTCTTCTTTAAGCTAGATTTTGTCTCTATACAGCATTCAAGCTCTATCTTAGCTGAATTACCTCTGTCAAAAAAAAGGGTTATAATCAAATTAAGTATACCGGCCTCTTTTAAACTTTGAATTTTTACCGATTAGGACCTACCATGCTATCACATAAGACTGCACTACATACAGGTTCAGTCTCGGATGAACTGTCGAAAAAGGGCTTATAGATTTATAAACATGCCCCTAGGGAAGATGTTAGAGTGTAGTTACGGAAACATTTTGAGTTATGACCGGCAGATCTTTGCGATATTATATCTCATGTGTGTGTGTGTGAGAAAAAGCCGAAAGAGAGAGATAGATAGAGAGAGAGAGATACGGATAAACGAGAGAGAGAGAGAGAGAGAGAGAGAGAGGTGCATGATCAACTTCTCTTGCAGAAAATGTTCATTAGTCTATACACCACTAAATGGCGCCACAATCAAATCCTAACAACTAGATGGCGGTAAAAATCAATTTTAACTCAAAGGGGCCAGGGCGCTGACGTAGCACAAGTCTTGACTTAAAGTTAGCATTAGGACCACCTTATTAGAATACAAATTCTTATGACGGGTGCGAAGGTCTACACCTGCCTTATAAGATTGGGTTAGAACTCACATACAATTGCACCAAGGGGGCCACGATAGGGGCCAAGTCCCAAGAGCTAGTTTCTGCACTTGTCTTATAAGGTTACGGCCCCACACCATTTCCAACCAGGGGGCGCGACAGGGGCGAAGGCCTGAGAGCAAATTTTGAAGATCTACACGTGTCTTAAAAATTAGAGCCCCTTATTAGAATACAAATTCAAATTTCCCGCCATAACCAATCAGAATGCAGAGACTTAGTCCTCTAATCAGAGCACAGCGGCTGAGTGTTGGGGCTAAGGACCAATCAGAAGACAGAGAGGCGGGTTCACGCACGACCAATCGGTTAAAAGTGGGTCGTGGCCTAGTTTTAATCCATCTAATCAGAACACTGCATGTACGCACAATTGCCTAACCTCCAAGGGGTATACAGCCAAAAAGGCTCTTAATACAACCAAATTGGAGGCTCAACTCCGCCCAAGTGTTGAAAATGGCCCGCGAAAAGAAGCCAACCCCGCCCTCAAAATATACGCCGCCCATGTGGGCGAGTACAAAAAGCGGAGGGGAAGGTGTCCCAGGTAGCGGGGCTTGTGACGTAAAAAAAGGGGAGGGGATGGTGTCTGTGTACTACTTTTAATTTATTAATGATCTAGTTATTCTTTACTAAAATTGTATTCCATAGTTGGCTTTATGCGTTTATCAAACTGTTATATTAATGGCAGGCGTATGTTCACGTTTTCAATCTTTCAAATTTCACAAAATTGTTTCGATATTTTTAACAATTTTAAAAGGTAATATTATTACTGACGAAAATAACTGTAAGTGTTATCGACACGTTTGTATACAAACACACCATAAGAAAACCCTAAAAAGTATTTCAATGTATGTAATAATGCTGAAAGTTTACATTTTCATATTTTTTGTAATATGTAACTAACGACGGCTGATTCTATCGCTGCGTCACATTACAACATTAGAACGAATGTCACGTGCGCATATCTGATGCGGAAAACACGCGACCCTATAACCTAAAAAATCAAAATTAAAAGAAATGAAATCATTTTAACAACAATATTTCTAGGATAATTATGCACCTCTTTTATAATAAGTTCATTGCGAAAATAGGCAACGTTGTAAAAAAACCGTTGCAAATTGCATCAATATTCCGCATCAAAAAATCGATTAACAATTAACTTTACAAAAAAATGACACGAATGCTTTTCAATCAGAAATTTGATACTAACATTTCAAAAAAATCGTGTGGATGGGTTCCAAAATCGAGTTTTTTGGAAATATTTCGAAAATGACAACATTAGAAAAAATGCAAAAACATTTTTTGTGAGAACTTTTATTTCCTGTCTAATCGTATTTTCACTTTTTGAATATGTTCGAGTAGTTAAGGAGATTTTTAGGAAAAACCGGTTTTTTAAGGTGACGGTTTTTTGCTAATATCTTGTAAACCGTTTGCTATGCAGAAAAATTACAGGGACAAAAAATGCTCAAAATTATATGACTAATCAAAAATTAGAAGGAAAAATCTAAAATAAATAAAAATTTGCATAAAGGTTATTTTACCCCTTTCCTCATACCCCACTGACCCCAAATCAGTCGCTTTGGGTAGTTGACATCTATATGTGTGCCAAATTTCAAGTTAATATGTTAAGTCCTTCAAAAGTTATAAAGTACACATGCACAACCACACAAACACGCACGCACGCCCGCACGCACGCACCCAAGCACAAACATACACACTCACACAACGCACGCACGCACAAACGCATGCACGTACCCACACACACACACACACACACACACACACACACACACATACACAGACACACATACATACACAGACACACATACACACAGACACACAGACACGCAGACACGCAGGCACGCAGGCACGCAGGCACGCAGGCACGCAGACCACACAGACACGCAGACACGCAGACACGCAGACACGCAGACACGCAGACACACAGACACGCAGACACGCAGACACGCAGACACGCAGACACGCAGACACGCAGACACGCAGACACGCAGACACGCACACACGCACACACGCACACACGCACACACGCACACACGCACACACGACACCCGCAACCCCGGAAAACACGCACACACGCCGACACGCACACACGCGGACACGGACACACGGACACACGGACACACGGACACACGGACACACGGACACACGGACACACGGACACACAACGGACAACGGACAACGGACACACGGACACACGGACACACGGACACACGGACACACGGACACACGGACACACGGACACACGGACACACGGACACACGGACACACGGACACACGGACACACGGACACACGGACACACGGACACACGGACACACGGACACACTGACACACGGACACACGGACACACGGACACACGGACACACGGACGGAGTTTATTTGACAATCTGTAATTGTCAAATAAATTCTTGACAAAGGAACAAAGGACGTTCCTGAAACGTTGAAATAATTTTACGTTTAATTACACAAGTTTTAAAGAAAAATGTCACATGAATACTTGTGGAAATCTAAATAGAAATATATATATGGATATATATATATATATATATATATATATATATATATATATATATATATTTCAAGGGTTCTTTCACCACCATCATCAGCAACAGTGGAAAGAAATCGTTTTTGGATTTATCCTTTATTGTATTTACTTGTATATTTACAGATATGGATTTAACTTCTAAATGGAGGGCTAGAACACAAGATATTCAATTTGGACAACATATCAACAAAGTACGGCGAGAGGTTGGCAGTGGAGCTGAAGGAATTTAAATGTGTACCACCTGAGCGTTACCATAAGTTTTTCAAGTCTAAAGGTCGCCGTATACAGCAATTTAATGAGGGATTGAACAGTAAAGATCTTTGAATGCGTTCTTTAGGGCTATTAGGCAAAGCAGCCAATTTAATATTCAATTAAACATTTTGAATTTGAACCTACGACCTGTACTTTACTAGAGTACAGGTTTTAATTACATATTTACTTTTGAACTTATTCGTTCATAACAAAACTTATAATAAAAAAACTCGTTTAAAAAAACAGTTTTATTATAATTACTATGTTGTGTAATGATAAAATTGAGTGAATAAAAAAAAACATTTTTGGAAATGTAAACTTTCACCATTATTGCACATATTAAAATACTTATCTTTTTTGGGTTTTTTAGTGGTGTATTTGTATGTTAAAGTTATAAAATCTAAACGTTTCGATAACACTTATAGTTATCTTCGTCAGTAGTAATATTATCTATTAAAATTGTTAAATATGTTGAAACAAACTTGTGAAATTTGAAATTTTTTTACAAATACACCATTAAAAAACCCAAAAACATAAGTATTTTAAAAACATTTTTGTTTTGTTGTAAGTTTCAAGTTGTTCATTTATCAACATTACGTAGCTTACACCTTGTCGGTAAGGCAGCTAACTTTACATTTGTTTAAATGTTTAGTAAGGTTCAAACGGGCCGTGGTGCTAATGTTCTGTGGCAAGTTTAAGAGTCCTAACGGTATCTTATGAGATAGTATACGGCCCCCATTATGAGAATACAAATTCCCCACCATAACAGTTAAATCTACTTTTAAAATGTACTACTAGGTGGAGCCACAAACACTCTCTGTTACAGAAAACATTCATTAGTTTAAAAATTCACCACTAGATGGCGTCATAATCAGGGGGCGAAGACCCGAGAACACGTTCCGGAGTCTTATAGTTGCCTTATGAGACAGTATTTGCGCCCCATTATTAGAACACTATTTCAAATATAAAGTTACCTGCCATAACAGCATAACAGACAAGGTGGTCCGAACAAGGGCAAAAACTCAAGAATAAGTTCCAGAGCCCTATATCTGTCTTACGGGATGGAATCGGCCCCTCATTATTAGAATACTGTTTCAAATTTCTAGTTTTCGCGCCATAATAAACAAGGGGTCCGACAAGGAGTGAAGACCCAAGAACGTTCCTGAGCCCTATAGCTGTTTTACGAGATGGAATCTGGCCCCCATTATTAGAATACATTTTAAAATTTCTAGTTTTCCTGCCATAATAGGCAAGGGGTCCGACAAAGGAGTTCCGGAGCCCTATAGCTGTCTTACGAGATGGAATCGGCCCCCCATTGTTAGAATACTATTTTCAAATTCCACGTTTCCCAACTACAAGAATTGCAGGGACCTACATCTAGTTTTAAAAATATACCACTAGGTAGAGCCACGATCAGCCTGTATTACAGAAAACATTAATTAGTGCTAGAAATACACAACTAATGGCGCCACAAACTAACAAGACCAGCCAATTAGAATGAAGTAATGCGCACCAAAACAAAAATTTCCATCATTTCAAAAATGTCCGCCGAAAGAAAAATGCCCGCCAAAACGAAAATGGTCGTCACCAATCAGAAACCAGGGGGCGTGGTCTTTCCTTAGATTATCCAATCAGAGCGCTCAGTCAGAGGCTGTACGCGCGCGCAGTATCAATCAGCTGGAAGTGAGCGTGATCACGTGGGAGAATGAGCATGGCTAGCCCACCCCCACCCATTTTAATTGTGACGTCATCGATTAAAGGTGGTGGGGGAAAGTCTCCCCATTCTACTGTTGCATAATTATCTTAAAAAATTATTATAATGATTCATTTCTTTTATGTTCCATTTTGTAGGTTGGATGGTGGTGAGTTGTTCCACACTAGATAATTATAGAGATGTGGACCAAAAAACAAACGAGAATGTTTTCAGTAAGGCAAGTAAATATTAGTGGTAAATCTGGTGTTATAATAAAATTATGTACGTCAGAATTTAAATTATAATTAGTTTTATTGTTGTGCACATAGACGCAATGTTCATAAATTAGTATTTCGCATAATGTAACAATTTTCAATTTTGTAAATATTTGTTGGCAAGAATGAATACTAGACACGCCAACAATTTGCCTAACCTTTTTTGGGCAATGAAAGCTTCAGTAGCCTTTGGTGAATTGCCCCAGTAGATGCATGATATAAACTTATTAATTGCCCAAAATATCAATTTTAAAAAACAACAACTATAGAGTTAAGTTTAAATATTAGTGCTGAGGAGTGAGATTTTCAGTTTAGATTTTGATCCTAAGAATTTTGTATTATCAACTTGTAATAAAGATTCATTATGTAATTTTAAATGTGAAGTTTCGCATTTCTTTTGAGCATGATGAAGTTTTATAAATTATGTTTTAGCGATATTGAATTTTGTGATAACCAGGCGGTTAGGTTTTGCAGTGCTTGAGTACAAGTACCTTTTAAAATATTATCATTTTTATTTGATAAAAAACACATGTCATCTGCGTGCATTGTAAAATGGCCGTCATGGCAAACGATTTCAATGTCATTTATGTATAATAAGAATAGGACATGGTCTGTTACTGAACCTTTTGGAATGCCCATATTTAGTAAGACTGATTTAGAGTTTGTTATTTTATTAAAACGTTCTCTGGCGTACTTTAAAGATTCAGAGAACTGAGATCTATTATATAAAAATGAGGACAGATATTTTAAAGCTCTCCTCTTACTCCAAGACCACAAAGTATTGTGATATTTACACAATCAAATGCTTTGGATAAGTAATCTCTTTCCATGCACGCAATTACTGTTTCTTGGAGGTTCCAAATTGCAGAAATGGTTGATTTTTGTGATCTAATACCATATTAGTTTTGATAAGAAATATTGTGTTTATTCAAATAATTTGTCAGGCGATTTAAATAGCTTTCCTAATAATCTTTCGAGAAACCTGAGGAAAATGTGACTGATCGGTAATTTTTTTTATCTGTGGCGTTATTTTTCTTGTGGACCGGTATCAACGAACCTGTTTTTGGTATTTTTGGAAATTGGCCAGTAAAAAAAATTACTAAATAATTAATAGGTTTTATTAAAACTGAAAGTATTCTTTCAACGATGAACACAGGTAGGTACATCATCGTAACCGGGCGATTATCTGTTTTTTAAACTGCGAGTAAATAGATTCAATAACTCTTCTTCTGCAAAAGGATAAAGGGATATATTCCCTAACATTTTTTTAAATGAAATTAAATTAGGAACGTTTTTTCAAACTGGTAAAAGAGAAATTTGATTTTGACCTGTGAGGAAGCGATCAAAAAGTATGAATTTAATGTATTAGTAATTTTTATTGGATCTTGACACACTCTACCATTAATACAACGTGAACCAAAAAAATGTACTCCTGCTTCAAGTGTGTATTCTACACATAAATTGTATGGCTACAAAGTGACAGGCCCTCAAAGTTGAATTTTGAAAATCGTTTTTCGCAAATAACCCGAAAACCTTTAGGAATTTCAAAATACTGTCCCCAATGAAAATTATTATTCATTATGGATAAAGAAATTGTATGAAAACTGATCAAAAATCACTATGACTTTTAGTCCACTGCCCACTTACTAAATTTTGGTGCGGTAGTATTTAATCGAACGTGATTGATGAAATTGCAAATAACTCGTAAACCGTTTACTTTATCAACTTCAACCAAGAGGAACAAATTTGCAGAAAGTTGAATAACGAACCCAAAAGTCACCAAAATACCTGAAAAATCACACAAAAAAGTTGGAATAGAAAGTATACGGGAATAAAGTGAAAAGTAATACTTCCAGTCCATTCATAGACAATCCAATCAAACCAGAAAAATCCTACAAAGAAATAATTTTCATTGGGGGTAGTATTTTGAAATTCCTAAAGGTTTTCGAGTTATTTGCGAAAAACGATTTTCAAAATTCAACTTTGAGGGCCTGTCACTTTGTAGCCATACATTTTAGAGAAAAATCTGACTTTTCGTCTTCAATTTATGTGTAGAATATACACTTGAAGCAGGGGTACGTTTTTTTGGTTCACGTTGTATTTAAACTAAAATTAAAAGATATTTTATCTTTATTACTAAATTTTGAAATTACTCATACATAATACAAGTGGTAGGAATTTTTCTGGTAATTTTTGTCAATCACCACGACTGCTTTAGCATGAGTGGCGATTTTCTAAAGAGTGATTCTGACTGACAAAAATTACCATAAGACTCCTACCACGAATTGGATTGAGCATGGCAATCCCAACAAAATGCAGGAAAATTGAAGGTTTTGCAGTAGTTTATAGTAATTGTGTTATAAACAATAATAATTATTAATACAGTTTATTGTTGAATTTTTTACCTTTATTCTCACCTGTATTATCAGTAGTAATACCACAAGTGATTGAATTTTCGCGATAGTCTGTCGATTTATTTCTAAACGAAACTGAGTTGCTTGAAAACACCACGAGTCCGCTGAACAAGTGGTGTTTTCTTTAAGCAACTCACTTGTGTTTAGAAATAAATCGACAGAATTATAAGATAAATTCAATCACGAGTGGTATTTTATTAGACTATTTCACGAACAAAGTGAAAGGTCAAAAAATTTTAATTCGGCAGAATGAGAGGAAGAAGTTTAATAATAATAATTTTAATTTAGATACCCCAAATCTACTTATTTTTTCAATACTTCAAAATTAATTATAATTAATTATTTATTATAACTATAAATAATTTGTTATAATTATTATTTGTTACTTATAACAATAAACATTTTTTATGAACACGAACAAAACATTATTCTCGACTATAATTATTATAAATGGTGCATTTGTAAAAATTTTGAATAGTGTGACCGTTATTAGGTGGATACAATGTATTGTTGGTATTATTACTTGATGTACTTGGAGTACTCCTAAAAGTGTTCACTATGTTCTGATGATGTTTGGCACTAAGATGTAAATACGGTTTCATCGAGTTCGAACTTCCATGTCCAGTAATTTTCATAGCTTCTTGTTCATTAACGCTAGATTCTAGTAACTGACTAACTGCAGGGGCACGATTAGAGTGATTTGTTATTTCCCTCCGGCGTGTCTTCGTCCCATTCTAAGCACATATTTCTATATTCGTATGATGTCATAGCGACAGAACTCATTTTCGTTTTTTCGGGTACAGCTTGCAACAATTTCCTCTTACTATCACGAGCCTCCCTCGCCTCCTTGAAAATTATACCTTTGAAAGGATGAATATGTCTCTGATATTCATAAAAATATTTGTCTCGTGCTAATTTTGCAACAGTGTTCCATATTGTTTTAATATAACTCTCCTTGTAATTACTACCATCAATTTTCCGCATATTGAATGCTAGTCTTTCGTTGCTATTTTCTGCATATTATTTGTAGTTGCGTTCCACACAGAACGTCAGAAATTGTCTCCATATACTGGGTATATTTTCATCACATGGTTACGTCGTTGAAAATAGCAAGCTGATAGACTAATCAGAATTGAAAGACAGCTGGTGTTTTCGACAATAATACCACAAGAGGTTTTACCTGGGTGATAATTTTTCTATTTATCTTTGAACAGTTCTTTTATTATAATTCGACGAAAAGATTGAGTTGAAAAAATCACGAGAGCGCAGCTCGAGAGATTTTTTCGCAACTCAATCTTTGAGTCAAATTATCTAAAAAAGGAAGAGTGAAAAGAGAAAGAAAAAAATTATCGACTGGTGGTAAAATCTCGTGTGGTATTCACTAAGATAATTCCAAAAGAAATTAAACTCTGAAACAAAAAATAAATACTATTGACTTAAAAAACAATTATTGTACTGAACTGTAAAAACTATTTAAATACACAATTATTAAATGTACAATTATTGAAAACATTTTCTCCATTTTATAAATACGAAGTGGAATTTTGGTACTTAACCTGTTCATTTGACGTGCCTCTCAAACGTGTGATTAATTTAGAGTGATGTGCTTTGTTTAAATTTAAGTAAGGTTTTACAGAAGTTGAACTAGCGTGACCAATAATTTTTATTAGTTGTTGTTCACTAACACCGGATTTTGCTAAATTAGATACAGCACCTGGCCTGTTTGAAAGATTAGTTATGTTATTTTTTTTTTGCTGACTGTTTAATCCACTTCATTATTTCATTAACTCCTACAGGCATGTTTTGTACCAACTATTGAAGAAAAAGCAGACCAAAAGGGATTGGGTGTTGTGGTAATCGTGGTAGCTCGTTGTGATAAAATTTTTCTCAACAGGCGAATAGGGCAAATAGACTCGATTTCATTATTCGACGTAAGCCACTGACTACCGGCAGATTTTTTGATCCTCCTTGGCAAGCTAATAGAATTATACTCAACTGTGCAGGTTAGATTACATCCGGAAATTTCTCATCTTTAAACTAAAATGTATGACACTGAGCAGCTTTCCACCGCTCCAAGTCAGTTCGTAAGATATTATATGAAACATTTTTTTTCTGTAGCCCCTCTGGAGTGTATCTATGTTACAGTTAAAGCAAGATAACTTACCATTCTTTTATCTACGTTGCAGACAATTGCGCTTCGCATTTCGTATATCGCGGGCATTCTTAAGCATTATGTCATTAAAAGGATCAAATGTTACCTTGAATTTTTCGAAATACATCTCTTGCAACATTTTAGCTGTTACATTCCATATAGTTTTCACAACAGCTTATTTATAATCTTCTCCGTTCTATTTTCTCATATTCAATCTATCAATATTTCTAACAATTTTTGTAGCGGATGTTGTACATTTATATCAATTGCTCTACCAGCATAAAATTCTTCAACTTGTTTCCAAATTGTTTTTCTATTTTTTACAGTGTTATGCGGAACACACTGGGTGGCCTCAGATAAAATCATTTCTTTTGAAGCACTGCCAAATCTCTCGTTATTTGCCATAGTCTTGAAAATATGTCATGACTTTCAATAGTTTGACAACTGGCGTTCTGACGTTTCAATTTCAGAGGTAACTAGTATATGCCACACATCAATCAAAGGGTAAACAAAAAAATTATCAAAAAAAATTATCGCTGTAATTCTCTTCCTTCCTCGCGTGGAATTATCGGGGATAATATAACTAGTGTAATGATTATCATCGATTATTAATCATAACACGTGTTGTATTTGGTAAGAGAACATAATGAACGTTAATAGAAAATATATTTTTTAAAGTCTACAATTTTAAACGATCTGTCACTTTGACAGTAAACTATTTTATTCATTAAAATCATGTGACAGTCAACATGCGGTAATAAAATTATCACCGATTTGATAGCCTATTCTGCGATTTTGTGTTTGTATTTTAACCAATGAAAGTAATCAAAAATGTATCATGGGACATGTGAATTATATTCTGGCGATAATACTAGCTGTCTTTGGTTTGTGATTGGTCAGATTATGTAAAAATTCTAAGATGAGTTAAATAGTCGCTGTAAGAACTTGCTCCTTAGCATGGAAGGATTGCCAGTGTAATCAGATTCTAATTGGCTCAAACTCAAAAAATAGACTGTTTCGATTGGTTGCGGAGTTGGATTGTCACTGAAAATTTTATTTTGATGAAACGTGTCACGTATTAGTTTTGTGTTCTTTCTTTGCGAATTTATAAAAGGCGCCGAACTGAGTATAACTTACGGACAATTATTAAATAAATAAAGGGTTTTCCAATAAGAGGTGTTATTTTGATATTCAAAGAAAAATGGAATTTTTTGAGATAATTGATCGGATGTTTATTTCATTATAAAGAGCAAGGTATGCCGTTAATAATGGAAAACAATATCAGCCAAATGGCTACCACGACCACGCTTACAGGACCATACCCTTTTCATGAAATTTTCCATAACCAAATCGCAAAGTGGCTGCCCTATGTCATCGATAGCCTCACGAATTCCATCTTTGAGGTCTTGAATCGACGCTGGGCTGTTGGCGTAGACCTTATCTTTCACGTGGCCCCAAAGGAAGAAGTCGCAAGGTGTTAAATTACAAGGTCTCGGTGGCCAACTGTGATCACCTCTTCGAGAGATAACACTGTCCGGAAACTTTTCCGTAAAAGATCAATGGTTTCGTTGCTTGTGTGGCACGTAGCGCCGTCTTGTTGAAAGTAAACGTTGTCCAGATCAATACCATCCAATTCCGACCATAAAAAATCATTAATCATCTCTCGATAGCGCAATCCTTCACCGTAACTGTTGCTCCAGCCTCATTTCGAAAAAGTAAGGTCCAATGACCCCGCCAGACCATAAACCGCACCAAACAGTCACACGTTGAGGATGGAGAGGCTTTTCAACAATAACTCTTGGGTTTTCCGAGCCCCAGATGCGACAATTTTGCCTGCTGACGTACCCACCGAGGTGGAAATGGGCCTCATCAGTCAAGATGATTTTTCGATGGAATTCCGGATCATTTTCATGCATTTCAACGACCCAATCAGCAAAGACACGACGTTGTTGATGATCGGCCGGCTTGAGTTCTTGTGTTAACTGAACTTTATAAGCCTTAAGACCCAAGTCTTTATGCAAAATACGGTGTAATGACGTTTGTGGAATGCCCAATTCCAAAGAACGACGAGGAATGGACAAACCTGGGTTTTCTTCAACACTTTGGGCTACAGCAGCAATATTCTCAGTTGTTCTTGAGCGACGTGCACGGGTTTTATTCTTCACATCATTAACTTGTCCCAACAGCTCGAATTTGTTCACCAATTTCTGTATTGCGGTCCGACAAGGTGCTTCACGACGACCCAAAAATGTTTTAGTTTTACGAACCGTCTCTGCCAAATTTTCACCATTTTTATAGTGAATTTTAATAATTTCAATGCGTTGTTGAAGCGTGTACCGTTCAATTTTTATTAATCGCGTAGTTTTTACTTGTCAAATGTCAATAAATGACAGCTTCAAAAGTGACATCTACCGAAATAGCGATCTATTCAAAATAACACCTCTTATTGGAAAACCCTTTATTTTAATCTAATACTGGATAAACTCAATTTCGTTATTAAATCATTCCGTTTTTTTGTCTCTGAAAAAGCTTGAGTAATGGAAAGTGTTTTTCAAATAAATGCGCAAAAGTCGAGTAAAAGGCATCAAACATCTCGTTAAGGTCTTCAAAAGAAAGTTGAAACCAATCTTGAAGAGATAGTTCATACTTAAAATTTAAGATAGCTCTCTCCGTAAAACATCTTTTATAAGAAATTAAATTATTATTTACACCATCAGTCCATCACAATATTTAATTATAATAATACTGTACTATGATGTGGTATGGTATTTTCCACAACGTCACATTTGTAAGTACTAAAATTGGTAAAGATATGATCAATAGTTGAGGTAGAGTATTTTGTGACTCAAGCAGGGCTGGTATAATCTATTTTTTTTATTTACCAAAAGTATGCTGGTATTACACGGTTCTCACTAACCTCAAATCTGACTATATATCAAAATTAATTGAAATGAATACGGATACGGATCACTGTATAATAATAGAAATTTTGAGTGAGGAAGTAGGGTTCCACCGTATTATAACTTACCCATAAATTTATTCTGGGGTGTCTTTCAATTAAAATAAAAGATTTTCATTAAATTTCACAATATAATTTAAAATATTTAAAAAAATCCTCATTTTTAATACTTAAAAAAATGGTAACAATATCAATCATGTGAAACTAAATAAAACAAATTTGACGTTAGTGAAAAATATTATACCAACTTTGTAAAAATAGCTCCCAAATCTAGGGGCAAATAAAAAAAATAGATTATAAGTATTGGGTTCAGATCCTAGACAAAAAAAAATAGATACTTTTCTTGAATAGGCTATTCTTCTTTTTTGTAGGGGACGCTGTGCTCGCCATTCGATTGTATCCGAGTGTGTTCGATCGTCGACTGATTCCCGTCACATTTAGTTTTGTGGTTAGGTTAGTGTTTTGTAGTAGTTATCTTTAATGTGGACTTCTTCTTACAAACGTGTATCATGTGAATTTAAAGGTTTGTTCGTTTGTAGAATAATAACAAGAAATTAAATGTTTTATTATTGTTAATAGTTGCTATTTATTGTGCAGTTGAAAGTTGTTGGAATTCGACAGCAAGCAAACATGTTTTTCCAAACCCAGCAAAAGACCTAATTAATTTTTGTTACACAGCTGAATTAAAAAAATAATAAGTTGCCAGGTTTTTAATTTTTCATAGTGTGAACATGGTTTATTAAAAATAGGTTGAAATATTTTGACGGAATGTTAGTTTAAAAATAAATAGGTTAAATTCGAACAAATTATATTTTAGAATTTAGTTACAAATTTAACAACTTAATACTTCATTGCACAAATGCACAAGTTGGTATAAATTTAATGACATTAATAGAAATATTTTTGATGGGTATTGTCAAGTAGACAGTGGACACATAGATTGAAAAATATTCAGTTCCCCTTTTTACCTCACAATAGGAAAGTATTGGGAGGTATTGTAATCGGTAGGCGAAATTTCGAGTGCAGCACTTTAGTTTTCGTGAATTATCGCAAAATAGAAAATAGATAGAATAAAATGAGCTACGATACTTAAAAATTGCTTTACCGTAAGTTGGAAAAAAAGAGGTTTATACATGAAAGTTTCAAATGTATGTCCGTCTGTCTGTATGCGTTCCACAAAGATAATCCGATCGTCATGAAATTTGGTACCCAGGTTCGGATCCATGAGTAGACGGAATGATGAACTTTTGAACGAAATCTGTCCAGTCAAAATGGAATTCGTAGCAAACCGGCACGTCTTTAAGTAGGAAACTAAGTGAACCATCCTAGAATTGAATATCTACCAAGTTTTTAGTTTGTTCGTGAACTCCTCCGGTAGCACAGTGGCAGCGCGTTTGGTCGATGTCCCGGCGTTTCGGGTTCAAGACGCATAATGTACGAGGTTTTTTTATCTTATCTTATTAGACTTGTAAAGAAATTTCTGGCCATTTGAAACGATTTTTGAAAAAAAAAATTTGGCCCTTTGGTCAAAATTTTTCGACATTTTTTTTCATTTTTACACGTATTGGCCCATTTTTGGCCATTTAAGCTGATTGTTTTGAAAAAATTTGGCACTTTGGTCAAACATTTTCTCAATTTTTTTCATTTTTACACATTCTGAGTCATTTCTGACCATTTGATACGATTTTTGGAAAAAAAAATTTTTTGGCCCTTTGCTAAAAAAATGTTCAATTGCATTTTTACACGTTTTGATGCATTTCTGGCCATTTGAGATGATTTTTGGAAAAAAAATGTTTGGCCCTTAGGTCAAAAATCTTTCGAATTTTTTTTGTATTTTTAATCGTTTTAAGCCATTTCTGGCCATTTCAGATGATTTTTTGGAAAAAAAATTTTTGGCCCTTTGGTAAAAAATTTTCGCAATTTTTTTTGCATTTATACACGTTATGATAAATTTTAAAATGTCAGAATTCTAATTACTTTTTTTTATTACTAAGTAGAATTGATGTCGTTTAGGAATTATATAAACAACTGTTGTTTTCGCAACAAAGAAAGTTAAATATGAAATAAATGTAAAAAACCAATAGAAACATGAGTAACAAGTGGATTTATATGTTTATAAAAATTGTACTTTTATGCACATATTTTTTCAATTTAAGAACTAAATAAATGTATACTGGGTGATTATATGATTATTTACTTTCTCTGATCAACTTTTTCGATCGTGATCATTTTTGTTTAGTACGTGAAGCTTTATAGGTATTTAAAAATTATTATTAATTTTATTGAATACATAAATAAAACGTTTACGTTGAGTAGGATTTATGAACTGTACTTTGCTAGAGTACCGCGCTAAACAACTGCGCTATCGAGATTCAAGCCCCAATCGATGTAAATTGTCTTTATGTATGTAGAACTGATGTCAAATCTAAATATAATGAGATTACAATCAACTTACTTATATTAATGGTATGTGAGCCTGCAATATCGCAAAGATTCACACATATCAAAGCAACTTGACTAATATTAATGTATTATAACTTATAAGTTTTGTTATGAACGAATAAGTTCAAAGGTAAATATGTAATTAAAAATGATTATTAATTTTATTAAATACATAAATAAAAAGTTTCCCCAAGTAGGATTTGAACCTACGACCTGTATTTTGCTAGAGTACCGCGCTAACCAACTGCCCCATCAAGGTTCAAGCCCCAATCGATGTAAATTTTGTCTTTATGTTTGTAGAACTGATGTAAATTCTAAATATAATGTGGTTATAGTCAAATTACTTATATTAATGGAATGTGAGCCTGCAATATTGCAAGGATTCACACATACCAAAGCAACTTGACAAATATCATATTATACTATATAATAAATAAATAAATACCTATAATAAATTTATAGGTATTATTTAAATAATAATAATTAACTGTTTCTGTCGAAGTATTACGATTTTTTTAATAAAACAATTTAACATTTTAATGATATGTAAATACTGTACCAAATTTCTAGTAGCAAACAAAAACGCAGTACACTAGTTATAAAATACATCAAATTCTTTCAATTTTACTTGTGCTCATCAATTACATTGTATTGCACACATCAGATTTTTCTTTAATTCAGCTGTAATTCAAACAGCATTTCTTTAGTCTCATGATGAATTAATAAAATTATAAATGAGAGCATATGCCAAATAGTAGCTATTTGTATTGCTAGGGAAGAAAGTGGTGGTTATCCTCCCGACTGCAGAAAGTAGGAAAAGACACTTTAATATGATTTTTTCAAACACTTTCATGAAAACTGTAAATAATAAATAATAATGTACACTTTACTCCAGTGTAACACATATGATTTTTTCCAACACCTTCATGAAAACTGTGAATAATAAATAAAAATGTACATTTTACTCCAGTGTAA
The DNA here is from genome assembly GCA_036346205.1 of Vesta saturnalis. Classification (NCBI taxonomy): domain Eukaryota; kingdom Metazoa; phylum Arthropoda; class Insecta; order Coleoptera; family Lampyridae; genus Vesta; species Vesta saturnalis. The sequence goes on from JARFJB010001795.1 coordinate 4,175,340, forward strand.
TGCAGATGATTTTTTCCAACACCTTCATGAAAACTGTGAATAATGAATAAAAATGTACACTTTACTCCAGTGTAATAGATATGATTTTTTCCAACACCTTTATGAAAACTGTGAATAATAAATAAAAATGTACACTTTACTCCAGTGTAATACATATGATTGTTTCCAACATCTTCATGAAAACTGTAAATAATAAATAAAAATGTGAATTTGGAAATTTAGCGTCGAATCTAGTAGTTATTATCGTTACCAAAGAGTCAGAACAACAACATTCGAAAATTTAGAAATTTTTGATTGATCCACAATTTTGTCTTGAAAAAAGGTTGCGTTCTCAAGAAAATGGCAGAGATTGAAGAAAATGATGAAAATTCAATTCCAGAAGACATCATGGAAGAGGCGAATATTAAGTTTAAGTTTATTACCAGAACAATCACAACTACGGTATGAAAAGGAATACGATCTCTTGTTATGTTGGATGAGGGAAATAAAAGTTTGTCAGGTTGCGATGACGCACCCTGTATATAGGATGTTATAATGACGTGTATTATGTGTTTTGAGCACGAGTGTATTGAGTTTGAACGGAAAAAAAAAAAAATTTGTGTGTATATAATGTGTGTGGGTGTATGATACGCCACTGGAATTTTAGGAAAGATATTATTTAGTATGTAGAGACGTGTATTTGAATGTTATAAAGACTTTAGTGTTGAAAGAAATAGATTTTGATGAATGTAAATATGAAGAGAAATTTGTCTATGGGACGATAATGCTTTCCACTGGATTGCTTCTGTTTTGCTGATGATAAAGAAAGGAATGTTGGAAGATAAGATGGGTAATCTTGATTAGAAAATGTGAAGAATAAGTGTAGAATGTTTTAGAAAATATGTAGAGAAAGATTGGGTATGTTTTAAGTATTAATTTCAGAAAGTTTTGTAATGTTGTGCAATTGTGTTGAGAATAAATGTGTGTATATGGAATTTGAGACATTAGACTGTACTTATTTTTGCAAATGTTGCGGAACGAGATCGAGCGCAGAGTGGAGATAAGTGTTAAAAGTTGCGTAATGGTCCAGAGGGGCCACTGAATGAATGTAATGACGAAAAATGATTTCTTCGGGAAGTAATTGTAAAATTTGTAAGTGAAAACAAATATGGCGATGTATTGTAATTACATGCGTGCTTGTATAGAGGGAAGCAGTTGTTGGAAGTATGTAGTTTTGAATGAATATTATTGGAGAATATAACGCGGAAGGAAGACATGTTTAAAGATGGATGACTGAAGTGATAAATAGGGAAGTCAGAGATTGACGAGGGTTAGTTAGTTAGTTGTCGTTGGGAGTTGAAGTTAGAGGTAGGAAGTTAGCTTTTGGCTTATGATGAGAACTCGGTGAGACGCGCACGCGAGTGATAGACGGTGACGATGTTGGAGTATGTTTGTGAAATTTTAATGAGGCAGTAATTGTTTAATTAATTGCGTTACCCGAACCGGGGATAAATTAAAAAAGACATTCATAAACAATACCATAGTTAAAATTGAAGTTGAAGGTAAAAATTAGTTTGTTTATCTTCAAGAAAATAATAGTGCGTAAGCAGATTTGAATAAAGTTAACAGTTGTTACGTAATAGTAGTATCAAGTTTAGCGCGTGTTCTGATAACGAGATTTAGTTAAAACTATTTGTGGGATCACCTTTTAAGTGAACGAAGGGTTCATTGTATATTAAGCCAAAGTTTAAGTAACGTTATACGACATTGAGAAGTTTATTTGTATAAAGGATTAAATTGTTTTAAAAGTTGCAAGAAATTTTAGAAGGCAACCAAACGTATGCAGTTTATTACGTGTTATTAGACTATTTGTGGGTGCACAGTAAGGAATAAGTGTTCGTGAAATTGTGAAGCGATTGTTATGTGCTTCAGGCAATTTTAAGGAATTACCAATGGACTACATATAATCAATTTACGGGAGAATAAAGAAGAAAGGAAAAGAAAGGAATTACCAATGGACAATTTTTAAGTAAGAGTTAGATTTAAGATTATGAAAAACTCATTTAAGCACGTTTATCTTTTGGTAGATTTATTTGTGTATTGTTGGTTAAGTATTAATTTAGTTCCGAAAGATAATCGTTCTTGAGTAATATTGTATCGTATTGTTTTTTTTGTTAGTAGTAAGGATTTTTGCAGTAAGGCAAATTGGTATTTTTGGTGGTTTAAGTTCTCCACCAAGCGAGTGTAATATATGTAAATATTTGTGTTTTATTTTATTTTGTATAGGACAATATAGTTACCGTTGATTGTTATTTTGTTGTTATTCATTTATTGGGTGACCTACTTTCGACAATTACAGTAGTAAGCTTTAATATTTTGATCTGCTTTTATTTAGAAGTTTTCAAAATTAATTATCGAATATTGAATGACAAGATATTTTATTCATTAATAAATAGGAACCTAACGTTATATGTGTATACGAGGGATACGCAGAAAATATTCAGTTACCGTATTATAACTTTTGTTTTGGATATTTTAGTTTACGAGGTGTGTTCAAAAAGTTGTTAATGACCTGGGTAGTGCTAAATTTATTTGAGTTGAATTGTTTTGGACGAGTGTTTGTTTTAGAACCTTCGTATATGAGTTTACCGAGTAAGCACAATCCTACTTTCCACAATCAAGTAGGGTTAATTAACATCCAGCTTAAGACAATTACATTAGCAAAGTTTCGGTTGTGGTGGCGCCTAGAGACATATTTTCCCGAATTGAGCTACTTGAGTATAAGTGTAAGGTGTTTGAGCTTATTAATCATCCATTTTACTTATTATTTCGACCACGCATATCTCCCTGTTAGCTGGCTTGGCAACCCGCTTACATTAGTAAGCCTACACGACGCCTAGTGCGGTTTGGACGTGTAACAAGTTAAGGGGATAAGTGAAGACGTAATTTTAGCCTATTTTCTACAACTGTCAAAAAATGTACGATCTTCAACACTATGGTCAAAATGATCCATGCTTCGATCAACTATTTTAATAAAAGAAGATTTGGATATAAAATTTCCTAAATTAGTGGCATTTTTGAAAAAAAAGGGAGCTGGATACAAACCGAAGAACGCTGCTACTTTTACCAGAGGAAATTAATAATTTTATCATCGAAGCACCGGATAAATAGTATTTAATGTCTAAGGTATTTCTCTATTTAGTATTAATATTTTTTACTATTAATTCGTTGTTATGGTTTAGGTTGCTTTAATTATTGCTATCGGTGGTGCTTGCCGGTGTGATGAATTGTGCCAAATGGCTGTTAAAGACGTTCAAGATAAGGGAGATGTTATAGTAATAACCCTTCCAGATACAAAAACCAAAATGCATAGAGTATTTATAATCACAAATAATACTATTAGAAGCATTAACGTTCTTGAATTGATTAGAAGATATGCCTCTCTGAGACCGACTAAAACAGACGATTCACGTTTCTTTATTTGTTATGACAAAAGAAAATGTTCAGTGCAAATGGTGGGAAAGAACACCATGACAAAAACACCCCACAAAATTGCTAAATACTTGAAGTTACCCAATCCGGAACTTTATACAGGACACAGTTTAAGAAGGACTTCTGCATCACTATTAGTTGAAGCCGGTGAAGACATACTCACAGTGAAAAAGCATGGGGGCTGGCGATCGACAATGGTTGCAGAAGGTTATTTAGACCAATCTTATTTCAAAGAAATGCCAAGTTGCTAATCAAATTACTAATGGACCAACTTCTTCATCAACTATTATATCAGATATTTCTTCACAAACTTCTTCTGCAATACATGTCTCTTCCAACATTTCCTTCGGTTACAATACGAAGAATATCCCTGCTAATTTCACGAATCCAATTAGTTTTAATAATCTTACAAATTGCATAATTAATTTTTTCAATGAAAAATCTTAATTTAGTTTATTTAAAATGTTAAATAAAAATTAATGTAAATTCACACTAATAAATATAATAAAAAATTAATTTTTTTAGCGGGGCCAAAATATTTTGCCTCCCTAGGGAGGAAAAGTGGCACTTTCGTCACGAAAATTAGGGAAGAAAATTGAATTTTCGATAAAAGTGTTGGAAAAACATTTTTATATTGGATGATAAGTGCCTATTACTATTAAAATAGTTATTTTCGTAACTAGTGCGCTGTTTATACATTTCTTGCTGTGAGGCCGTTCTTTTTTATAAAATATAAGGTCGAGCACCAAAAATGTGACAGCACACGTGTTGCGAACAAAATTTTTTGTAATCGTTTACATAAAATTAGAAAAAAATTAAATTTTGAAATATTTGATGACAAATGTCAAATTAAATACATAAACAAAAAAGTTTATATATTTAGTTGTATACCACTTTTTTGTTTATATAATTAAAAGTAACGATTACAAAAAATAATTATTCCATCTGGATTTGAATAATCCGCTTTTTTACGCGACCAATGAAAATAGTTAGTGAAAGACCAATCACAAACGTCTTGTACTTCCTCCGTCCCTAAGAGAGGGCGTCATTTTGCACCAAATTTTCCTCGTGAAGATAGTCATCTATTGGTTTTATTTAGGGTTCAGATTAAAACAAAGTGACAACTTTCAATTGATCAAATTTTTCATTGACGTAAGGTGAAGGCAAACTATTTGCATTGAAATATAAAGTAAAATACTCCATACAATTGATTCAATAATATTTTATAATCGCCAGAGGTTGATCTGTAAGAATTTAGAATAACATTTCTGTTCTCTCCTTGTTTCCATCAGACTCCACATACCTTTCATTAAAGGAATGGAATAAATGGCAATTTCCCAGATAAGTAGTACATCTCACTCAGAATTCTATATTCTTTTCATCCAGATTGCACAGCCTCGGCTAATTCCTATTGTTTCAACCCAAAATTAACGCGTTCTACTCCTAGCAGCTAGTATACCTTATTATACTATTTTATAACGCGCCCTTAACAAATCGATTAAAGAACAACTAATCTGTCTTTTAAATGAAAAATCAATCATCTTAGCACTCATATTCTTTTAAAAAATATAAATTTATCCATGTATGTATTATTCTTTTTAAAACTCTCAACTATCCATTTTGGTGGTTTGCTAGTGACAATCAAAATAATTCTCAAATATGACAAAAAAATGAAGACACTAAATGTAAAGTATAAATTGATTTGCGATACTCACGTCAACTGTCATTTTTTAAGTTATATATTTTATTCGAAATCTTTTATAATGAAGGGCGTACAATTTTTAATTACAACAAGTTTTTTTGGAGCGGCATTTTTTGTAATTTGTGTCTATTATGACAAGTATCGCCATGAAGATCCATTTTTTAATAGAAAACTAAGATCAAGAAGACGTAAATCTATTATGTTAAAAGAAAGAAAGAAATCGGAAATTCTAAAAGTGGAGGAAATTGAGGATAAAGAAGCAATGATTTTTCAAGAGATACAAACCGCAGAAAGATTTATGACAATGCAAAATCATCAAAAAGCCGTTACACATTTTGCGAACGCGATAGTTTGCTGTGTTGATCCATATAATTTGCTAAAAGCATTGAATCAGTCATTGCCATACGTGGTATATGCACATCTTATTGAAAAGCTAGAACAAACATTTGGGGATCGACTAGAAAAATTTAAAAGTAATCAACAATTAAAATTGTTGTTAGATACTCGCAATGTTTGTGAATTTCAAGAGAGAAAATCGCTTTAAAGAAATATCCTTAAACTTTTAGAACACAAGTTGAAAATGCTTGTATTATTTATACCGAAAATAGATATCAGGGTCAAGTTTAAAAAATCCCACGTTATAGGGTAATCTACTGCGCACCTTTAATATCCTTTCCAGTTGTGCACATTTTAGTACAGTTTCAATTGAAATAACGTTCATTACTGGTTGTGGTAATAGTATGAAAATGAATTTAAAGTTTAGTTATATAAAAATTATATGTACAAAAAATTATAATTAAAATACACAATGTAAGTATAATATTGTTAAGAAATTATTGTTGAAAAGTAAAAAATTGGAGATGCCGGGGATCGAACCCGGGGCCTTTCACATGCAAAGCGAACGCTCTACCACTGAGCTACATCCCCTACTGCTTTCACATTTTCAGTATTATGTATATATGTTCATATTTAGTAACGTTTAAAATAGTTATTAGAATATTTAAAATTATTTTACAAATTAAATAAATAAAAATTTTAAATATTAAAATATAATATAAGAAATACTTCAATTAGATCATCCAAAATACTCACAATAAAATAATCAGATCTCTTATAATTGGGTAATTTATTGTATTCATGAAAGTGCAGTAACATGGATAAGTACCTAATATATTTTTGGTTAATTTAAAAATTAAATACATACCTATTGACCGATTAACTAATAGTTATTAAAAGCCTTTTAAAGTAAAAGCTGCAGTTTGTCAATAAGCGCGACAGAGCTACATCGCTAAAATTAATCGCAAAGATAATACCTACTCAATACTGATATATCTAATACTGAAGAAATAATGTAACAATGAAGGCTTAGTGTTTAATAATTTAGTATTACAAGACATTTGAGATTTAGCTTACATTTTAATAAAAAAAAATGAGTCAGCCAACTCGAAAAACTTTCCTACCTTAAATAAGTAGGTAAACAGGCCTAGCGTAAATTATTAAAAAACTGAAGCACTTTTATAGATCCACTAAATTTAAATTGTAACATGTACTTATGTAGTTGTGGGTGAATTTTGTTAAATAAAAACATTTATTGAATTAAAAAATATTGTGGCCAGCACATGACTTTCTTATGTTTGTGTCCATGTTGCTTTAGCAAAGAGTGTCCTATACAGGGTGTGGCGCGAAGAGCTTTGATTAAAAGTAATGGCGGATACAGTTATGTTAAAAATCTGAAATTACGAAGCTGTAGGTTTTGGATGACGCTGAGTTCAAATATAATATTGTCCTGAATGTGGCACTTCCGGTTATACCGGAAGTAGACGTCAACTTTGTTATTTTCAATGGAACCTAATATTTTTTATTTTATTTTCGAATTCTACATGAAATTCTAGATAAAATTTGTGCACAATGTACTATACCAAAAATGAAGTATTTTCGAGACATTTCGATTTTTTAAAAATTTTGAAAAATCCTAGTCCACATTGAAGAACCGATATCTCCATTAATAACGAAGTTAGTGACGTTAAATTGTAACCAATAAACAACAAGTGCTTGTCCGTTAACTCTATATATCCATCTCATTGATATTTCACACAGGGTGTTTTAAACTTAGCCGCCAACATGTACAATTTAAATCATTTATAAGTTGCTTACTGTAAGTAGAACACCCTGTATTTTATTACATTTTCCGCTGTATTTTTTTAAGCCAATTCGTTTGGTATCAGTATTCCCTATACCTAAATCCAACCATTTTTGTGATATTTCATGACTGTCAAAGATTTGATAGTTAGAACGTTAATTGTTTATGTTGTTTTGACAGTTTTCTTTACCAATTTGTATTTCATAGTAAATAATGGCAAATGTAGGATTTACTAATGATGATTTTTTAAATCTTATTATTATTTACGGCGAGTGTAATAGAATTGTTGAACGGACTTGCCATGTTTTTGCAGAAAGATATCCAAATCGACCAAATGCAACTGGTGATATTGTAAGAAGATTGCTTAAAAACTGCCATCAGTTTGGTCAATTTAAGGCAAAAATTAAGAAAAATAAACCACTAGTGGACAGTGACATAAACGAAATTAATGTTTTGGGTTATTTTACGGCCTCTCCAAATCCCTCCATTAGAGATTGTGAGAGAGATCTTACTTTATCGACGAGAACAATTCATCGCATTTTAAAAAAACAAATGGAAACCATTTTCATATCATTTGGTGCAACACTTACAATTAGGTGATCTTCCTCGAAGGGTAGAATTCTGTGAATGGTTTTTAATGAAGACCCAAGAGGATTAAAACTTCTTAAAAAAAGTTATATGGTGTGATGAAGCAAAGTTTAACAAAAATGGATTATTTAATCAACATAATTCCCATTTTTGGTCTAATTAAAATCCACATGTTAGTAGAGAACGTTATTTCCAAGATAGTTGGAGTTTTAATGTTTTTTGTGCAATAAAAGACGATAAAATTTTAGCATTAAAATTTTATGATGAAAATTTAAATGGTACAAGATATTGCCAAATTTTAGAAGAAGCCATACTACCAGCGTTACATACTTTAAGAAATGGAGAGGCGGCTTCAGCTTGGTATCAGCAAGATGGAGCACCACCTCATAACCTTGGGCCTGTTGCTCAGCATCTTTACGACATGTTTGATGATAGATGGATTGCCAATCAGGGTCCGTTTCGTTGGCCAGCTCGCTCTCCTGATTTGGCTCCTCTAGATTTTGGTATTTGGGGTTACATTAAAAATCAGGTATTTTCCAAACCTGTTACGACAAAGGAAGATATGATGCAGAGAGTCTTACTTGCTTCTCTAACACCCGACCATATTTCCAGAATTACAAGACATAACTTAATGAAAAGGATTCATAAATGTTTAGAAGTAGATGGTGTTAATTTTGAACACTTATTACAAAACTTTTTTTTGTTCAATATTACATTTAGTTATTTTTGTTTGTAAGTTATCTGATTAAATTAATACAAAATTCCTAGTCAACGTTTTTAATGATATGCACAATTAATAATTCTTTCAGGCTATTGGTTACTTTTCAGAATTAATAACTTATGACAAAATAACAAAATATCACCTTAAATAGTGGAAATCATGGCCTACCCTTTACTAATGTTGAAATAATTAAGTGTTGTTATGTTTTAACTAAGATAATGAAATATCTCAAAGGTGGTTGGATTTAGGTATAGGGAATACTGATACCAAACGAATTGGCTTAAAAAAATACAGCGGAAAATGTAATAAAATACAGGGTGTTCTATTTAAAGTAAGCAACTTATAAATGATTTAAATTGTGCATGTTGGCGGCGAAGTTTAAAACACCCTGTATGAAATATCAATGAGATGGATATATGGAGTTAACGGGCAAGCGCTTGTTGTTTATTGGTTACAATTTCACGTCACTAGCTTCGTTATTAATGGAGATATCGTTATTCAAGGTGGACTAGGATTTTTTCAAAATTTCTCGAAAATACTTCATTTTTGGTATAGAATACTGTGCACAAATTTTATCTAGAATTTCATGTAGAATTCGAAAATAAAATAAAAAATATTAGGTTCCATTTAAAATAACAAAGTTGACGTCTACTTCCGGTATAACCGGAAGTGCCACATTTATATTTAACTCAATCAATATATATTTGAACTCAGCGTCATCCAAAACCTACAGCTTCGTAATTTCAGATTTTTAACATAACTGTATACGCCATTACTTTCAATCAAAACTCTTCGCGCCACACCCTGTATACTCTGCATATTTTTAATTTCCCCGTATTCCACTTATATGAAAGGTATACAATTTAGTCTTATTTCTTTATTATATACACCGTGGCAAACAATTGAAAAATCATTGAAATGTTAAAATATAATTTTCTATTTATGAATGTTGCAGCAGAGGGGGTAAGATGAGTATAGTAAGCTAATTTTATTTGTTTTTCCATGTGATTTCAACATAACAATTTGTTAGTTATATTAGATTCATCGTTATACATTTATATTTAAACGATAATTTTGTTATTTTAATATTTCCAAATTAAGCAATCTTACCCTCACAAGCGGAAAAATACTTTTGATATGAGCCTAAGATGGCGAAAGAAAAATCGTTATCTCAAAAATATATTTTATTACCTACTTGCATTCGCAAAAGTCACAAACGCATAACTTTGCGCTTTAATTCTGCTGCAGTCAGACCAGTACAGGCAGAAGGGGGAATGCTATAAGTAAAAAAAAAAAATCCGGCACGAAGAACATGCGTACCAAAACCTCATCTTCACCTAAATAATGCTAAATTCTTCTATATCTCCAACATAATCGATATCATATAATCAATTGATATGGAGGAATCAGACGAGTCCTCGCCATCATCAAATTTTATTTTTTTTAGATGGCTCTTTTTCCGTCTCTGTTGGAGTCTCTTCTTGTTTTGCTTTTCAGCTTTCTTTCTTTCTTTCTTTGACTTTCTGCTCTTCCGATTTTTTCTATTTTTTCTTCTCTATTTTTTTCTCAGCTTCCCTATTTTCCAAAGCATTCTTCACAGGAGACTTAGTTATGTGCAACAACGGTAACCTCTTCTGTGTTTTCTCTTTGTAAGCTGCAAGGGGCAAAAAGGTAGCTGAGGAAGTATTTTGCGATGATCCTGCTACCTCACTGTCCACATTTGATGAGTGTGCATAATTACATGATGTCGTTCTGTCGTTCAGTGGCCACAATCGGTGGTGATGTGATGTCTTTAGGTGGCTGTATTATTTCTGTGTCCCCGTTCGTCGAGGCTTCGAATGGATTCTCTGTAGTGTTTGACGGCGCGGTGAGAATTCAGTGGAACCAAGCCAGTTGCTTTAAAACCTTTTTATTGTGGCAAACTTGCCATAAGCAACATTAAATATTCTTGTTACTTCTTTAACGGTAATGACTTGTGGATGTGATATCAAATAGTCATTACATGCCCGACCATAACCGGTCAAAAATGGGCGTAACAAGCGACGCCCATCGGATGAGGAGGAAAACCCAGCACAGTTATATAGTTTTGTAGAGTAGCGTGTGGGGAATGGTTGTCCATAAAGAGCACACTGTGGTTTTCCTTGCAAGGTCTTACATTGTTTATAAAATGTTGTAACCATTAGAGAAAAGTCTCTGCAGTCATCCACCCTGACATAATGTAAAGCAAAACCTTGGCAACAAATCAACCTAGGTATCTAACTAGATTTCTAATGACGAATCGCGCCATTTCGCATCTGGGATTTTAAAACTTCGGGATGAATTTTGGTATATTTTATCTCGGAATGACAAAAAGCATATGCAGTGTGTCCAGTACAAAATTATGTACATGGAGACATTGGAAACCGTTGGAGATACGAAGTCGGTTAAATGGAAGAAAAGTTGCGTATTTGTCTGCCCAAAAGAATCTAGGTTTATTTTACTTCAAATCGATACCGTTATGTAGATCTAGGACGAAAAACAAAAATGTGCATTTTCGAAAAACCATAATATTTTCTTTATTTTGGAAGGTAAGGTCGTCAAATTTTCAAGATAAAGGTAAGAGGATATGGCGATTTTAAAAATGGTATCAATAAAATTCTACGCCTACGTTGCGAACGGCCAAAATCAACTTTTGCTTTTCTTACGAGCGCCATATTAAGTTTGTGAATTTTTAAAATCTTCATTGGAAATGCTCTTCAACCATGCATAACATACGTATGTTCGGTCAAGATAAATCATGAAAAATAACAAAGTTAAGATTTCATGGTAGTAGGCTTTGATATTTTTATTCAATTTTCTCATAGTGGGCTTTGCTTTGCTGTCTCTTTCTTAATTATCTAACTGTCAACTGCGCTCAGTGTGATCCTAGTCTCGTACTGTGCAGTCACACGTCTTTGTTCTGTGACGATTCAAAATGGTCCATAGAAAATCCCGTCAAATATGAAGTGCGCATTGTTTTAGTTTGATTGAACATTGTGCACCATTTCGTTACTGAAAACCTCGTTCATGGCATCTTCGCCATAATCTTGATTTAATTGCCTAAATTTTAATAACGCGAACATTTTGTACATTCAGAAAACTAATAACAATGGCTAAACATAACGCACTTCACATTTGGCGGAATTTTTTATGAGCGCCACGATATAAGTCGTCGTGCATGGCCGCACAGTAACGAGTCTCGACTCACACTAAGGCCAGGGACATAGGTAACTAGCGCGCACTTAGTCACGGTGGTGAGGTACCGGCGCCGGTCCTAAATGCTCAAACATTCTTTATTTTCTGGATGACCATAATATGATACGTTGGTAGGTTTGTTCTCTGTCGTGATGCGAAAGCTGAAGAAATGTATTAGGATAAATATCCAGAAAGACAACCTGGTAGAGTTATGTTAGCCTTTGCCTGAAAGACAATCTTGTAATTTACGGGAATTCTGCAAAGGTAAAGAGGAACAAATGTTCAGACGAAAATAAAGAAAATTTGGTTATACAAAGCGTGGTTGAGATACCTCGTACGTCTTTACGTCAGATTGAACAAATAACAGTTGTCGCTTGGCCAACGGCAGGTAGCATTTTACATCCTCATAAATATCACCCCGATTGTAAACGGCCCTGCTAGGATCCCCAGAACGGCGATGCGATTAGAAGAATGGCATTTTGTCAGTGGTTTATTTGGAAAAATAACGAGATACCTTAGAATCCCTTTGGTGTGATGAGAGCAGATTTACTAACTATGGGCTATTTAATCGCAAAAATACGGTTTTTGGTCAGATGTAAATCCGCGGGTAGTTCGTCAAGTTAGGTGGGGACGTAACGTCTGGTTAGGTACCCACGTGATTTAGCCGTCTTTTTTCCCTAAAAAAATTATATTCCGCGAGATATTTTGAACCCTTACAAACTAACATAGCAGAAGAAATTATGGAGCTTCCATTGGCTACCTTGAAAAACATGTTTTTTGAAGAAGACGGCACATATGGACAGATTATCACGAACTTCTTAAATGACGAATTTTCAGTCAAGCCAGCCTGGGACCAGTAAAATGGCCTACGATATCCCCTGATACAGCACCTCTTAATTTTTTTTGTGGGGTCACCACAAAAATCAAGTATACTGTAGGTCCTACGACACCGCAAAGGAATTATGACAAGGTGTTAGAGAACTTGTTAACAGTCTCACTCCACAACTGATAAGACAATCCTGCGAATCAGTAGTGAGACGATGTGCGTTCTGCATGCGAGAAAACGATGGATTATTTGAACACTTACTTTAATCCTAAAATGCTGTAGTTTCTTAATTTTCAATATTCGTTGTATGAATAAAGAGCGTTGAAAGGTTTGTACAACCCTTAGTTTTGCTGATTCACAGTAAAATTGTGCAAAATATCAAAACCTACTATCATGAAATCTTAATTTAAAATTCAAAATTCAAAATGGCGCCCATAAGAAAAACGAAAGTTTAGTTTGACCGCAACATAGTAGGCGTAGAATTTTTTTATAGCATTTTTAAAATCGCCACATCCACTTACCTTTATCTTGAAAATGTGATGACCTTAACTTTCAAAATAAAGAAAATATTATGGTTTTTTGAAAATGCACATTTTGGTTTTCCCCCTAGATCTACGCAACGGTATCGATTTGAAGTAAAATAAGCCTAGATTCTTTTTGGGCAGACAAATATGCAACTTTTCTTCCATTTAACCGACTTCGTATCTTCAACGATTTCCAATATCCACGTGGAAATCATTTTATACTAGACACGCTACATACTGCGGGACTGAAGAACTACTTTTAATCCCGCGAGTGAATGTTGTAACCCCAGATCAGAAGCAGAATTAATTACATTCACATCCATTACTTTATACTTTTTAGATATTTTTAGGTCGCACACACTTTTGAAGGGTGCTTTGATTGAACTCAGGTAGATTCATGTTTACTATTGAACTAATCTATGAGGAACATGTTGCTATTTATATTAGAAAAGTATGGCGTTGAGCAATAACAGGGTTCAACCTGTTAACTTTAGATTGTGTTATAAGTCACGCAATTCTAAGAACTTTTGTATAACCTCAACTCCAGGAAGTGGTTCTCTTTTTAGATTTCTAGGAATTGATCACCTTCTGGTTTCTTTCTTAGCTAGAGGCATTAAAGAGGTTAATAAAGTTTGGTTCTATTTTTAGATTTCGAGGAATTGTGATGACGGCTTCTGGTTTGCAAGATTTGGTCTGGTTCAATAATCTTTAAGAGATCAATGAAATTTAGTTTTCTTTTGCTATTGATCTTGAAGAAGTCGATTAACTTTGGGGTAAGACCCCTCCCATTATGTGAGTTCCACTTTTATGGTTCTATTTTTATGTTTCTAAGAATAAACCAACATCCAGCCCAATCAATTAACTTTGACCTTGAAGAGGTCGATTCATTTCGGGCTAAGACCCCTTTCGTTTCCGGGAACTAGGTCTATTTTTTTATTTCTAAGAATAGATCAACAACCGGCCCAGGTGAATAAACTGACCTAAGCCAATAACCTTGAAATGGTTAATGAACTTTGCACTGGTTCTATTTTTAGATCTTTAATAACTACCAAGTCCCCCCCCCCCAGTATTGACCTCTACACGTTCTGTCTTTCACACTTATTGTACTTTCCCTAATGTCCCTCTCTCTCTTACATATGTTAATTCCCTATGCGACCCAAGATCCTCACAGTTATACTACTAGTATGGAGAGGGTTATCAGGAATTCTAGTGGCTTCCTGAAATCATGTAAGTGAGATCACATGAAATAGCAGATGTTTCTGTACTATTGAAAATTTCACCAATTTATGACTAGAAAAAGAAAACCGAAATTTTTGGCCCGTGGTAAGGGTGATGGAACCTTCCCGGCTGGTATTGGGTACACATGTGTTTCACCTTATATTTTAAGTACGCTTTAACAATATCGTTTTAGCTCAGGTAGTAAATCCTTCGTTAGCAAGCATTTTCAGTGTAAGTTTGTATTTAAACATAAGCAAATTAGGTCGCAGGTTCAAGGTAGAGTAGAAAACGCTTTTATTGTTCAATCAACATTGGAGTTTAAGAAAATTCGATGACGACCACAATACGATTACATATATAATTTAAGTTTTATAAATCTTTTGTGTTTTCATATTTCATTTCTGTAAATATTTTACGGCCATTTTATTATTTAAGGTGGGAAAGTTTTTTTTCTACATAATGTTAATCTCTATATTTTACCCATTCGGGGTAGAAACGACTCTTCCATAAAAAAAGATTACGAAGACAACATGAGTAGAATGGGTGCAGAATAGGGCTGATCATCGCATGTGCAAAACACTGTATCTAAATATAACACATTATTTTTTCCAATTTAAAACATCGAGTCTTCCATTAACACTTCCAATTATAGCCCATGATAGAACCCAGGCAGAAGTTAAAAAATTATTAATAAGATATATTATAAATAATTTAAAAGTAGTCCATTACAGAAAAAAGTTAATTACTCGCAATGCTTTGCAAACCATAAAATATTAACTCCTTAATTGGCAATGCTAATTAGAGAGAACATGAAATGTAAAGCGATTAAACTACGCGAAGCTATTTTTTCTACATTTGCGATTCCAATTCACCGTTGAGAAATATAGGTTTGTTCTACCTACCTCAGCCTATTCATGCACACCAGCGCCAATAACGTAAAACGCGTATAAAAAACGAAGTAAATACTAATGTAACTCACGCGTCAGTACCATTCCCTTAAATCAAAAAACAGTAACGTGCATATTTCAGCATTTTTCTTGCGAGTATAAACGTCTCATACAAAGCATACCTAGCAGTGTACGTGATTCTAATGAAAATCATTAGTCCATACACTACTAGATGGCGCCACAAACAAATTCAAATTTTGGGGCAAGGGTGCTAAGACCCGAAATCAAGTTGCGTAGCCCTATACCTGTCTTATAAGTTAGCATTAGGAAGTTCAAATTTATCGCAATAAATAATCAGAATGTAGAGACTTCAATACAAATTCAAATTTCCCGCCAAGGGGGCGAAGCCCCGAAAGCAAGTTACGAAGCCCTATACCTGTCCTATAAGTTAACATTAGCCCCCCCCCCTCCTATTAGAATACAAGTTCAAATTTATCGCAATAAACAATCAGAATGTGGTGACTTAAACACAAATTCAAATTTCTCGCCAAGGGGCGAAGCCCCGAGAGCAAGTTGCGAAGCCCTATACCTGTCTTATAAGTTAGCATTAGTCCACTTATTAGAATACAAGTTCAAATTTCTCGGAATAAACAATCAGAATGTAGACTTAAATACAAATTCAAATTTCCTCCAAGGCGGCCAGGGGGTGAAGCCCCGTAAGCAAGTTGTTGGGCAAGGGGGCGAAGCTCTGAGAGCAAGCTCCAAAGACCTATCCTGTCTTACAAGTCAGCATTAAGGCCCCCTTATTAGAATAAAAATTCAAATATCTTCCAAAACAAAATGGCCGAGGGTTTTGGTTATGACTCATAATTAAAAGGGTTATTATGACACAATTTAATTATAACAAAATGGCCGAGGGTCTTGATTATGACGCTTAATGAAAAGGGTTATGATGATGCAATTTAATTGTCTCATAATTATAATAATTGCTGGTTTATAACTCATAATTAAAAACCATGCCCCCTTATTAGAATACAAATTCCCCGCCACATGCAGAGACTTAGTCCTCCAATCAGAGCACAGCTGTTGAGTAGTGGGGCTAAGAACCAATCAGAAGCCAAGAGGTGTGGGCTCAACCAACAAGGTAAAAGGACGGGGGCGTGGTCTAGTCTTAGCCACGCCTTAATACATGTACAACCAATCAGGTAAAAGGAAATGGGCATGGCCCCACCATAATGACGCCATAAGGGGCTTATCTAGTCTTAACAGCTGTCTTAACCCTGCCAAAATGTCCGCTAGACCACACCTTAGGGACACCCAACACCATTAACCAGGAAGTTAGATAGCCAATAAGGATCCTAATATTACCAAAAGGACCTTAATTAAGGGCTAAAATTTAGCCAATGGGTTGAAAAATGTCCCCGAAAAGAAGCCGACCCCACTCCTAGCCCCACCCCAGACCCCAGTCAGACCCCACTCCACCCCCACCACTTTTAATTGATTATGACGTCACGTCCCTATTCTGCACCTATTCTACTAATATATATAAAAAAAAATTGTAGATAGATACAGTTGCCGGTTAAAACATATTTTTGCAGAAAAATTAGCGGGCGAAGCTGGTAAAAAGTACTTATTTATATAAATACAATTACATTGATCTTTCCCATTTGGTTTCGTGCGCCTCCTGCAATAATACTAATTACAGTGAAATAAATAATTACTATAACGTGCATGTATAATGACGAAATACACACATAGATATATAAAAGCTAATACATTTTTTGTATATTTTATAGTGATTCTATTGCAGAATTATTAAATGTTATGACTGTTTTGCACGTGAGTGAAAACTACGATCAATGTAGGTAATAGCGTATCCATATCTTACTGCAAAATATTAAACAATTATGTACGTTAACGATTTAACGAAACGGTTACTTACGAAAAATATATCAAAAAAGTCGATGGTTAAACCGTACTCACATAATAGTAAGCAATATATTCGCAATATGTAACAATACATAGAACATGTTATTTCATTTTCTGTTGATCTTCTTACCTTTTGCCTTTCGATTTACATTTACATTCAAGCTCTTTCCAAGAGAGGGTTTATTATATGACTCAAAGCAATATTGTTAAATGTTTCATTACGGTTATGTCATGTCAAAGAATAAGTTATCTCTTTTATTTTTATTTCTTAATACCTTATAAGTAACATTACGTATAGTGTGCAAACACGTTCAGTCATATAACGTTATAGTAGGTGCGTTTTATTTATTGCGTGTCATGTTCATTTACCGAAAGTTGCATTTCGCTCATTAGTAAATGTTATATTGTTTTTACTGGTGTATAGATATTTTGACCGCAAACACTCGTAGAACATTTTAATGTAATCGCTATTCAATTTTATGCGTTATTGCGACCAAAGAGCACTTTTAAAATTTTTATCGCACCTGAAAGAAAATTATATTTACTCCTCTCGCACCTTAGCAAATCTACAGACACCAAAAATCACTACAGCCCATACATTAAGGTCATAAATGCGTATATAAAATTTGAATGCCATTTTTGAGATATCGGACCCGAAAGATTTATCTGGCACACACACTCTCACTCACTCACTCGCTCTTTCGCTCACTGACTCACTTACTCACTCAGTCATTTATTAACTCACTCACTCACTAACTTACTCGATCACCGACTCACTCATTCAGTCACAAACCCACTCACACTCATTCGCTTATGTAGACTCAGGGGACTTCAAAACGGATATTTCCGGTCTCAGTTCACTTTAGAATTTTTTAACCCATGACAATAACTTTTCTTTTAGGTGGAAAGTTAAAAATTAGGATAAATGTCATGTTTTAATACGTCGTTATGGCCCTATACGATAATTACCGTATAACAGTCTACGCATTCGAAACCTGCTCTATACGAATGTTTATTATTAAGATAACCGTCAAGTAAACTGGAGATAAATTTAAGGTGTCGATCTAAAACCAGTTATAGAAACAAAATGTAAAATCAAGCCTGAGATATTGGTTTGAAATCAACCCTGTCACAAGGACCTTAGATTTATAAACAAAATGTAATTGAATAATTGATTTGAATACGTAAGATATGTTTAAAGCAAATGTAGTGATAATTATATTTAACATGTTAATAACAAATTATTAGGTTTTTGTTATGAACGAATAAGTTCAAAAGTAAATATGTAATTAAAAATTATTATTAATTTTATTAAATAGGTACATAAATAAAAACTTTACCTAAAGTAGGATTTGAACCTACGACCTGTACTTTGCTAGAGTACCGCGCTAACCAACAGCGCTATCGAAGTACAAGTCCCAATTATTAATTATTTATTAACTATTAATGTTAATAACAGGTTAGGACAAATAAAAACATAAACAAGGTTTTGATATTAAAAGACTCACAGATAAAGATAAATCTAATGTTGGTCATACCAATGCCTTTAAAAGTAAATGAAATACAATTATGGTGTTTACGTTCTTTGAGCGGCTTGTTTCCTTATTCATTAGCTATTTATCATACAAAAAATCCCTGTAATCCGTCAGCAGAGGAAACCCATTATATATTTCCAGTTCAAAATAACAATTACTGATCGCTTACAGTTTACAAAACCAACTTGTAATATCTATATATATATATATATATATATATATATATATATAGGGTTAGTCACGCTGAACGGGACGGAACCTAGCGGTAAAACGGTAAATGGTATTAAAAAATCGTTTGACACAAGTATGTAGGTCTATTTGGTCTACAAATTAAAATTAGTGTGGAATATACAGGGTTACTCAAAAAAAAAGTTAAATATCAAAGTTATGTTTTTTTAAATGGACCACCCTGTATTTTATTACTTTTTTGAATCCTACTTATAAAATAATATATATTTATTCAAGTAACCCTATATCTAAGTTGGATAGTTTTCGAGTTATTCAATTGTTTCTAAAAATGTAGAGTAATTGAAAAAAATTAATTATAACTTAACAGAAATTTTTTAATTAAATTGCTTTTAGATTTCGATTCTACACTTCTTGAACTGTCTATCAGAATAATTACAATAGTGAAAATAATATGCAGGGTGTTCCTAACTTCAACTTTGATTTTCTCCAAGTATTTGGTGCTATTACTTTGTTATTTTAAATAGGACACCCTGTATTTTATTCCTTCCTGAGAAGGAAATTTAATACTCTTTTAAACTGATATAAGGTTCCTATCCCAATTTTCAGTATTTTCCGAGATATTTCCATTATTTTACCAATATGGATAAATATTGATGGTTTTATAGCAAATACTGACAAGATAGCCTTGAATACAAAAGGAAATAAATTAAAATTTACATATTAAAGAAGTATTTTTTTTAAATGAATCACCCTGAACTTTGTTACATTTTTTAATTGGTCACCGTATACTCAAATTTGATACTTTCCGAATTATTCATTTTTTTCTAAAACTGTAGAGTAACAAAAAAAGTTAATTGCAACTTAATACAGACTTTTTGATTAATTCGCTCCTTGGACTTTCTAATAAAATAAGTAAAATTGTATGTTCCAAACTTTAACTTTGATGTGCATCAAGTTTTTAGTGTTATTATTAAATGGAACACCCTGTATTTTATCCCTGCATGAAAACGAAAATTTAATATTATTTTCCCTATCCGAATTTTCTTTATTTCCGAATTATTAGCATTATTTTATCAGTATGCGTAAATGTTGAAGATTTTATATAAACTCTAAGTAGGCTTTGAGAAAATTAACAAATAAAACATTTTCTTATGTCAGATGGTAAAAACTTATTTAGTGTTGATTTCACTATTTAACATAATTAATACAATGAAAGAATACCCAATTGAAGATCGAGTAAATATGATTTTTAGCAGGTGAATGTTTTCAAAATTGCTTATTACATCACGTGTTTATGCTGAAAGATATCCTCAAAAAGATCATCCTCACAAAGAAGTGTTCGAGAGACTTTTAAACCGATTTATTGAAACTGGCAGTGTTGAATATAAAACACGAGAAATAGCAAAGCCCGTAACGGAAAGTGAAGATTTACAACTAGCACTTTTGCAATCTGTAATTGAAAATCGCAATAACACTTCGACAATTATTTCTCGAGAACTGGATATAAGTCAATCCAGCGTAAGTAGAATAATAATAAAACATAACTATCATCCGTATCATATACAAATGCATCAGCATTTGTATGGAGTGGATTTTCAACGTAGACTGGAATTTTGTCTATGGTTTCTCGACCATACGGCAGAAGATTAATATTTTTATGATAATTTGTTATTCACTGACGAAGCTACATTTCACAATAATAGACTGGTTAATAGGCATAATTTTCACTATTACGCCACTGAGAATCCTCATCAATTTAGAACAATAGATCGACAAAATCGTTGGTCCCTAAGCGTATACGGGGGACTGATAGGAGAACATGTAGTACGGCCATATTTTTTTAATGGCCATTTGAATAGAAGAGAATTTTTAAGATTTTTGGAAAACGAATTTTGGACTCTGCTAGAAGATATTCCTTTAGATGTGAGGCAAAAAATGTGGCTACAATTAGATGGTGCGCCAGCACATTCTTCAAGGAATGTGAGGGAATATTTAGACCGGATATTTGAAGATAAATGGGTAGGTCGAGGAGGTCCTAGCAATTGGCCTCCTAGGTCCCCCGACTTAACAACAGTGGACTTTTTTTCTGGGGATACATCAAAACCCTTGTGTATCACACTGCTCCAACTACCTCTGAAAACATGAAAATACGCATTAGAGAAGCATTCGCGACAATCACACCCAAAATGCTAAATAATGTGAAACGCTCATTTGAAAAGAGGATAATGCTGTGTATTCAACAAAATGGACATCACATTGAACATTTATTATAAAATGAGTTTAGTAGAGTGATTTTTAATGTTGTAATTATGTTAATTGTTATTCGTTTTATTGTTTAATTTGTAAAATTATAATATTTTCAATTTATTTGTTTTATATTTCAAGGCCACTCTTGCCAGTATTTACTATAAAACCATCAATATTTATGCATACTGGTAAAATAATGGAAATATCTCGGAAAATACTGAAAATTGGGATAGGGAACCCTATATCAGTTTAAAAGAGTATTAAATTTCCCTTCTCATGAAGGAATAAAATACAGGGTGTTCCATTTAAAATAACAAAGTAATAGCACCAAATACTTAGAGAAAATCAAAGTTGAAGTTAGGAACACCCTGCATATTATTTTACTATTGTAATTATTCTGATAGACTGTCCAAGAATTGTAGAATCGAAATCTAAAAGCAAATTAATTAAAAAATTTCTGTTAAGTTGTAATTAATTTTTCAATTACTCTACATTTTTAGAAACAATTGAATAACTCGAAAACTATCAAACTTAGATATAGGGTTACTTGAATAAATACATATTATTTTTAAAGTAGGATTCAAAAAGTAATAAAATACAGAGTGATCCATTTAAAAAACATAACTTTGATATGTAACTTTTTTGAGTAACCCTGTATATTCACACTAATTTTAATTTGTAGACCAAATAGACCTACATACTTGTGCCAAACGATTTTTGATATCATTTACCGTTTTACGCTAGGTTCCGTCCCGTTGAGCGTGACTAACCCTGATATATATATATATATATATATATATATATATATATATATATATATGTGTATAAAACCGAACTTGAAATTAAGTCTAAGATGTCGATTTCATAAATCCATAAATATATTTTAATTACTTCTCAATTATTAAATCGCTAAGTAATATTAGAAATAATCTGAAACCACTTTCTATCAAAAGATCTTCGATGTAGAAACCAGATTTAGAATTCAAGTCTAATATGTTGATTTGAATCTAGCCACTGTCAATAGAGCCTTACATTTATAAACAAGTTTCAAGAAATCATTTCAACGTGATCACCTTAGTTAATCAGCTTCTGCCGACAAACATGTTTTCAGAATTCGTTTCAACCCGAACACCTTATTCGACTTATCAGTATGCTGACCTGA
Source organism: Vesta saturnalis (assembly GCA_036346205.1). Taxonomy (NCBI): domain Eukaryota; kingdom Metazoa; phylum Arthropoda; class Insecta; order Coleoptera; family Lampyridae; genus Vesta; species Vesta saturnalis. The sequence goes on from JARFJB010001795.1 coordinate 4,197,692, forward strand.
AACCAAGTTCAGTCAGAGGGTCCTGGATACAAAAATATGATGATGAATGTCTAAAATGTTGATTTGAAGTAAGAAGTTTCGCGGCGCAAGCAAGTAAGACGGAAAGCAAAAATAACACCAAATTGTTAGCAATGTGTTCAGCATAGGCTTACTTTTAAGCTGTCAACTCCATGGCAAAAGGACACGCCTGAGCAAAATGTCACTCCAAGATACCCAGCATCAGCCAAAGTGGACCTTACATACTGCTGTATGGGTTCTAATCACCGTTTCTAGCACCAGATTAGACAGTTTGAGGTTGTCCTAAACCCCAATGAAGTCTGAGTTGGTTCTCAAGTCGTACAGCTTGTTCAAGATGCAGGATGCAGTTGACTTTCATCTCGAATTTTGATAATATGCTTCATTTTTATTTTAACTAAAATCCGGTCACCAAAGTAGTTATTAGTACGGTTACAAGCAAATTCATAAACAGATTTTAATTACTTCCCAATTACTAAAGCGCTAAGTAATATCGGAAAATATGGTGATCTGAAACCAGTTTCTATCAAAACACCTTGGATATGGAAACAAGATTTAAAACTCAAGCGTAAGATATTGATTTGAAACTAAACTGTCAAAAGGGTCTTAAATTTATAAACATGCTTGAACACACAAAGTCGATGTTGAAAATGGAAAATTGCCTTAGGGTAAATAAACAAGTTGACTTTCATTTCCAATTTCGATAATGCACTTCACCTTTTATTTTAACTAATACCACGTCAGCGAAATGGTTATTAATACTTAAAAATTATTATTGATTTTATTAAATACATAAATAAAAGTTTACCTCAGTAATTTGAACCTAACCTGTACTTTGCTAGTAAACCAACTGCGCCATCAAAGGTTCAACGATGTAAATTTTGTCTTTATTATGTAGAACATGTAAATTCTAAAATATGAATTTCAAATTATTTTATTAATGGAATTGAGCCTAGCAAGTTATTAATACGTTTACAAGCAAATCCATAAACAGATTTTAATTTCATCCCAATTACTAAAGCGCTAAATAATATCAGTAACGAGTTTAATATGGTGATCTGAAACCAATGTCTATCAGAACATCTTGCATATAGAAATAAGATTTAAAATTCAAGTCTAAGATGTTGATTTGAAACCAAACTCTGTCAAAAGGGTCTTAGATTTACAACTAAGTTTCAACACACAAATTCGTCGTTGTTATTGAAAATGAACAAATGCCTGGGGGGCAAATGAAATCAACATCTTAGACCTGCAACTTGAATCTTACCTCGATAAAAATACAGAAAATGTACAACCGCGTCACACAAATTCCTTGTTCACCAAAATACAACAATTGGCTTAGCAGTAATTATTATTTTAAACTGGAAATATATAATAAAGTTTTTCCGCTGACGGGTTACGTGAAGAATTTAACAGACAATTAATCGAAGGTAATGATTTCATCCATTAAAATTGCATGAATCTTCAACTAGTTTTAAAAATATTCCATTAGATGAGACTCCGCTGTGTTTCTTGCTTCTTGACGTATTTGCAACGACTTGTTAGTTTATTTTGTTTCGGGTTGCGTCACTCCATTGTTTATTTATTTATAGGTTTTACAGTGTTGGTACTATTACATATTTTATTGGTGACGTCAATCTCTTGAGCCGTCTGGTGTTGCGTTTATTCCTATTCATCTTTTGCAGCCTTCTTTGAACAACATATATTTCCTGATCCCAATTTAAAGTTTTTATATTTAACGATAATTTGTCTATTTGTGCAGCAACTATTTTAGGGTTCTTGCATCTTTAGTGAAAGTCTTTAAACCACAACGATTTTATATCAACGTAATGTAAAAATTGACCTCGATGAAGTCCCTGGCACGGTGCTGGGGTTAACACCCTAGGGCAAGTTTTGGAACCTTAGTGGTATTCTATGAGTTGGTATGAAGTCCCAGCATTAGAATACTACTTTCAAATTGCAGTGCAGATATGACTCTAGAGCAAATTTTGGAAACCTAATGCTGTCTTATGAGTTGATATGGGGTTGTAGTATTAGAATGGTACTTTAAATTTTAAGTTTTCTACATCTATTTTTAAAATATATCAGTAGATGGAGCCACGTGAAATGTTTCAAACTTTAGGCTTTCCCACCTTCCGTTACTTTTAAAATATACCGCTAGATGATTATATCGGTCAACTGGTCTAAACCAGTTGTACACCTTCACTCGATCAACGCACAAACACACACACACACACACACACACACACACACACACACACACACACCTGAAGGCTGGGTGGGGCTAAGGACCAATCAGATACCAGGAGGCCTGGCCTGCCCGTAGACCCTCCAATCAGAACGCACTGCCTGGGGTGGCATGCGCGCGCACGACCGATCACCTGGAAGCAGGCGCGGCGACGTCCGAGGACCAATCAGAATACAGACCTTGCGCCCCCAGCCAGAGTACAGAGTTTGGAGACTGGGCGGGGTTTTAGGAAACAAGGGTGCGTGGCGTACCCAGGGTACAGCTGAAAGTGGGCGTGGCCACGTAAGGTGAGGGGCGGGTCACGTGATCCCCAATCCCAACCACGTCCCTTTTAATTGTCATCAGATTAAAAGTGGTGGGGTATTGCTGCTCCCCTGTAAAATTGTGTTCTTCTCATAATACTTGATTAAAAATATTACGATTTTTATAATCCATCACGTCCTCGAGAAATGAAATCTGAAATGAAAGTTACGTGAACTGCCAAAAACTGCCAAAAGTAATGGCACTGTATTCAACATGCTATTTTACATCGAAATAGCAAAACCTCTGATGTGGAACAACACACAAAGTGAAAATTAAAAGGAATTAAATAATTCTAATAATAATAATTCATTAGGATAGTTATGAAACCTCTTTTTTAATACGTTCATAACGCAAATAAGTAACACTGTAAAAACAAAAACGTACGCACCCACACACATACACACACCCGCACACACTCGCACACACAAGCACATTCACACATGCGCACGCACGCACTAACGTACGCACACACCAACACACACACACTCATGCGCGCGCGAGGAGACACGCTCACACGCACCTACAAACGTACGTACACAAGCACGCACCAACACCCACACGCACACGCACACACACATGCCGATCTTGGCGAAACTTGAACTAGTGAGACGATTTAGCGTTAGAGGAAAGATAGTAAATAGGATAACCATCTATAGCTACATATGCATATGTAGGCTGAAAAGTAAAACTCGCTGAACAAAAATTGTTTCGAAACAAATAAATATGCCAAAAAATTTAAATTTATCTCTTATATACACCTACTAAATTTCGTTTTTCTATCTCAAATAATAAAAGAGTTATGAAGACCAACCATCTGGTAGGATCAGCCTGTATGGTATTCCATAAGAACAAATAGCTCTATTTGATTTTCTCTTTCTGCGCACACTGTATAACTGAAAAAACGTTTAGAAAGTGTAAACATTATTGTACCGTGAGGACCAAAAGTTTGGAATAATGGATTTTTTCCTTTCCTGTTAGAAATATCAAAAAACTATTGAAAAACATTTTGCGATAGTTTTCAATGTTTCTACCCCCACCCCTTCTGCGCAGTGACGTCATCATATTTTTTTAATGAGAACACCCTACTTTCTTAACGGCTCTTAATAGATTATAAAACGACGATTTCAGCAAATATACACATTTGTACCTTTTAAGTGCAGTATTTAAGAGATATTAATTTTTTAAATAGAAAACGAGAAAAACAAATAAACAGGCTTTTGTTTCGGATACTATAGAAATAATGTTACGTTTTATCAATTTGACGTTTTTAAATAATTTTTTACTTTATTGGTTATCGTTATTGATAAATTCTGTTCAAAATAAAAATAACAGTTAATGTTTAAATCTAGGTTTAGTTTATTGATTACTTCTTAAAGTTAATTGATTATTTTAATAATCAATACAATAATGGTTCGACGCTTATCGGAAACCCAACGAATTGAGATTCTCATCATTCGAGGTTGTGGAGATCGAGTTCGTACCCAAGCTGAAGTTTGTAATTATTTTAATGAAAAATATCCCGACGATGAACCGATTACTCAATCAACAGTTAGTAAAATTATAAGAAAGCACGAAGTGTCGGGAAATGTGAAGGATTGTCCAAGATCCGAGCAACTTGCAGTTCCAGAGGATGTAGAAATAGATGTTCTATTAGCGCTGACAGAAAACCCATACTTGCCATCGCAAACTGTTACGGCAAATAATAATATTTCATAAAAAATCTCTTTTATGAAAATTAAAGCACCACAAATGGGTTCCATACATGGTTCAGTTAGTTGAAGAACAAAATGAAGATGATACTAATCGCAGAATCAAGTTTTGTGAATAAATGAACCTTTGTAATGCTGATGAGGTGTTTGCGTCTCGAATTTTATTTAAGAACGAATCAACTTTTTTTCTAAACGGTACAGTGAGCAAACAAAACTGTCGTTATTGGTGTAACAATAACCCACACTGGATGATGGAAAGTAACACTCAATATCCAGAAAAAATTAATGTTTGGGCGGGAATAGTAGGCGATAAAATTATAAGGCCTATTTTTATTAACGGGACGTTGACAGGTCTAAAGTACCTAGATATGCTACAAAATGATCTTATTCCAGCGTTAGCTAAACTTTACCCGAACGAAGAAGATCCCGACATGGAGCTTCACCACATCATTCACGAGAAGTACGCGATTATCTTGACGATGTTTTTGAGAACAGGTGGATTGTCCGACGAGGATTTATTGAATGGACGGCTCGGTCATCAGATCTGATTCCACTTGATTTTTTGTATGGGGATATAGTAGTAAAAGGGACAATTGCGCCGCCATTTTGTTTTGTGACGTCATAGGCCAAGTCCACTTTCAACCGCCCATTCTTTTCGGGGACCAGTTTAAGCCCATTGATGAAATTTTCACCCTAATTAGAGTCCTTTTGGTTGTATTAATAGCCTTTTTGGCAGTTCATCCCCTGGAAGGTAGACGAATGCGTGCGCATAATGTTATTAATTAAAAAATAGGTAACAATCACACCTTTATCTAATTAACTAAACAAATGAGTTGAGATCGGGTCTGTAGAATAATAGTTAATCCAGAGTTGGTTTACGACGTCCCCCTCCTATAATAATACATTAAAAATCTTTATTGGCATTTTTGTTAACAATATCAAGTAAAATATAAATTAGGAATAATACGCATACCTTTAGATGTGTTTTTCTTTCCGCTGTTCTAATAATAATAACTATGTTGGAGAACTAAACTGAATATTGAAATATGTTAGTCTCAATAACCCGCTTTGTGTTTTTACTCTTGAATAGTTGATATAAAACTAGTTGTCGGTTTCCCTATCGTGATTCAGTAATTTTAGGGTGTAAATTTACAAACAAACCTAATTATCTATCACACTTGTTGCCATTCGTATTTACCTTTTCCTTTCGCTGACTCGTTAGAGCGACCTTACATATACGAATTGATATTAAACGATGTTTATTATTTACAACACACATTTAAACTGATTTTGCCTATATGATAAAACTGTTTTTATAGAATGAAACAATTATTCAACAGTTATACAATTTCATTAAAATGAACTGGAAAGTAGCAATCAGCCATTGGCATCGTGTTAATTAATGTGTTTACAATAGTTTTAAATTTTTGCTGCAAAATACATTAAGATCTAAATTAAATATTAGGTGAAATAATAATAATTTATACGCTGATGCAATGGCGCTTTTTATATAGCCAGATTCTCAATCTAAGCGGTCAGCACTTATACATTTGAAAAAATTATGCCTGATTTATTTGCATGTTCAATTACACACACATGTACTACACGTTATATTGGCTTTACCAGCTGAGGTTTAATATCCATGCTAATTAAACACCTTTAAATTTTCTAATCTGGAATAAGAGTGGCGTGATTTAGCTTATTTGAAATTTCATAGAGATCGTCACTATCATCAAGATTTGGGGTACATTTTACCTCGTTCATCTCATCGTTTTCATATCGAACGATTATATTGTGATAGTTAATTAACAACCCGCAAAACATCTAATATCCCTGATGCTGGTTCAATACATGCAAAAGATAATACACAGCCTTTATCGTCCACTATTATTATTACATAGACGTGAGATTATTCTTAAATTAATTGTTTTCAGCACGACCCTGGAAATACTACACACACTTTCAAACCTTCTTCTTCATTCTCTGAAGCAGTACTGTATTCATCTTCTTGAATTTATCTTTATCCGATTTCGAGCCAGTAGTACGTTTTTATTTTATCTTGAGATATTTTCTATTGTTACTAATTTAGCGAACCACTAATATTAACATATATACAGGGTGGTCTAGACCTAGCGTTAAAATTTTTTTGGGTGATAGAACATAAATGTGACTCACATACACAATTAAAAAATTACATTTCACACACCCACTTAAAGAAAAATTATTTTGATTTTTCCAAAAACCATACATTCATTCAAAATTTAGAAATTCTGGGAGATGTTGACATTTCTCGAACTTTAACACTACTATTATATTCTACATTAAATTTCAATTAAAGATGGATAGCTTATCATCAGCCTGAATCTACACAACCACTAATTAAATTGATAAGAACTGTGAAGTTATCATTGTCTTAAAAAATGAAAAGCTTATACACACAATTCTCTAAAAAAGTTGCTAGACAGTAGCAGATGCTATACAAACTGCTTCAAAATCTAAGCTTTCATAAGACAGGATATAATATTTTATTCGTCACCATTTAAGTACAGTTATGCCAATTTGAATAGTGTAAAACTCGGTTTAAAAAAAATAATATTTCAACTCTATCAAACTGAAAAGACACACATTTTTATTATTATTGCTATAACATAAGGTTACAGTTAATTTTTAGAGCCCACCTTATGATGAGATGATGTATAGCGCACAGATGTTATGTTTTGTTTGGATACAGTTCGATAATTTACTCATTGACAGTGATCTTAAGATGTCGTTTTCAAATCGGGAATATGTCGCTCTCTCTCTCCCTCTCCCTCTCGTCTCTTTCTCAAACAAGCAAATCAATTAATCAAATCAATTAATCAGATCAAGCTCAAACAAATCACGCTCGATCAAATCAAACAATCGGGTGAGCAGTATTATAATGCATTCTCCTGTTTATGAGCCAACATCAGCGGACATTAGAACATAACCGTTCAAGATGATGATAATGATGAAAACGATGAAGTTGATCGGCTGACAGTATCTCAAATCCAAGATGATGGTGATGATTCACAGAAGAAGAGCGATGAGGTAGAGGAGAAGGACGCATCTCAAAACCATGATGATGATAGCGGCGAATCACGGTCGAAGAAGAAGAACATCGATAAAAATGTGATTAAATAAACGATGTATTGTTTTTATAATATATTTTCAAACGCTAAGTTTTTCTTCAAATTTTTTATTAATAATCTTTTTTCCTAACGGACGTTCGAACATGTTACATTTAATATGAAAGAACGGTCAGATGGCAAATTACAATAAGTGTTAGACTGGTTTTTGTACTCACTGTAAGTTAAATCAGACTGTTATTTTTTTAATTGAGAGCTGTTTTTGCATGATTAAGTTAAATCAGTTTGGTTTTATCAAACTGTAAGTTAGTCCAATCAGTATTTTTGAACTGTAATCTGGTTTTCACAAGCTGTAAGTTATGATTTGATTGATTGAGATTGATTTGATTGATTATTGAGTGATTGATTGATTGATGGATTGATTGATTGATTGATTGATTGATTGAATGATTGATTGATTGTTTGAGTGATTGATTGATTGATTGATTAAGATTGATCTGATTGTTTGATTTGATCGAATGTGATTTGTTTGAGATTGATCTGCTTAATTGATTTGATTAATTTGATTTGTTTGATTAATTGATTTGTTAGTTTGAGAAAGAGACAAGGGAGACGAGAGGGATAGAGGGGGGGTGGAGGGGAGGTAGGGAGAGAGGAGAGAAAGAGAGGCAAACACGATCAACGTCTATTACAGAAAACAGTCATTAGTCCTTACACCACTAGATGGCGCCGCAAACAAATCCTTATTAGTCCTAGAAATATACCGCTAGGTGACGCCACCTTTATTACAGTAAATATTTATTAGTCCAACACAAGTAAATAGCGACACAAATTAAAATGTCGCAACAAGGGGACCACGACAGGAGGGCGTAGACCCTAACACAAGTTCCTATACTTGTCTTATAAGTTAGCATTAGTTCCCCGTATTAGAATACTATTTATCGTATATCAATAACACAGGGTCATTTCAAATACCTTGTAATGTATATATGTGCTAATATTAGTGGTTCGCTAAATTAGCAACAATAGAATATATCTCAAGATAAAATAAAAAACGTACTACTGGTTCGAAATCGGGTAAAGATAAATTCAAGAAGATGAATACGGTGCAGCTTCTGAGAACGAGGACGAAGGTTTGAAAGCGTGTGTAGTATTTCCCAGTTCGTGCTGTTTAAGAATAATCTCACATCTATGTAATAATAATAGTGGCCGATAAAGGCTATATATTATCCTTTGCATGTATTTAAAGTGTAACAATCATCGAATAAACATTATTATTATTATGAACAAGCATCAGGGATATTAGATGTTTTACGACTTATTAATAAACTATTACTATATAATCGTTCAAGATGAAAACGATGAGATGAATGAAGTAAAATGTATCTCAAATCTTGATGATAGTCATGCTCTCTCTATGAAATTTCAAATAAGCTAAATTACGTCACTCTTCAGATTAGAAAATTTAAAAGTGTTTAATTAGCATGGCTATTAAACCGCAGCAGGTAAAAGCCAATATAACGTGAATTACAGTGTATGTGTGTGTGTGTGTGTGTGTGTGTGTGTGTGTGTTGTGGTGTGTGTGTGTGAGTGTGAGTGTGAGTGTGTGTGCGTGCGTGTGCGCGTGCTGCGTGTGCGTGCGTGTCGTGTGCGTGTGCGTGTGCGTGTGCGTGTGCGTGTGTGTGTGTGATTTGAACATGCAAATAAAACAGGCATAATTTTTCAAATGTATAGGTGCGGACAGCGTAGATAGCGAATCTGGCTATATAAAAAGCGCCATTGCGTCAGGGTAGAAATTATTATTATTTCACCTAATATTTAATTTAGACCTTAATGTATCAAGAAGAAAATAGGTTTCAATTTGAACATTTACTCTAATTATAGTTTAGTATAATTATTGTTACTAAAAGAAAAAACAATTTAACATTATTTTTGCAATAAAATTTGTTTATTTCTTGACAACGCTATTTGATGTTTTTCTCGTTTTTCTATTTTAAAAAATTAATATCTCTTGATATCTGCACTTAAAAGGCACAATGTGTATATTTGCTGAAATCATCGTTTTATAATCTATGAAAAGCCGTAAACGAAGTGGGGTATTCTCATTAAAAAAAAATTCATGCACAGCAAGGAAAACTATCGCAAAATGTTTTCCATTACCAAAATCAATTTGACGTGTCCAATAGTTTTTTGATATTTCTGACAGGAAAGGAAAAAAATCCATTATTCCAAACTTTTGGTCCTCACGGTATAGCACCTACATGTTTTCCTCAAATTCAACCTATAAAACACAAATTTACTCTTCTCTTTCGTTCTCTGCATGTACTCCTATTTTCGCACCTATGAACGGACTTGAATAAAGTATTGGAGAAAAAGATAAAATTGGCTTTACCTAAATTTGTTTATTCTGTTTTTAATGGGAAGTTGATTACAGCAATGAATAACTACTATATGGCAAGCTTTGCAGTACCAATAACTGGTCGAAAATGAAAAACCTCTCTATCATATTTGGAACACATCTAATTTTTTTATAGTTGTTTTGAGCGTATGACAAACATTAGTAACATTGTAAATTTATTACGTAGGTATAAAAAGTAGATTTAAAAACTGACAATTATACGACTGTTAATTTCTCAAACATTAATTTTAATGTAACGGTAACAAAGGATATGCATAACAATATAAACCATAAATTAATTAGGAGAAGCATTGATTGTGCTTGATAACTATAAAGGTAAGTTCTTAGAAAGGTGTTACGTGTAACTACAAATTAATCGAATAAATTACATTATTCAAGGGTAGTACGAATATGAACTCGTTTTCTTCAACTTAAAATAGATTATTTTATTAGAGCTTGCAGTCGCCCGCTGATCATTGATAATATCAAAACCCTTGAACAGTAAAGTTTCAGAGGAAATTAATGTCATGAATTTTTCCTAAAATAAATTCATCAAGGGCTTCCTTTATCTAATTCTAGAGAAAACAAATCGCAAACTTCATAGAAAAATTTGTCTGTTATAGATTACATTGCAAATTGAATAATTATAGACTAAAATGAAATGACGGAAATAAAAATACTACGCTATTGCGTGCAATCAAAATTTTAAGCTAAATTACACATCACTATACCTAAAAATCTTAGATTAAGGTCAGCGATATTGGTTCTGGTATTATCCTTGATGGAAAATTCGGAAACGATTCAAGGGCAGCATTAATAAATTTTCCAATTAAGAACAATGTCAAAAAATCTAAATCTCCAAATCTTAGCGTCGCATTATTTGGTTAGCTGAATACACTTCTGCGTTTATATTTGGGTTTCTGAAATTTTGTTATGATTGTAGTTATATGGGTCAACAGGTCGTCGCGGCATTCTGAGACGTCACTGCTTGTATGGCGAATCTATAAAAGTTTTATTTTAAACTTGGTCACGCTAATATTAAGGTAATGATATGTAAGGGTAACAAGGATAAAATAAGCGCCGTGCAATTTCTTTTCTCAAATTTCCTTCATTTTACCTTTATAGGTGTCAGTGTACGCCATATATCGGTCCTATCGTGGACAGGTACCAATATGACGTGCAGAAACTTCTTATAATACAAGTTTGGAAGTGTTTAAATTACTTCAGTTGATGTTCTTTATTAAAACTTGATAGTTTGTGTTCTAAAAGCTGATTAGAAGATTTTATATAGCAAGAACGAAAGGTAATTTTTTGTAGTTCTAACAATACATTGTAGCTACTAAGTATTCTTTTTTATCCAATTTAAAACGTAATGACAGCTTTTTAGGAGAAAATTTAGCTTATTATAAATCGGTTTTACAACGGATAATTGCGATTTTGGTCCTAGAAGGTTACACGACGCATTAACATTTTTTAAGTTTTATCGTTTAGTGTACTATACCACAATAACTACAGTACATACTGCCTTTACGTTAACGTTTCTCCCTTTTAAATAGAAGACTTGATACTGGTATCCGACTGATTGTAGGATTGTGTATGAAAGTAGATTAACAGTGAACTCTATACTATAGAGTTCACTGGTAGATAATGAAAACTACAGCAATACTTTCGATATCTCCGTTCGAATTTTATGGAACAAATAAAATTGAACGTCTCGGTGTCTCACTTAGATAATTTTTCGGTATCAAAATGCGATACAGAAAAAGCAGGAGCGTTTTTAACGACTAGCTGTTTCTTAAGGGATTTATAGAGACTGAAAATTAACTACATTGATAGCAAGGGTATAGACTGTAAATGAAGCATTTTCAATTTGGGATTAGCGCTTATATTTACATTGCACAACACTATATGTTTTTGTCGTTCTAACACATAGCATTTAAGCTAGAAAGTTGTAATTATCCAGTTTTCGTCACCACGGGCGGTGAATTAGGAAAGAGACTATTCGTTACGGGCATTGTAATTGAGTCCCTGCAAAAAACGAGACTAATACTAGGTACGTCATGTTAGAACACAATGAAAATAATTCCACTTAAAATGGTTAAGCTGTGACACTCAAATTGCCACGTTTATTTTTAAAACCATACAAATACATTTATAACATTATGTTAAATGGTTTATAATTCTATCGAATACAGTATTACCTATCAACTGCTTATATTACACTCACTTAGCTATCATTTTCATATATAACTATCAGTACCCGACTCGCATAATGCGCTCAAATATAAGACACATTCTCTCTCTCTCTCTCATGTCAAGAAAAAAAAATGTACTCAATATATATATATATATATATATATATATATATATATATATATATACAGGGTGTCCCAAATAGAGTGCGATAGTATGGGTATCTTTCTTATTATTAAAGATAGAGATTTGGTTCAATGGGAAATATTGTGCCATTTTTTGGGCCAAGTTCGATTCCATTGAGAAACGTTTCAATTTCCGAACAGTTTCGAAATTATTTAAAAAAAAACTGAAATATCTCCGTAATTATAAAAGATATGAAAAAAAGCTTCAGTTGAAAGTTACTTGCTTCGATGCGGCACACTTAAAAATTATGTCAAACTATAATTCAAGATGGCGGTTTCCAAGCTATTAATAGCAACTTTCTTATTTTAAATGGTACTATATTTGATTTTTACACAAATAAATGGGATTTGTTTTCTCTTTTCGACGATGTATAACAATCTATGTACGAATAAATATAATACGACTAACTGTCAAGTTGTATTAGTTTATTGATTGTGTAAATAATTAGTATTACTGTATTGTATTATTAAGTGATAAATTTATAATAATTGTTTTTTCTTTAATTATTACTTCTAATGGAGACCTTTCCAACAAATGAACAATATGATATATTTTGTACATACATAAAGTACCACAAAAACTCCCGTCTTGCTGCTCAAGAATATCTTATAAATTTTCCAGAGCGTAGGCGACCGGACGTGAAAATATTTACAAGATTAGATTCAAATATGCACCATTATGGATGTCTTGAAAATCCCAATAGAAACATAAACGTGGTTACTGAAGATGAGGAATTAACTTTAGCTTGTGTGCAAGTAAATCCGAATATTTCGACTCGAGAAATTGAAGCTCAAGTTAATGTATCCGTAGAACAGCATTTTGTAGATGATTTTTAAATAAAAAGGCAGAACATGGTGATTATATAAATCAAGTCTTATGGACTGACGATTTCTAAAAACTCAAATATCTCCGTAATTATAAAAGATATGAAAAAAGTGTCAGATCAAATTACTTACTTCGATGGTTTTTAAATAAAATTGTAGAAAATGGTGATTTTATAAATCAAGTTTTATGGACTGACGAATCCTACTTCTCCAATTCTGGATTATTTAATCTCCATAATGAGCACCATTGGGCACAGGAAAATCCACACATAGTGGTTCCACGGCGCAACCAGGTTCGTTTCGGTTTTAATGTTTTTTGTGGCATATTGGGAAATCGTTTAGTTGGTCCTATAACTTTAACAGCGCAGCGTTACATAGAAATTCTGCAAACATATCTTGAAGATTTATTAGATGATCTACCTTTGGCTCAAAATGTTCAAAATATGGTGTCAGCAGGATGGCGCTCCCGCACATATTACTAGCAATGTTATCCGATATTTAAATGACCGTTTTGATAATACAGTAATTGCCACCAATACACCTAATCAGTGGCAGCCAGATCCGCAGATTTAGCCCCTCTGATTTTTTTTGTATAAAAATAATTGTATGGTAGTAATTTCCATTACAATAATGAACTAGTTCATAAATACATTGCGAATAGTTTAAAGTGTTGTAGAAATATCGATTGTGTAATGAAAACAATTAACATTTATAAAATTATGTTTTAACATTTATAATATATTATCGTTTGTTTAATTTGTTCAATAAATAATTATTAAATAATATATATATATATATATATATATATATATATATATATATATATATATATATATATATATATATATTGTCCGTTTTCAAACCTTCGTAGGGATTTAACATTGATTTTAACATTTTTGTGAATTCCTGCTCCAATTCGGCATACAGAAAATATTTTCGTATCAATGGAATGAGAAAATTATTACGACATCAAAAATTAAATAATTTTGATCGATTTTTATTAAAAAATTCTAATTTTATTACTCACACTATGAAGGAATTGCTAATAAATATTATAACAGGGGTGGCCTAAAATCAAAACTTATAACATGTATTCAAATAACCCTCCATTCTGTCATAAACAATATACAACGAATTTCTAACATTAAACAACTGCCTTTCGTTTATTAACCCACACTCTGCAACGATTGCTTCCCTCAAAGAATTAATATTTGCGTGGCATTTTTATAAATCTTACTTTTAAGGTGGCCCGACAGAAAAAAGTCGCAAGGTGCTAAATCAGGAAATCTGGCTGGCCAGTTTATGGTGCCACCTCTGCCAATCCAACGATTTGGAAATGTATCATTTAAACGGTTTCTGACATCTATACCGTAATGCGCGGGTCAGCCGTCGTGTTGAAACCAGCTCTCCTGATTTTCTCTTGCAACTTCCTCCAAAGCAGGACGTACCTTATTCACTAAATTCTAAACTTCTAAATAAGTTTCAGCATTTAAATTTCCATTAATGTCAAATGAATCGATAATTTTATTATTAAAAATTCCAGCCCAAATATTAATTTTTTGAGGGTACTGGGTTCTTGTAGATAAACTGATCCTTGGGTTTTCTTGGGCCCAGTATCGAGTATTTTGCACATTAGGTTCATTGTTTAACGTAAAAGTGCATTAGTCCGTAAAACAAATTGACAATATAAAGTGACGATCCTGTATCGCACGCTCTTGCATCTCTTCGCAAAACATACTTTCCTCTTCTGCTTGAAATACCTCCCGATGACGTTGGGGTTTGTATGGATGGTATCGGTGCTTTTGTAGTATCTGATACACCTCCGACTTTGACTCATTAAATTCACGCCTAATTTCCCTTGTACTGTATGTTGGGTGGATATTTATCATGCCCAAAACACGTACTTCCAATTCAGTGCAATCCGCCCCAACATTCCTTCGATTATTACCTGTATTATAATCGTATTATTTAAATTTTTGCAAAAACAATGCTCAAAATAATAAATACTAACCACCTCTAGCTCCTGATTCTGCTGAAATATTAGCAGTTTCTTCAAATGTTTGCGCATAGTACCATATTATGGATTTAGACGGTATTGCGCTGTTATTATATTTTACAGAAAACAAATCTCTCATTTTCCGCAAACTAACGCCACTGTAATATGTTTTAACCATAAAAACTCTCTCTTCAATTGAGTAATTATTCATTTTGAAAATAAAAACTAGTAACCTAGCTCAGAATGTCAAGAAATAACAATTTAATTGACTACAATTGTTAATTGTTTTAAAAATCATGGCAACTCATATTTAAAAACGAAAAATTTCTTGATATCATTATCAATATTATAAATATATATATATATATATATATATATATATAAGGATGTTTTATTATTATAAATAGAATTATATTATTAAATAAATTCATAAATGAAAAATGATCTAATTTAATCATAATTAAGATCACAAATCAAAATTTAATTACTTTGCTTTTTATTGAAATAAGAAAATAACAAAATCGATTTTCCAAAAGTACTCAAAAGTTGATTAAAATATTTTTAAGATTTTAAATATTTAAATAATCATAAAATTATACATAAACCTTGGTACTAAGTCTAATCTAAAACAATTAATCATTCATTTCTTATAGTCAATTACTAAGAAAACCAGTTCTTAATGTTGGACGTTTTCTTCCTTTTATAGCTAAGTTATAAATAAATTGAAATCTAATCAAATATGGATTAGGACTATTTTAAACTCAAGAAAATTAAAAACATTTAAGATCACCTAAAGATGTGTCAAACCCTTTATTCTTCAATATATTTTTGTTCATGTGAAAATATCGGACCAACGAGCTTTGATACAAGACCAAAAAATTGTTTTGATTGTCAAAAAATACGCGTTACCATGCTAATATCTAAATCATGAATTCAATTTGACAATATGGAAATATTGTCAAGACAAACATTATTATTGTTCGTTTGCAATGAAGCTATTGTAAAATTAAACCCCAATATTTTAATGAACAAGAAAATCTCCGTTTAAATGGTTTGCATCTTAAAAAAAGCATAATGAACGTCTAAATTTGATTGATATTTAACTTCATCGCATGCCATCTAGGTTATGCTGATTTCCTAGAATTAAGCAATCGTATTATCAATTATATGTAATTACAGCACTAAATTAACAGTAGTTGAAATTCAGATACCACAATAAAATTCCAAGTTAACGTTCTGCATCGTGCGTATTCACTTAAACCTCTCAATCAGATCAAAGATATCTCTTGTTAGATTTAAACTGTATTTCTGATTTGATGTAATGTTGGATTGTGAATCTCTATCATGTTTAAAATTGAAGTGTTCACAACTTTACACATCATAACTCGTAAATTTTGTTAAATGTGTTTTCTACAAATTTCAATTTAGCTTCGTGAGAGTGTTCTGGTTGTCATCTTTATAAATATTTTATAGTTAATTTTTATGTAAACTGTTGATAATAGCAGGCTTATGTTTATTTTTAATTTTTCAAATTTGACAAAATTATTTACTATCTTTAACAATTTTAACAAACATTACTACTGACGAAGATAACTGTAAGTGTTATCGAAACGTTTAGATTGTATAATTTAATATCACCATTAAAAACCCAAAAGATAAGTATTTAATTAAATTAAATGTTCGATGTATCCACCACTTCGTGAATGCACTTCTGGCTCTTTTATAACTGAAAACCGAATATTTTGGAAAATATTCGATTTCAATCTAATACCTCTGCACCTTCTGCATGCGATCCTCAATTGATTTTGATTTATTATTATTTATTATGCAAAATAAATTTAAAAATAGGCTTATCTTAAAGTTCGTAACAATATCTGTCAATTATTCTCTTGTGTTTTAGCTTTATTTGAAATTTCAAAGATATTTGAGTTTGAAAATTCGGCTCATTTTAATTTTTTCTAAATAACTACGAAAGTTGCAAATTGATCAAAACTCAAAACGTCATTTGATTGGTCTTGAAATTCTGCAATATTGCTAATTTAACCGACTCTGTAACTGTTATAATAACAAAGTTACCCATAGAATTAGTTAAAATAAATCCATAATAATGGCTTAAAACAATCAGTTGAGTTAATAATTCAATACTAGTCGGATACAAAAAATTTTAATGTTCGATGCGTCTACAGCCTTGCTGATTGACCTTTTATTTTTTAAATAATTGAAAACCTAATATTTTTATACGTCTTGTCAAATATTTGTCAAATTAATTGCTGTAAAATTTCGAACGACTATTGAGTTCAAACGCTAAATTGAATAATAAGGTATGGCCAATAGAGAATATTTGGAATTTTCTGAAATGACTGATATGATTTTAATTATGGTAAGATTTCAAATAAAATTCTAAATGTACATTTTGAATAATCATTCTCACTTTAGGAAAATGTGATTCTAATGCTAGTTTATCTTCAAGGCGTTATGCAGAAATGTATCCAAATCGGTATCACTAAAAAAAATTTTCTTAAGTTTAGTACCGCCTAAGAGACACTGGAAAATTCAAACAACAACGAATAGGAACATGTGACGGCCACGTAAAATTACACCAAATCAAGAGGAACAAATTTTAAATAGTTGAACAAAATCCGGGTACTAGTACTAGGATTATAGCTCGACAGATTGGAAATGATATAAATTCGACAGACTATAGAATTTTAAAACGTCACTCATTACATCCATATCATGTGCAAAGAGTACAGAACTTATTGCCGCAAGATTTTCAGGCAAAACATCTTGCAACTGGCTCTACAATGAAAATAACCGTAACCGCAGGTTTGTTAGATCCATTTTATTTTCGTATGAAGCTACCTTTAGCAAATGGTATAACGAATATCCACAACACCCATGTTTGGGCAGATGAAAATCCAAGAGCTCTTGTAGAGATCAGTCATCAAGTAAATTTTAAAGTAAACATGTGGGCAGAATTTTAGACAATTTTCTTTTAGGTCCGGTATTTTGCACCAAACTTAAATGCCGAACATTTTATTTTTTACAAATGAGTTTACAATTTACTTGATGACGTACCTATATTATTCGTCAAAATATGGTTTCAACTTGACGAGCTCCGCCACATTATGGCAATAATGTTCGGAACCATTGAACCAATATTTTAATCACTGGATTGGTCACAGGATGCGCCTATTCATTGGCCACCTTGTTCTGACTTAAATCCACTGGACTTCAGTTTTGATTCATGAAAGATTTTGTTTATACGGTTCAATAATAAATCAAAATCAATTGAGGGATCGCATCGCAGAAGGTGCAGAGGTATTTAGATTGAAACCGAATATTTTCCAAGATATTCGGTTTTCAGTTATAAAAAGAGCCAGAAGGTGCATTCGCGAACGGTGGACACATCGAAGATTTAATTTAATTATTTGCATCCAACTTCGTATTATAATTATTAGCACAATTGATTGTTTTAAGTTATTATTATGAATTTATTCTGATTAATAAAATAAAAAAATTGTAAAAAAAATCGCAACACCTAGAAGTATGTCATAAAGGAAGCATCAAATCAAAAGTTTACAAGAGCCAAAAAAGTTAGATAAATTATCAAACTACTACAAAAAATGGATGCGACGTTCATAGGCGTTCGTCAGAAAAATGTTTAAAGGTTACCACTCTTATTTTCTATTAGTTCTTTGAATTTTTACTTAAAATCATACAGAAGTGTACTTAGAAAAGAGTAAGATTTGTACCAAATTTGAAAACGATATCTTAAAACACACCAAAGATAATAAAAAAATACACTTTTAAAGAGTGAAGTTTGACACCTGTATATCGAAAAGGAAGCATTCAAATGAAAAGTGACATAAGAAAAGTCTTATTTTCAAGAATATGTGATTAACGGATTCTACTTTTTTGTAACAGTATATATATATATATATATATATATATATATATATATATATATATATATATATATATATATATATATATATATATATATATATATATATATATATATATATATATATATGTATATGCAAGTAAATTATTGATAATTTAGTGTCTAATCAGTAGCGCTTGATAAAGTCGTTTACACGTAATGCTCTTTGTGCGATTTATCAAAAACAAGTGTTAGGCATTTTTGAGAAATTATAATAATTTCCTTCGCACGAATAGTATTTATTTAAAGAATTGCATTTCAAAAAACTAGGAATGTTATATTCATAATTTGGAATTTAACTGGCCAACAATTATGATTATCAATAGAAACTAATTAAAATTCTTAAATTAGAAACTTACTAAAATAACATATATTCTCGTAAATATGCTATTTTTAATTATTAATTATTAATAACGTGATTTTAATATTATTAGAAGATAATTAGTGGAAGAATACCTATTTAATGTAAATTGTAGACGAATTATATTCATATTTAGTTGCGGCTGTACGTTTTTGTTTTCAATTTCAAAATGCCCGGAAAATTTTTATACGAACGTTGCCATGAGCTTGTACTTAATGCGTACGAATATTTCTGTGGAGAAAAATATAACTTTGAACCATTGCGCAACGTTGAGGGAGTGCAAGGAAGAACAGCCGAAACTTTAGAGATCAATGTTGCTACATTAAATAAAATCATCGAGAGTAAGAAAAGGGATCTTCCGTTACCTAAAATTATCCAGAAACCTCGTTATAATTTTAAAACAGATGATATACCTGAAGGTCTAAAACATACTACACGAGATATCATTTATGAAAAATATGCTCAAAAGGAAGCGGTTACATTAGAAGCTTTCATGAAAGCATTAGCAGAAAAATAATTACTAATAGCATGTCTCACAACCGTAAGCAAAATATTAAATAATGTTGGATTCAAATTTAAAAAGGATTGCAATCAGCGAGCGCTTCGCGAGAAACAGAAATGTTGCATCTTCAAGATCACAATTTTTAAAAAAGTACGTCCATAATATGCAATCATCATGATCTCTACCAGTTGCATTCCTAGATGAAATGTGGGTATTTTCTAGATGGTCACAGAAGAGGTCTTGGCGAGACGATACACCAAAAAGTATAAAAAATGCAAATTATTCTTCTAGTGGTAAAAGGTTCATAATATTACACGCCGGAAATAAAAATGGTTTTATTGAAAATAGCAGTTCAATGGACGCCGTGCACTCCAAATTGTTTGATTACGATGATAACATGCATGCAGCAACCTTTGAGAGGTGGCTAGTTGATCAACTATTACCTAATCTACATGAACCATCTTTAATTGTTATGGACAACTCATAATACCACTCACGTGTTGTAGAACAAACTGCCACCTAGTTCACAGAAAAAGATAGAGTTGCAAAAGCGATTAAAAATGAAAAATATTGATTTTGCGGGCACAGGTTTTAAAATGGATCTTTTGAACCTTGCTAAACCGCATAAATATGAAAATCAATACGTCGCGTCGTGGACGACATCATTCGCGAAAACGGGCATTTCATACTCAGATTACCGCCATATCACTGTCAGTTCAACGCGATTGAAAATGTTTAGGGAATTTGCAAGTTACAATGATCAGCGCATAAGTCGACATGGTTACTCCGATGCATGCAAATGTGGGAAGAGTCGTTGAAAAAATGTGATAGTGAGGTGTGGAAAAAACTATTTTCCATACCGAAAAGATAATATCTAAGTGGTGGTCTCGCGACAAAGTTCTCGATGTAACGGTAGAACCATTAATAATAATTTCGGTAAATGATAGTGATTCAGAAGACGTGGATGAAGAATGTTACAGCGTAGAATAAAAATTTTTTTGGATGTACATATTTCATGTTATGTTACATTTTAATATTAATTTTAGTTTTTTAAATCATTAAAACATTGTATTAAAGTATTTTTAATCTTCAAATTTGAAATTCAAATTTATATTATATTTACTGGCAATTGCATTTCTATGCCAATCACTGCATTTTTTCTGGATAATTCCATAGTAGGTCCTGTCAAATATCAAATATTAAATATTACTGACACAACATAAATGATGACTTAATGGAATATACAATTTATAGCTTTTTTAAATGCAATTATCTAATTGACCATTCGTGCGAAGAAAATTATTGCAAAATTCTCAAAAATGTCTAACACTTGTGCTTGATAAATCTCACAAAAAGTACTCGTGCTCAAATCGACTTTATCAAGCACTCGTGACTAGATATTAAACTATGCAATAATTTCCTAACACTTATGGCAGTATACACCATGTCCAAGATAAGGATGCCCACTATGGGGATCTCGGAAACGGTAAGAGATGGAAGGTCGGTTAAATGGAACAAAAGTTTCGTATTTGAGAGGATGTATTTATGGTTTTTGTAGAACTCGCATATCTCTTTTAGTTTTGAGATATTTGAAAAAATTGAATTTTCTGATTTTCGTTTTATTTTTTCTGACCTTATTTGAAGAGCTATCAAGAAAGAAGAGCACATTTTCATTGCCACTTTTCTAGCTCTACTTAATGCTGTTATTCAATTTTTGATACAACGTTTCGTTTGTTAGCAACCATCATCAACTTTATTTTTTTAAATACACGAAAAAATTATTTTTGCCATATTTAAATTCTCTCCTTGATTCTGAATTCAACGATATATCACACTTTATATTTTGATACGTTTCGGATGAGAAAATTCATATTCAATGTAAAACATCGAAAACGTACAGTTAAAACTAATACTAGAAACATTAGAAAACCGTAAAATTATTATAAAATTATGTTTTGTAATTTTAAATGATAGACAAATAAAAAACAAATTTATTTTAAAGGTTAATAAACTCACAAAAGATGTTCAAAAAGATTCCCGTTATTCTCTAAACATAAATAGCATCTTCTAACTGTAGCATCTAAAACATTCTTCAGCATTTGAGGAGTAATACTAACAAACGCTTCGAGAACTAATCTTTGTAAAATTTCTTCGTTTTCAATATCGTTTCCATAAATGTAATTTTTAATGTATCCCCAAAGAAAAAATCCAAAGGTGTTATATCTGGAGAACGGGCCGCAGTACATTTGCATGAGTGCCAATACATCTTTCTGGAAATCTAACTGACAGGTATTCTCTGACAACTCTGGAATTATGTGCTGGTGCACCGTCCTGCATAAACCAACAACCTTCAACTTCTTGGAAAGGCAAATCATTCAAAGCTATCTCTAATTCATTTTGGAGTAAAATTTGGTAACGTTCAGAATTTAGGACTCGTGGTAAATGAAAGGACCAAATTCGAGTACCGAATATAGCAGTCCACATATTAAATCCGAAACGGTGTTAGTGTTTGGCCGTTTTGTACAGACGTGGATTTACTCTCGCTCAATAATGAGCATTTCTACGATTAAAAATTCCATTATTATTAACCATATTATTTTATTCGGAAAATATTTATTGTCTTGAGATTGACGTGTATACCATTCGCAAAATATTCTAAGTCTTTCTGGGTCACCTGGTCGAAGTCCTTGGCAAATTCTAAATTTATATGGATGTACTTTCTCCTTCTTTAGAATATAATAAGCTGTGGAATGGGCTATGTCAGTTGCCTCTTCAATTTTCCCAGTAGAAACCTCTGGATTTTCCGTTACAGCTAATAAAACAGTATTGGCATTTTTTTCATTGCAATGTTTTTTGCGACATTTTACAGGTTTTTTGAACGCACCATATTCTTTTAGATTAACTGCTAATGTGCAAAAAGTTCTTTTGTGAGGTTGACGGCTTTCTGGATATTTATTTAAATACATTATTTCGGCTTCAGAACAATTACGTTGACACACAATGTAACACGTCAGTATATCGAATTTTTCATTATTTGAAAAATGTACTCCTACCTATTGCAAAGCCAACTTATTTTTATCAAATGCATCAGTACGACGGAAGATGTATTTTAACTGTTTAATTAAAAGTATTTTCACTAAATACATACTGATGAATTATTTTATTCGCAACAGGCATTAGAAAATGAGAAAACATTGTTTTATAATAATTTTACAGTTTTCTAATGTTTCTAGTATTAGTTATAACTGTACGTTTTCGATGTTTTACATTGAATATGAATTTTCTCATCCGAAACATATCAAAAGTATAAAGTGTGATATATCATTGAATTCAGAATCAAGGGAAGAATTTAAAAATGGCAAAAATATTTTTTTCGTGTATTTAAAAAATAATGTTGATGATGGTTGCTAACAAACGAAACGTTGTATCAAAAATTGAATAACAGCATTAAGTAGAGATATATACTCTATTGTGCAACATAAATATAAGTGCTAAGCCCAAATTGAAAATCATTTATTTTAAATACTATATTTGACGGATGTCGCCGTACTCAAGAACAAAGCAATCGACCGAAACTACCATTTCCAAGTTCTAATCTTATTACAGAAAATGTATTATTAAGATAAGAAATAACCCTTTATTTCAATTTAAACTTTAATTCAGTTTTCATGTGTTCAGGTAACGGCTTATTGAGAGTTGTACGTAAATAGATTAGAAGGTTTATTAAATATAAATAAATATAATTCTTAACTTAATTGAATTGAATTTTAATAACAAAAATTCCATTAAGGATAAATAAAAATAATTCTTAATTTTAATTGCCTAAATAGAAACATAATTTTCATTAATGTGATTGGAGGAAATAACTCTCCATGTAATTTAGGTCATTTTGGATTATAATTGATTATGATTGATGATAATTTGGTGAAATTGATGATGTCACTGATAAATGAAATTAACGTCAAGTCATACGAAGCGTTCCATTTGAAAATTAAATCCAGTTAATAGAGTGAGTTTACTTGTATGGCGGAAATTAAAGGTTACTGTTGTTTTGAAAGTAAATTTATGCAAATTTGCATCATTTAATGTTATATTGAAATTATATCTAAAAAGTGTAAAAATATAAATAATAATAATATTAATAATAATAATAATAATAATTTAAGTCATTATTTGGACTCATCTTTACCGAATTGGAGGAAAAAAAATCACATTTGGCTCTTTCATCAAAATTCCCATCTCTAAATTTAAGCGAACAGAATGTAGTTGACAGAAGAAATGCAATTCTAAGAAGAACATCTGTTTTCTTCAGCATCAAGGTGGTAAACCACTTACCGCACTGGAAAAGCACATCCGGAAAATAGCCACAAACAAAAGAGTTACTGAAAATGTTTTCAGGCATGGTGAAGGAGCAAATGCATCCATTCAAATGAGTTTATTCGTCTATGTAATTTAGCTAATTGCAAGAATCTAACTGTAAATGTAACCAATAATAAATTAAATTAAATTTCGTTTCAAATTTTGGGTCTATAACGCTTTACTGTATTACTATTATACCTGCTTCTTTACTAAGGTAAAAAACGATAATTATTAACTTTTTGAGTGTAATAAAACTTGTAATTATATGTGCATTTACATTACATGTAATTGAAGTGTCTGGGGAAGGGTAAGAAAACGTAGATCTGCGTAGATTTAATACGCTTAAGGTAAAGATGGTCTCCCATGGACCTAATACATAACTGACAAAAATAGTAATAGTAATCAAATTTACTGCATCTGACCCCATCAATGTAACACTTTTACTATGAGAGATAAGTTATGAGTAACAAATAAAACTTTCTAATATATTTAGATTGTAACACTGAATTTGTTTACAAGGATTACCATTGCTATTTTTTATACGGGATTATCGTAACTAGAAAAATTTATTTAAAAGTTATTTATGCACGGTGTATTGAAGGCCAAACTTGGTTTGTTTCGCGTATTGTAAAATATTTAAAATGTTTGATGTGGTTTTTATAACGTTTTATTTAAATTATATTTGAACTAAACATCATGATTTCATTAAGAAAAAATATACATTCACAAAGTAATGTACATGGAAGCTTTCCTTAATAATCAGTTAAATAGGGCAGGTTCTTTAACATTGCAAATGCAGGATCAAAAACTACCTAGAGCTGCATGAATTAACAGAACACTTGAAAAATGTTACCAATGACGGATTTCTTATCAGAAGACAAACGAGAGAATTTACTTAATTAAAATAAATTCTATTAGAACAGGTTGATCTGTAACCTTCAATTGTTTGTTTAAACTTTCAGGTAAGATTATTGTGATAAATCTTATATTGATTTCTGGACAAACGGTCTCGATAAAACGATGGTTTTTATCGGTTCAGGTGAATAATTAAATCAAGAATGTCGCTTTAAGTTAATATTCACAATTTCTAAACGACGGCACACACTATCGGGGCTGGAAAAATTTATGTACGTAACCTTTTTGTATGGCGGAGAAAGAAGAAAACGTTTCTGGCAATTAAACTCCCCCATAGTTTTCTGCTACTGCTCTTGTAGGTGTTGTATAAACTTACATGTAGGTGAACTCGCATTCGAGCGACAGCAAGCCATGAATGTTAGGTGGTCAAATTATACAGGGGGAGAGTGTCCAAAGCAGCAAAGGCCTAGTCACAAGCTTTTAAGGATGCAAAAGACTCAGAGACAGACTTGTGGCCAGGTTATGCAGAAACAGTTTGAAAGAAAACTCAAGGTGGCGAAGCCCACAAGACAGACTCTACCACTCTAAGCGCGTCTCACGGTTGGAGAAGAAAGAACTAACCAACATCAATCGAAAAAACACTGTCATAAACATCTCTAAACGACAGTTGAGCGAAAACGAAATGCAGGTTCTGGACAAAGGCTTGAACTATGCGATAACACCGAGGTATATTCCGAAAGTAGATTTAATAACCGCAGTCGAAGAAACAGCTATGAAATTAGATCCTGAAGAAACCGAAGAATACAGAAATAAGGTTAGATCAGTCCTAGATTCATCTAGACGTACTAAACCTAACCTCTCTAACCTAGAAAGTAGAGCGGTAATTTCCCTTAAGAATGACCCAACGATCAAAATTCTCCCGACAGACAAAGGAGACTGTGGTAATGGATATAGACACTTACAACAGCAAGATCCAAGAACTACTAGACGGGGGCGAGTACAAATTAATACCAAAAGACCCCACACCATCAAGGTTACCAGAGAACTAGACCACACTACAGCAAACCTCCGCATCTGTATGGCCTACCAACGATTCACAAGGAAGGAATTCCTCTGAGACCAATTGCCAGCTCGAGAAATTCATCTTGGCACACTATCTGCTAGGTATCATCACACCCTTATTGGGAAAAACGAGTCTATGGTCAAGAATACGCAGCACTTCGAGGAAACCATCAGAAACTTACAACCAAACCACGAAGAAATACTGGTAAGCTTCGACATTGTGAGTCTATTCACAAATGTGCCTACCGATAAGGCACTAACTATCATAAGGGACAAGCTGAAAAAAGATGAAACGTTAGACAAACGTACCCAACTCTCGGTAAACACAATAATGGAACTTCTGACAATATGCATTAGAACTACATATTTCCAGGTAGAAGACAAATTCTACCAACAAGAGTTTGGGATGGCGATGGGTTCCCAGTATCACCCATAGTGAGCATATATATATATATATATATATATATATATATATATATATATATATATATGAAAGACTTTGAAGACCAAGCGATATCCGAATTCACAGAGAAACCAAGGATGTGGCTTAGATACGTGGACGATATCTTTGTAGTTTGGCAACACGGCAAGCATAAGCTAGATGAATTCCTAGATCATCTAAATAGCCGCGCACCCTCCATAAAATTCACAATGGAATTGGAGTCGGAATAAAAACTGCCATTCCTGGATGTACTTGGACACAGGAATGACAACACTTTCACGACAAGTGTATACAGGAAGCCTACCCACACGGGGAGGTACCTACACTACAACTCCAATCCCCACAAAAACGTGAAGTTAGGCGTGGAAAAATGCTTGTACGATACAGCAAAAACAATATGCTCAAAACAATAAGACCTGAACAGAGAAAAAGAAAATATCGCTAGAACATTCAAAGAAAATGGCTACCCCGATCTAACACCTAAACTAAACAGGGAAAGAGTAACCGAAAAAGAAGAACCTAAATATACAGCGATAATACCATATATACAAGGTACCTCAGACAAAATACGAAGGATAGGCAGCAAATACAAGATACGGACTGCCTTCTTGGGATAACATACAGATAGTGGCAAAGGACGAAAACACAACTCGTCGGAAACTCAAAGAAGCCACATACATCGCACTAGCAGAAAACCCAATAAGCCAAGCTAGTGTAGAAATGAAACCCATATGGATTCCAATAATGCGCGAAGAGTTTAAGCGCAATACACTTGCGCAAGAAGTTACGGCGCAACATACGCAATAAACTTCTGCACAACCACGAAAAGTTATATATATATATATATATATATATATATATATATATATATATATATGAGTTCTCTCAGTGGCTCAGCGGTATAGGTGTCAGACTAGTAAGTGAAAGGTACCAAGTTCAAATCTGAGTAGTTAAGTGCTTGGGAAAAAATTATATACAACATATGAATTCGACTCAAGTGCGAAAACAGTCCTTCTCAGGACTAAACCTGATGACGGAAGCAGTCTGCTTCCGAAACGTCGCGCTCTAAAAGCATAAACTGTGAAAATAGGCCGATCAACTCCACTAATAGGAAACCACAGTTACAAAACACTTATAATAAAGAAAATGTCTTCATTTGTGCATTTTTTTTTATTTTGCTCATTTATACGAAACTGACATTTATATGATATTTATATTCACGCGATATGATACGGTGAAAATCATAATAATCAGATTCACAATTTCGTAGGGTGTGTAATACGTACGCTGAATTAGAAAGTCAACTTTTTCCATAAAATAGTTAAGGTACTTCAAAGTTTTCAAAAATTCTGGAATATTGTTTGTCTAAAACTCGTTAGTAGCGGAGAAATTTGAAGACAACTACATAACTTCAGTTTGCTTATTTCAGTTGAAAAAAGCTTTATCTCCCCTATTAATTGGGCTATTATTCGATATTATTCGATAACTCTTGTAACAATATTGGACAGAGTGCGATTTTTAAAAAAACCTTTCTTTTTTACTAATAGTAGGTATTCCTGAACAGGCTAAGATTGTCCTACCGTGCTAAAGCACTCAGTAACACGGGGAGTGGGTTAAGGATATTGTTAGGCTGCAAGGTTTGGAGGAAAACAGGAACTGGGTAGTACATTCCACAATTCAGTGGCTGTGTGGACAAATGTAGATTGCGCCCATTTAGTGTGACAATATGGAATTTTGAGTGCGTAATTATGGTGTGAATGGGCAAACCGAGAGTTCCTAGCGAAGATGACCTGCTAAGATATAAAGGAGTGTATTTCGGAGTCACACTTGCCATTGTAATAGCGATAGAACAAGGAATTTACTGAAACTATTCTTTTATGCTCAAGAGACTCTAGGTCAGAAGTAGAGACACGCCATTTATAAGTCTTATAGCTCTTTTTTGAATGCGGTTTACCATATCATGAGGGCATTGGGGAGCACTGACCCAGAGATAGGAATTGAATTTCAAATCAGGTAGTTTGAGCCTTATAAGGTAAAATGAGTTATTTTGATGTGAAGTATAGTTTACAGGCAGCTATTTTGCTGGCTGAGAAAAGATGGTCAACCCAAGAAAGGTTTGATGATACGAACATCCACAACATTGGAATAGAGTTTGAAAACTTAAAATCTAAGCCATTCATATTTACAACAGGAATTGATCGATCTTGCTTGGCGGACGTAAGGCAACACTGGGTTCTGTCGGCGTTGAATGTGAGTAGATTATTCCTTCTCCATTCAAGGATACGTTCTAAGTCTCTGTTGATTAAGGCACCCATTTTTACTTTAACGTCCTAACTAGACCTATTGTTGTGCTAGAACTGAGAACTACAATGTAGAGTGCTATCGTCTGCAAAGCAATGGATCGGGTTGGTCGTTGATCATTTATATAGAGTGGAAAAGGTGTAGGAACTAACATTGATCCTTGGGGTACGGCCGTATTAATATTAGTTCCTTTCGAAAAGAAGCCATCAACGTCCACATGTCTTTTGTCAAGAAAGCTGGAGATCCAATTGATGAGCGAATCGGATAAACCGAACGAGGTGAGCTTACCAAACCTGGTTAAAAGCCTTTGAAATATCTTAAGCTACTACGACTGTTTCACCGAATCTTTCTAATGTGTTATTCCAAAGTTGGGTGACATATGAAACAAGATCACCCGTGGAACGACTCTGTCTGAACCCTTACTGGTGGTCGCTGAGGAGTTTATTGGATTCAAGGAACGAAAGTAGTTGATGGTTGGTGACTTTTTCCATGATTTTCGATGGAATGGAAGTAATAGCTATTGCTCGATAGTTTGAGGGATCGATTTTACCGCCCTTTTTAGGAATAGGTTGGACAACTTGCACGATGAAGGAAACTCTCCAGATGACATGGAGATCTAAGAGAGTTTGGATAAAACAGGTACTAGCTCGGGGGAGCATTTTTTAAGGACGATAGCTGAAATACTGTCAGGGCCGGTCGCATTGCTTGAGTCAAGTTTATTGATAATTGATTCTAGGAGTTTGTATCGAAAGTGGATTGGTTTCATAGCGTATGGGGTAGAGTTGAGCGACGGCACAATTTTACCAGAATCATTGAGACATGAATTTGTTGCAAAGTAATCGCAAAAGAGGTTGGCTTTGTCAGCAGGATCAGTTACAATAACGGAGCCGTCATGGGAGAAAAGGAAGATGTACTAAAGAATTTACAGACGGCTTTAGCTAATGACCAAAATTTACGACCACCCAAAAAATATGAGACTAATTCTTTGCATTTACGTTCTTCAAACACCTTTTTAACCTTGGTGATGACGCTTTTGTAACTATTACTTGCGCAATGTAGTCGTCGTGATTTACGACAGATCTATTTGATTTCCGTTTGGTATAGAGTTCATGTTTTTGAGATAATGCATCAGCGGAAGCCCTATTAAACCATGGTTGGGAACGAAAATGACCTACGCGATTATGTTTTTTGGAAATGTATAACTCCATACCAATCATGTGTGTGAGATCACATAGAACAAATGCTTCTGAAATATGTCCTGCGGGATTAGTGGTAGATGAAAATTGAAGCCAATTGGAGCTGTGAACATTAAAGTCTCTTGGAAGTTATTATCATTGGGAGAGCTATATAAACAACAGTAGAATTTCACAAATAGAGGCTCAGAATATTTGAACCGAATCGCGTTGAATTTGTTGTTTTCCAAAGTGGGCATCCTCTTACAACCTACGTTGCCCTTGGTATACGACAACGCCGCCTTTTAGGCGAAAGTTAGAATAGAGGTGAAAAATTGCAGGCCAGACGCATCTGTGCTTCCAGGGGAGACATGTGTTTCTGATAGAAACAGAACGTCCGTTTGCGCTTGTTCAAGGTGTAGCAGTAAAGTATCCGAATGTTGGTACTTTCGATGACCGAGGTCGCTCGAGTCCTGCTCTTCCGGGCATCCGAATGTGGCAGGATTTTACTTTCCGCAGATCTTGCACTTTTTAGTCTTGTTTTTGGCGTTGACGAATTACCCCCCCCCCCCCCTCCCCCAGAATCCTTGGGACGGATCGACGAATTGATGTAAGGCTGTGGGCGTCTTGCCCTACTCACCTGGGGTATAGCGTATACAGTTTTAGAACTTGTCTTGTTAAGGGTTTTAGCCGTTAAAACGCCACGCTTGGTTAGTGGGTGTTGGCGAGTTGGAGGAGAGAAGGGTGCAGATTGGAGTGATTTAGGTTGGGGGATGGTTTCTCAAGGGGTTGAGGTGATTTGGGGATCCTTGAGCTCGCGTGGGCCAGTTTGCTATTCCTATGTTCTGCCGGGATCGTAAAGAGTATCTACCCGCCACCCATAATACATAAGAATAAAAGAGTCCATGGTAAACGTGGCGGTATTGCACCTGGCGACATGGGGTATAGGTACATGCTTTCCACCTATCTGACTTTTTGCGGTTTTTCTCAAAGTTTTCAAATGGAATGATAGTGTGTTTTGACATTGGCAAAAAGATGACTAAACATTAAATAATTTGGTGCATATCGCAAATCTCTATCTTTTTCATACTGAACATATTTACAAAAGACTATCAAAAAACAGCTTAATTGGCAAACAGTTTAGAATTTATTCAGCAGTAATGTAAATTAAAACAAAAGTAGTAAATTAGAAAGCAATGACAACAAAGTATAACCGGCACAAACGACCAAATCAACTTTTAAAACTAATTATAATTAATGATGTAAATGTTCAAAATGTTTTTCATTACAACAGTGTTCTAATCCTGAGGTTCCCAAACTGTGGTACGCGTACCACTGGTGGTACGCGGGAACATTGCCGGTGGTACGCGAGCAAAGTTCAAAAATTGGTAGATTCTACCAGAGAATATCAACAACGAATAAGTATCACTCCCCGGTTTCGAAGGGATAAGTTTAGAATTCGCGCACCCTCCTGGCGCAAGCAGTGTCATGGCGACCACTGTTTGTTTATGAGAGTTTTAATCAAAACGTTAGCGATTCGAAATATGTTAATAATATTAGGACGTCAGATATTTTTAGTATATAAAAATGGTGAATTGCTGTTGTGTACGGAATTGTAAAAATAATAGCAAAGACAATAAAAGGGCTGCGCGAGTTTTATTTTGGGACACCGAGAACAATAGATTTGCGTGGGAGTGCTACTTCTTCGTTGTTGATATTCTCTGATTCTACTAGTAGCGTGACGGTGACCTGCAAGTTAGCGTGTTGTTGTTTATAATTTTATATTAGTATTTTGTAACTATCAGTCAGTGAGAATAACATATTATAAAGTGTTAGCTGTCGGATTGAAATGGATAAGTTTTTGGTAAGATCTACGTTTGGTAGTTCTAAAAAGCAAAGAACTTTGTCACCGGAAAAAGGAAATCCTGTTGCCGTAGTCACAGATGTTGAGCAACCAAGCTGTTCCTCTACTTCTACGCCTTTGCTCCAAACTTGTGAAAAGAACAAGAAATCAGCTAAACGTAAATATGATGAAAAGTATTTTTCGTTTGGTTTTACTTATACTGGAAATGTCAGAGAGCCTGTTCCACAATGTGTCATTTGTTTAGAAACTATGTCAAATCATTCGATGAAACCATCACTTTTAATGCGTCATTTTAACACAAACCATATAAATCTCAAAAACAAGCCGTTAGAGTTTTTTAAACGGAAGGAGTCTGAGTTGAAAGTGAATAAAGGAGCAATCACTTCATTTACGGGGTTGAACACTAGGGCTGTTGAAGCTTCATACAAGGTTAGTTTGAGAATCGCACAAGAACTAAAACCTCATACTATTGGAGAGACTCTAATTTTGCCAGCAGCTAAAGACCTTGTTTCCACAATTATAGGGGAAAAAGAGGGAAAACAGCTCGATGTGGTTTCCTTGTCTGATAATACTGTTTCAAGAACAATATCTGATATGGCTTTAAATGTAAAAGACATTTTACTTAAGAAAGTGAACAATAGTAAATACTTTGCAATTCAAGTGGACGAAACAACAGATGTCGCAAATTTGGCTCAACTTTTGTGTGTTATGAAGATAACGCTATGAAGATAAAGCTCAACTACTGGAGAAGACATATTTGATAAAGTAAATGAGTTTGTGCTCAAAAATGGAATGGATTGGAATAAATGTGTTGGTATATGCACGGATGGTGCGGGAGCTATGACAGGAGCTCATAGTGGATTGGTGCCTAAAATAAAAAAAGAAGCTCCACATGCACAACATATTCACTGCAGCCTTCACAGAGAAGCGCTTGTAACGAAACGTTGTCGTGCACAACTAAAAACTGTTTTGAACGAGGCTGTAAAGACAGTGAATTTTATTAAGAGCAGAGCCCTGAATTCACGCCTTTTTCACAATTTATGTGAAGAAATGGACAGTATTAATAAACAACTACTGCTCCACACAGAAGTTAGGTGGCTGTCAAGAGGAAAGGTGCTGACTCGGGTTTTTGAGTTACGTCACGAGATATTGATTTTTTAACACATTCTGGTTTTGAGCTACGAGATCGTTTTACTGATGAACTATGGCTGTGTCGGCTGGCTTTCTTGGCTGACATTTTCTCAAAACTCAATGATGTGAACAGGAGTCTTCAAGGTACTTATAACACCCCGTTTCGAGTGTGTGACAAAATTAATGCATTGAAACAAAAAATCATCTTTGCAGATGATGAAGCCAAGAAAGGCAATGTTTCGCTTTTTCCTTCTCTCAGCAGTTTTGTTGAAGAAAATGAGCTTTCACTTAGTAAGACAGTTCTTAGTGATATCAGTGACCATTGTAACGTTTTGAAGGAAAACTTGAGCAGATACTATGAAGAACATTTGTGGATGAAAAACCCCGTTTAGTGACATCAAGAAAATGGCAGTCCCAGAGAATCTCTCATTGGCCGAAAATGAGCAACTGTTGGAGTTAAATTGTGACTTAGATTTGAAGGAAGTTTTTGGTAAAGTTACCCTGATTGACTTTTGGATTCAACGACGCCAAAACTACGGTGAAATCGTCAACCGAGCCGTGAAGTTTTTGCTCCCATTTTCAGCATCCTACCTATGTGAAGCTGCGTTTTCTTCTCTTTGTTACCTTAAAAACAAATACAGAAATAGACTGGCTTGTGTTGAAAATGACTTGCGTCTGAAGCTAAGCCCAATAAAACCAGACATTGCAATTTTAAGCAAATCGCTACAAGCCCATCCTTCTCATTAACTTGTAAGTGTTTATGTTTGATTTTTATGTATGGTTTTCCACCTTAAAGTTTCTTTCTATTCTTTCATCATAATTTTTATTTTTATTTAAAAATAAGCATTCGTTATAACTATGAATAGTTTACTTTTATTTTATTTATTTACAATTAGCTACATAAATAAACATTGTT
The DNA here is from genome assembly GCA_036346205.1 of Vesta saturnalis. NCBI lineage: Eukaryota > Metazoa > Arthropoda > Insecta > Coleoptera > Lampyridae > Vesta > Vesta saturnalis. The sequence goes on from JARFJB010001795.1 coordinate 4,231,582, forward strand.
TTAAATTTAAGGTACCTACTTAAAAGGCTAAATGTTATTGTTTTATTGATGTTTACAAACTTTACAATGTTGCCAATGGAACGACTGGTGGTACATGAAAGTAGGATTTCATATTAGGTGGTACGCCATCAAAAAAGTTTGGGAACCGCTGTAATCTAATCTAACACAGGTATTTATTTTATTTGTTAGAAAGAGGAATTTCCACTTTGATAATTCCATTTACTGGTCAGCAAATAAACCATATTGGATTCTCAAAGTTGTTCCTTAGAATGAATTGAGTGTGCAAGTTTGGTGTGCGAATTTAATATGGGCATTTAAGTAGACAAGCTTACTTGAATTCTTTGCAAACTGAATTCCCATTCCTTCTAGGAGAATGTGGTATAACCATAATGGACATCCAACACACTTTTTCACGAACAGTGAGACATTTCCTAGACATGAATTGCCAAAATCGTTGTATTGGCCGGAGAAGCTTGTTTGCCTAACCAGCTGGATCCCCACATTTAACAGCTCGTGATGTTTGCTTATGGCGAAGAATCGATTTAAGTTGTTTTTAAAACACGTCTTACGGGCACAATACAAAGTATCTCAAAGGCCGAAATCGAGCTTATCATATTTTCCCCCAAGTTGTTCGATAAACTATAACCTAGATACGGCTGCTGGCCGACCTTAGTGGAACAGGCTCCAAACTCAATGCACGTAGAAAACTTTTACAGACTAAAATCTTTATAAAGACTATATTCGTTTACATATTCTACGAATCAATCAAAATTATTGAGTTATTTCTTTTTAAAAATGCAAGTACTTAGTATTACTGGTTATCTACTTAATTTTTAAAGAGGGATGATCTAATTTTGTATGAAATCCAGTAAAACTCGTTTTACATTAAACAAAAATACTTCAATCAATTACTTTACAAATTCAATACAATTACACTAAAAAGCCATTAACGTAAAACACGACAAGATGCAACGTCATTTTTTTTATTACCTATCCGTTAAGCATCATCGATTCATATTTCTATGAATATTAACGTTAGCTTGGGAAATTAATGTGGTGCATTATTTATAAAATTTTAGGAAAAATCAATGTTAAATAATAATACAACAAAAATATTTGGCCTTGAAATGCAAAGTGTCGTTTTCATAGTATTTCTAGTAAGTACCTTCTTGATAAGTTTAAGGTTAATAATATACATCATTTCAACTACACACAATTTTTCTGTTCTTTTGTATGCTCTTAATTAACATCAAATCGACAACTGACATTTGAAGTAACGTGAAAGGTTAATAATTGGGTTCACTGGTCGAAAACCATTTGAAAAGTTAATGTAGTCAGTTACCAATTACATCGGAAACGCTTTCTGAGTAAGAAAATTACGTACCTATCTACTTACATGTAAAATGCTGACAATGGGGATTGTAGATAAATCTTCAATTTTTTTAATTCAATACTTGTCATCCATGGTGAGATAAAATGATACCGAGTTAAATAAAATTAATCGTGTGTTTATAGTAAAATGTTTTACTTCATAATGACAACTAATTGTGATTGTACCTGACTAATTTGAGTCATAAATCGTATTTCTCATACACGAGATATTTTATCTGACTGAAAATGTTACCTAACAACCAAAGTTTAAAATTGAAATGACTGCTACAATGTCTCTCATAAGACAGATGTAGGACTCTGGTACTTGTTCTAGGGTCTTCGCCCCTTGTCGGATCTTTGCCCCCTTGGTGAGAAAACTAGAAGTTTAAAATAAACTACCCAAAAATGAATAGGGATATTGTATTTACTGATAACTTATTAATACTTTGCTACAATGTTTTATTAACAAATAGAACAAGGAGTCGGTGCTTATAAACAAAAAACATCTAATACTGATGTAGTTGTTAATTGTTTTCCTATCAACTAACAAACTGTGTTGATTGAAAAACTAGTTTTTCTGAAGTTTTGATAATCGTTGTGGTTTATTATTTAACCCTTAAGTGCATGATTTTTTAAAAATTGTTGAAAAAAATTATAAATGATTGTTTTGATGCATTTATTCAGAGAAAAATAATGAAAAAAAATTAACATAACGGTAGGAAGCTGTTTTTAGCAAAAAAGTAATTGTTTCATATCTGCAACATTATGCATTAATGCAATAACTTATGATGTAGTATGGTAATTTTTAAAACAGTTATTTTTTTTGTTGCAACACAAATTCACGCCACATTTTTCACATAAAGTTTGCGTATACCCTTTGCAACTCGCAAATTTACAACGACCCCGTACATTTGTCCATATAATCCAATGTCCTTTTTGATTAAGGCGAACGTCCTTTGGAGGAGCATGCTGCGCAGGACCAGATTTTTTCTTAACACTCATCAGTTCTTCTACAGTGTTACTGCTTGGACGGCCTCGTTTAATTGGATTGTGTTGTCCAATTTTCATTGGACACAGTGCTACTTCTTTCCGAAATTCGAAAAATGTAATTGTTTGTTGGTCACTTTGTTTCGTTGTCGAAATTTTTTTAAACAAAATCCATGAATTAGCTAACGCCATATCCAGAAAGTGATAAAATAGGCGGATATACCATTTTTTGCTTTTGTTTAATATTTTGTGTCTTGCCATAAAGGCATCAAGTAAATCTGCCCCACCCATGTGATAGTAATATTCTTTTATAACAAAGGGAAAACTAATTTCAACAGTTGAATTACTTTTTTTATCAAATCTTTTTATGGTAGTTAATGGTAATTTTCCTGCAAATGTTGACCAAACACATACAATTTTGTTGTCTTTCCAAACTAATGAAGAGATATCTATGCCGTCAAGATCCCGTACACATTCATACGAAGTGCCTCGCGGATCTTTTTTCATATCTTTTTCAGTTGGTAACTTGCAATTGGTGACTCTATTCCGGCGTACAGTTCCTAAGCTGTATATTCCGTTCTGTATACCAACAAAGCTGGACTGGTGTAGTAATTATCAAAATACAACCTGTAGTTTTGATTTCTAGGTGTTGCTCTTGATAATCGAACCACTACGTTAGCAGCAGCTCCTAGATCTGGTTCACCTTCTATCCTTTGCCTGTCACCGTTTTCTTGACCGGAATAGACTTCCGCATACCCACTCACTCCACAAAGCACAAATAGTTTGAAACCCCATTTGTGAGGTTTCATTGGTAAATACTGTTTCATGTAGTGATGTACTTTCGTAGAACACAGCTGCTCATCAACTGAAAGTTGAGCTTCAAGAGGTACTGTAGAATTTTTGTATTCAGATGCGTTATGATCGGTCTTATTTTATGAAGTCTGTCATGATTTGGATTATCCGTGGTAAATGTTGGTCATTATCATTAAAGTGCAAAAACTGGCGAATTTTCTCAAACCTATTTACTGTCATGCAATTGGCTACTATGTCGATACCAATAGTCGGCGACCAATAATGACGGGTATCCGGTAGACGTACGAGACATATAAACAATAATACCAATATATCGTCTTAGCTCACTGACAGAAAGGTTTAGTGGTTTAGATATGTCTGTTTGTTGAGCATATAAATTTGATTCTTGAACAATTTTCTCCAGTAAATCATCAGAAAAGTAATGTTGGAAACATTTATATGGAGTGTCCATTTCAAGCAAAGAATTTGGCATAATATCATTTCCCCTAAAACATAGTTGAGCCTCATTCAAAACTAAATTTTTATTTTTCCATTTTATTTCGGGTTTTGCAGATTTTGATTTTGAACCAGATGGTAGTACATTTGATAAATTATTTTGCTCCACCACACTCTCGAATCGTTCTTTTGCGTTATTTAAAATCCCAATGGATATTTCTAAATCTGATAATTCATCTTGCTCATTATCGGGAGAATACTCAGGATCATCTAAACTATCTACGTCGGAGAAATTTATATCTTCACTAATTTCACTCAAATTATCAGCAAAATATTGCAACTCGCCATCTTTAAGCACCTTACTACAATCACGACTCGACATGGCTAAAAGAAAAATAAAAACTCAATCATTAAAACTACACGTGTTAGCGAATTCCAAAATGAGTCGCAATGCATGATGTTGCATTTCTGCATCATATCATTTTTTACAAAAAATTTAACATCAAGCATGTTTTAAAACAAAATACCATAAAATGTTTGCAGTACTAACCTCAGACAGCATAAAACACAATTTTATTAACCACAAATACAGCTTTTGTTCACTTTATAACGTTTACAAAAGTCCAGTAACGAAAGTAGGGTTAGAACATGTGACAACCACTACGAGGCTGGCTTGACTGAGTTGAGATTTTTAAAATTTTAAGTGCGCAGTAGTTAATTCCATATTTAACACACTGTTGCATCTCTACAACAACATGGATAGATTCTGACTTATATTTTATATATGAAAATGATTTTGTTGCTTTTCTGCAACCGTATGCATTTAAGGGTTAAGTTAGAGAGAGTATTTGTTTAATTAATTACAAAAGCAATGCAGAGAAATCATTTAACGGTGGAACAGGTAAATTTGGTGATACAAATGCATCATAGGGGGCATCTACAGATAGATATCGCAGAATTGCTAAGAACGTCGCAGAGTGCGATTTCTCGTACCATATCACTTTTTCGTGAGACAGGTACGACTACTAGGAGGCCTGGAAGTGGATCTCGTCGAATCACAACACCTCGACAAGATCGACTTGTAAGAATAAATGCAAGAACAACAGGAATCCGAGTATGTACTCAAACGATAAGAAATCGATTGTTCGAAATAGGACTTATTTCCTACCGTCCTCTGAGATTTCCCAAGAACTGCTACACAAAGAAGGCTTCGTGTAGAATGGTTAAGAAGTAGACTTCAAGAAGCGACATCATGGGAGGACATATTGTTTTCGGATGAGTCTCGATTATATCTCCATAACGATAGTAGACGTCAAAGAGTTTATCGAAGTGCTAGAGAGCATACCTTGCCTCAATATATCCAGACGGTTGTCGCGTATGGTGGAGGTGGTTTAATGGGCTGGAATATCTTTGGGATGGCGTACCGAACTCCATATCTTTAATGATGCTTTGACAGGTCAGCGTTATCTTGAAGACATAATGAATTACGTATTAAATGGCCGTAACGTCGTTGGCAGAGGAAATCTTATTTTTTTAGACGATAAAGCAAGACCCCGCCGTACTCGAGTTGTTTTGAACGCTTTTCAAAATGAAGAAATAAATCATTTACCACTTCCAACGTTCTCGCCTGACTTAAACCCAATCGAGCACGTATGGGATTTTTTTCAGAGGCGACTAGATCAACATATTCCACAGCCAACCACAATTCAGCAGCTAAGAGACGTATTACCGATTATCTGGTAGGAAATACAACAAGAACATATAAACAACTGCATTCTAAGTAAGCCTGCAAGGTGTAGAGCAGTTATTACCGCCCATAGACGAGAAACACGGTATTAGCCATTCAAAATTTTCATTTAAATGACATAGGGTAAAACAACTTTTTCCTCAATTTGTATTAAACTTAGATTTTAAGTAGGCTGTTACTTTTAATTCCATATTTAGCTACAATAAATATCCTTCTGTTTTCCATTTTGTGTCACTTTGCTTATAACGCCCTTACTTTTAGGTGCTACTTTTATATACTTTTACTTATATTGCGCCCTTCTGGTTTGGTAACCCAGCGCGGTTTTATCTTGCCTCGGCTTTGCTCAATCGGGTTTATTTTATAAACGGGGTGTGGTTCGTAGTAATTACTGGATGGGCTTAACACTGTAACCTTAAATAAAATTCGTAAAGCATTTTTAACACGTATATTAATGTGATATTTACAATAAATAAAATAATGTCAGAAGGTAATTAACACAATAGGTAGGTGAACTTCTCGGTCCGGGTCCTGGCGTCACTGGGTGCGACGTCGCTTCTGTGAACAAAAGAGAGTTGTGTTTAATCTATTCCTTACCTAAGAGGCCAAGTTTAGGTTACGGTCCTGTATGTACAGTAGCGCGAGTGTTATGCTCGATACAGTGGTTGATCGAAGCGCCAGCGCAATGAACTCGATTCGTGTGAGAAAATCGATATCGTGTTTGTATGTCAGTAACTCTGAAGCGCTGAAGCAGGGATGTCCTACTCCTCGGGAAATAATACACGCGAAAGCGCGTCTGCAAACGCGAGCTCTCTCGACGGTCTTTCTCTGGTTATAACCGGTTTAATGTAGGCAATTAGATAATTTATCTAACTAAATTAATTACTGATCTCTATACTAAGTTTAATTATTTATAATTAATCAAGGGAACAAAATACTTAATATTAAAACTACTTTAATAGGTTTACGTAAAGATAGAATAATTTACGTACTATCTAATATATTTACAAACAAGCTCGCACCAGGTATTTACGATGGTTAGGTGAACTACTAATTTATACTATAGGTTATGGAGGTATTCCTCTGCAATTCAAAGACACCGTGTATGGTTATTACGTGTTGTCTGTAGGTAGTATATGAGTTTCGAACGGGATTTCAGTAATGTCCAGAAGACGAAGGCGACGGCCTGTCTTTACTGTGTATACTAAGAGAAAGGTCGTAGGTCTTTACAGCCCTGTAACAACCCTTCACCCTCAAGTGTTGGTGAGATACGTCGGGGGCTACCCCTGCGTTCCTCTAGGTGTACTTTGTGGTGGCGAGTGACGATGGGATCTACCCTTCGTGCTACTCTAGGTGCTAGTGTGGTTTGTATTGGCGAGTTCCGTCGGGGGCTACCCCTGCGTTACTCTAGGTGTATGTGATATAACTCCTGGAGCTCAGCCCGGAATTATTTACGGTCTGTAGTGTTTGAGTGTAAATTGTCAGAAAGTATAACTTTACAACTTACGTGTCTATTAAATAGCAGTACAGAATTGAACTTTAGGTTGCCCGATCGCGACGGACTCTTCGTCGATGAACAACAGGTCGGTGCTTACGCTAAGCAAACGGAGCGGCTGCGGCTACTGGTTTCTGGAACGGTCAACGGTACGGTGGCGGCTGCTGGATATCGGCTTAACTTGAATCTACGGAGATTCATCTCTATTTTATTATGCGCGTCGCGAGTTTATAAAGGTGCATCTGTGGGCGGTTTCGCGGCTACCGTGCGGGGAATACCGTTACGTGGTTGGTTAAAATCGTTCTGACGTGCAGAAACTTACGGTTTCTTAGAACTACACGTCAGCAGTGATGAATAAATTATTTGTTGTGCAATATCGCGTAAACTTATGAAATCTTACATACAGGATGGTCCGCACCTAATTTATTCTAAAACACATACGTACAGAACGCTGGTTCTTTACATACCACCCTTTCCTCTTCTTGCGGAAGATCCGTCCGCTTCACTTTTATTCTTGCGCCGTCGGGCGTGATTATGCTGACGCGGCGGCGATTGCGTCGCTGTCGGCGGTTAAGGTACACCGGGGGTGGCGGCATAAGGTGGGCCGGTTCGGAGACCTCTTGGATCCGTAGGTCCTTAATTCCTTCTGTGACCTCGGCCGTCCGGCGTAGATGTTCCGGTGTGTCCGGGGTCTTCGGTCTACCATCCGTGTGGAGCCGGGGTGGTGACCAATACCATTCCGCACCCCTCCCGGATGGTCCTGGAGACGGTGTGCGGGGCGTAGGCGGCGGAGTTTGGTCCCGGACCGGAGCACTGCGACGCGTCAAGAACGCTTTCTCCACGTCCTCGGTCCCGGGTTTGCGGTAGCGGTGTGGCTGCCATGGCGATATTCTTAACGGAGTCTTTTCTCTTAGGCATTGTTTGAATGGGGCCATGTTGTGGGAGATAGCATTTCTGGTTTTATCCTTTGCTTTTATATGATTTCGAATACGCGGGTTTTTAATAGCCGTTAAATTTTCAACGTTACCATTGGTCGTTGGTCTAGTCTGATTGGTGACGTCAGTCGCATTTCTCAAATCTTTTACATGCGCTTCTCCCGCGCTTTTCCTACTACCGGGTTCTCGGAGCTCGACAATTACGGGCGATTTGATTTTATACACAAGGTAAGGACCGGCATACTTTTCGCTAATTTCGCGGAAAATTCTTTCGCTTTGCTTGACAGGTAATGGGTTTTACGATATACGAGATCTCCTTTGCGGGGGCGGTAGGCTCGGTGACGCAGGTTGTAATGATACCGTTGTACTTCAAAGGTCTTTGCTAATGAATCTCTAGCAAGTTCTTGTAGATCTTTTAAATACTTCATGTGTTGCGCTTGATCAGCTGCGGTTACGGCGGTGGCTTCTGTTGTCGGCGGTTGTTTCTGGGTTGACCAGGCCCTAGGTGGTTCTAATTCTCTCCCAAGATTAAGTAAGGCAGGGGAGAAACCAGTTGATCCATGCTGTACGGTATTGATAGCGAATGCTATTTCAGGCAGGTGAGCGTCCCACTCTCGCTGGTTGTTTCGCGTAAATTGTGCGATCATCGTCCCGATCACTTTATTGGTTCTTTCCACCGGGTTGGCATGCGGGGAGTATGGTGGAGTAGAACGATGGTTGATTCCATGCTCCTTCAAGAACGTGCGGAATAGTTTGCTGGTATATTGTGGGCCGTTATCAGAGATCAGGTGTCGGGGAGTTCCAAAGCGGTATATTATTTGTTCTTTTAACGCTTGGATAATCGGCGGACTGGTAGCGTTGCGGAGCGGTTTAAGTTCGACCCATTTAGTTAACCGGTCTTGAAAAACTAACAGGAATTTATAGCCTTTCTTGGAACGCGGCAGCGGTCCGATAAGGTCCGTACTTACATTATTCCACGGATGTCCAGGTCGCGAAAAGTACATTTCTCCTTGCGGCTTTTGCGTACTACCTTTATAAGTCTGACAACTTATACACGTTTTACGTATTTTATCACGTCGGATTTTATGGTGAGCCAGTAGTAATTGCGGTATATGCGGCATAGTGTTTTCGCAATTCCTAGGTGTCCTGCGGTGGGGACATCGTGACATTCTTCCAGGATATCTCGGCGTTTTCTAGCGGTATACAAATTTTCCAACTAGGATGGCTTCCCATCTCTTTTTCGGGTGTCGGATCAGGGAATGATTTAAATAGTTGACCTTCCTCTATTTTATATCTTGGGTGTTGATCGGGGTGTTCTCGGACTTGCTGTATCAAGTATTTATACCACGGACAGGTTATTTCTTCGGTTTCCTCCACCTCTAATGGAGATAGGTCGGTTTTTACGTTATAGTCCTCGTGTAAGCGAGATAGCGCGTCGGCTACATTGTTCAGTGCCCCTTTTCGGTACTCCACCTGGAAGTCGAACTGTTGTAGTTCCATTATCCAGCGGGCTAGACGGGATGTCGGTTTCTCTAGCGTGCGAAGCCACTTGAGACTCCTATGATCGGTTAACACAGTGAATTTATAACCCTCTAGGTAACTTTTGAGTTTTTGTATGGACCATACTACGGCCAGACACTCTTGTTCAATCGTCGAGTAATTCCTTTCCGCGGGGTTCAGTGCCCTACTGATGTACGCTATCACTCGTTCATTCGGTGCTTGTCCTTGTGTTAGCACGGCTCCAATTCCGGTGGTACTTGCGTCGGTTTGTAATACAAAAGGTTGATTAAAATCCGGACAGGCTAATACAGGGGGGGCGGTCAAAGCTTGTTTAATGGCTTCAAAGGCGTGATTTTGGGTGTCGGTCCACTGATATCTGGTGTTCTTTTTCAAGAGTTCGGTAAGCGGTTGACTTAGTTTCGCAAAGCCGCTAACATATTTGCGGTACCACGACGCCAGTCCCAAAAATTGACGGAGTTGCTTAACGGTACGGGGAGCGGGTATTTGGATAATTGCGTCGATTTTTTCTGGATCAGGTAAAATTCCTTTTGCGGTGACGACGTGTCCCAAGTATTTGAGTTGGGTCTGACAGAAGTAGCATTTGTCTGGTTGTAGTTGAAGTCCGTTATCACGTAGTCTCTTGAATACTTCCGTAGGTTATGCAGGTGTTCTTGAAATGTTTTTCCCAGGACTATGATATCATCTAGATATACAAAAGCGCGTCCAATCAGTTCTGGACCAATAATAGAATCTAGGAATCTCTGGAATGTAGCAGGGGCGGAATGAAGTCCAAACAGTAGAACTTTGAATTGGTATAGTCCACGGCCGGGTACTGTAAAAGCGGTGATGGATTTACTTCCATCTTCTAGAGGAATTTGCCAGTATCCTTGTTTCAGGTCTAGGGTACTGATATAGCTTGCTTCTCGCAACTGGTCTAAGATGCCTTGAATATATGGTAACGGGTATGCATCTTTGATGGTGACCTGGTTAACTTTTCGAAAGTCGACGCAGAATCGATATGAACCAGTTGGTTTCTTAACCAACACTACGGGAGAACTCCACGGGCTGTGTGACGGTTCTATTATGTCCTCTGCGAGCATGTTATCAACCTCTTGATTGATAAGTTCTTGCATTGCGGGATTGCGGGGATAGTATCGCTGTTTGATCGGTTTAGCATCGGGCACGAGCGTGATCTTATGTATAACATCTTTGGCTTTTCCTGTTACCTTTGTGAATTTCCTCATCTCGGTTTCCAGGAATTCGTTTAACTCGGGCAGCTGGTCTACGTCTGGTCCATGTATTCCACTCAAGCCTCCTTGTACGGAACTTTGCAAGGGGATACGTATTCCGGAGATTTCTAGTTGTTTCTGGTGTATGTGTAGAGTGGCCTGAAGATGTTCCAGCGCGTCTAATCCAATCACAATGTCGGTGGACAGTTGGGGTATGTAATAGCCCGGTAACTGGAGAGTTTTCGTGCCTATCTTGGCGGGGAAAATGTATAAGCCGCGGGTTTCAGTCATGGAACTGTCGGCAAGACGTACAGTTGCAGCTTTTAGCGTGCTCGGATATATACGGTTGTTAATTAGTAAATTCTTTACTTTCTCGCCTATATATGTTCGGGAGGCTCCGGTATCAATTAAAGCATTGATGGTTTTGTTAAAGACCATAATCTCTAGGAAGAGTCTATCATCGTAGGAACGATCTAATCTTTTATCGGGTTTCCTTCGTGTAAACTGCGTTACGGTTTGTAGCCAAGTGGTCCACTCGCTGGCGGTTGTTTTGTTTCCAGGTGTAAAAGCCGGGGTAGTAAAAAGTTCCTGGTGTCCCTTTACCGGCGTCTGGAGTTTTCCGACCGCGGACAGGGGCAGTCGCGGGATAATACACCTTCTTTGCTGCATCTCGAGCAAAAAGCTTTAAACGGTTCTCTACACCTCTCTTTGAAGTGTCCGGTTTTCCCACATCTCCAGCAGACGGTGGAGCGGTCATACGGGGTGGTGATAGGTGTTGGAACGGTTTTAGTGGTGTTGATTTCACGGGGACGGTGTGCTGGTGTGTCAGGTGCTGGTGTTAGACCACTGAAGTGTACCTTCTGGCGGTTTGGACTGGGAGACGGCGAGTGTGTCCGCGGAGGTAGCATTTCGAATTGGGTGGCCAACTCGAGAAGTTCGGTCAGGTCTTTAAAATCTCTCTGGCGGATGTAATATTTATATTCCACCCTCAGGTTGTCATACATACGTTGTAGTTGTTCTTCTCTCGACATGTTTCCATGGCGTCGCATTAGGGTCAGGACGGCAGTCACGTATTCCGTAGCTTTTTCTCGGGGTTTTTGCAATCTATTTCGGATTTCCTCCTCTAATTGAAATTGATGTCGCGGTGGTAAAAATTGTATTTTAAAACTGACCAAGAAATCTTTCCAAGTCATCCAGGATTGTTGATGGTTTCTGTACCATAACAGGGTGCTTTCCTTTAATAATTCCGGAAGGGCGAGTAATAGATCACGGTCGGTGATGTTGTAGCAGGTTTGTAATTCCTCTACTCTTTCCAAGAAAGAAATCGGATCGCTGATACCGTCGTATTTCACACCCCATTTGCGTATTCTATCGCAAATATCGGCGCGTCTGGTTCCGGTAATGTCTAGGTGTTCCCCAGCTGGTGGTGATGGTATCGGAGCGGCTAATGTTAGTATTTCTGGTGTCAGTGTGGTTACTTGTCCTTCTCCGGTGCGTAGGTATTTTATTATCCTGGCCCGAAGTGCATCTACATTCCCTCCTGTCTCTAGTTTATATTTCCTAGCTTCGGTTGCTAATTCATCCTTCTTGAGATGGTAAATCCATCCCACTCTGGTGTCGGTATCTTCAGAGTCCCTCGGTATACTCATCCTGTAACAGACAGATTAGTGTCTCTGGAAAACAAAAATATGTGATTACTGGTACTTCTGCGGTCCTTTTGAAATCTGTAACCGGAAAGGTGTTCAGTGTTTTTCGAGCCCCACGTTTAGGTGCCAAATTTATAACGTCCCCTACTTTTAGGTGCTACTTTTATATACTTATATTGCGCCCTTCTGGTTTGGTAACCCAGCGCGGTTTTATCTTGCCTCGGCTTTGCTCAATCGGGTTTAGTTTATAAACGGGGTGTGGTTCGTAGTAATTACTGGATGGGCTTAACACTGTAACCTTAAATAAAATTCGTAAAGCATTTTAACACGTATATTAATGTGATATTTACAATAAATAAAATAATGTCAGAAGGTAATTAACACAATAGGTAGGTGAACTCGGTCCGGGTCCTGGCGTCACTGGGTGCGACGTCGCTTCTGTGAACAAAAGAGAGTTGTGTTTAATCTATTCCTTACCTAAGAGGCCAAGTTTAGGTTACGGTCCTGTATGTACAGTAGCGCGAGTGTTATGCTCGATACAGTGGTTGATCGAAGCGCCAGCGCAATGAACTCGATTCGTTTGAGAAAATCGATATCGTGTTTGTATGTCAGTAACTCTGAAGCGCTGAAGCAGGATGTCCTACTCCTCGAAATAATACACGCGAAAGCGCGTCTGCAAACGCGAGCTCTCGACGGTCTTTCTCTGGTTATAACCGGTTTAATGTAGGCAATTAGATAATTTATCTAACTAAATTAATTACCGATCTCTATACTAAGTTTAATTATTTATAATTAATCAAGGGAACAAAATACTTAATATTAAAAACTACTTTAATAGGTTTACGTAAAGATAGAATAATTTACGTACTATCTAATATATTTACAAACAAGCTCGCACCAGGTATTTACGATGGTTAGGTGAACTACTAATTTATACTATAGGTTATGGAGGTATTCCTCTGTAATTCAAAGACACCGTGTATGGTTATTACGTGTTGTCTGTAGGTAGTATATGAGTTTCGAACGGGATTTCAGTAATGTCCAGAAGACGAAGGCGACGGCCTGTCTTTACTGTGTATACTAAGAGAAAGGTCGTAGGTCTTTACAGCCCTGTAACAACCCTTCACCCTCAAGTGTTGGTGAGATACGTCGGGGCTACCCTGCGTTCCTCTAGGTGTACTTTGTGGTGGCAGTGACGATGGGATCTACCCTTCGTGCTACTCTAGGTGCTAGTGTGGTTTGTATTGGCGAGTTCCGTCGGGGGCTACCCCTGCGTTACTCTAGGTGTATGTGATATAACTCCTGGAGCTCAGCCCGGAATTATTTACGGTCTGTAGTGTTTGAGTGTAAATTGTCAGAAAGTATAACTTTACAACTTACGTGTCTATTAAATAGCAGTACAGAATTGAACTTTAGGTTGCCCGATCGCGACGGACTCTTCGTCGATGAACAACAGGTCGGTGCTTACGCTAAGCAAACGGAGCGGCTGCGGCTACTGGTTTCTGGAACGGTCAACGGTACGGTGGCGGCTGCTGGATATCGGCTTAACTTGAATCTACGGAGATTCATCTCTATTTTATTATGCGCGTCGCGAGTTTATAAAGGTGCATCTGTGGGCGGTTTCGCGGCTACCGTGCGGGGAATACCGTTACGTGGTTGGTTAAAATCGTTCTGACGTGCAGAAACTTACGGTTTCTTAGAACTACACGTCAGCAGTGATGAATAAATTATTTGTTGTGCAATATCGCGTAAACTTATGAAATCTTACATACAGGATGGTCCGCACCTAATTTATTCTAAAACACATACGTACAGAACGCTGGTTCTTTACAATAAATATCACCGCTATAAATACAATATCACCATTGATTTTTGCGTAGTTTAGTATTCTAATAAGGGGCCCTCATACTATCATAAGGCAACTGTAAGCCTCCGGAACCGGAACTTGTTCTCTAGTCTTCACCCTTGTCTGGCCCCTGATTGTTTGTGAATCTATCTACTAGTAGGTATAGCGGCACTTGACCGTGGGAAAGTTTTGAAAGGCGTGGGAAAGTTTTGCGGATCGTGGGAACTATATATCGGCAATTGGGACGCCTTACATCCCTTTATGTCGACAATATTTTGACAATTTTCGGCAATTGGCCAAATCCTTTGATATTTGCCGCCAAGGTCAAAGTTCATTGACCGATTATATTTTGGCAGTTTTCGGCAGTTGTCCAGAATCAAATGCTTTGATATTTGCCGACAAGGTCAAGGTTCATTGACCTCGTGGGAATTTTTGGTAATTGGCCCGATCTTTAATGTCGCCAAGGTCAAACGTGGAAATTTTGGCAATTGGCCCGCTCTTTGATCCCGCCAAGGTCAAAGTTCAGTAGGTATACTGCACTTCTAACTCACTTTTGATAATAATAATACATTTTCCCGTACAGATTGTCCATATCTGATCAATGGTTTTTCAAGGTGAAGATCATCGTACACATTGCATGCACATTCTTCAAGGTCATCACATTACCGACGCCCAAGTACATGGTTTTCAAGGTCAAGAACAGCGTACACATTACCGGCATCCAAGTACATATTCTTTAAGGTCATTCGTGCACGTACGCACCCCGCTTCAAGGTCGTTCAAATTTCAAGGTCAAGGTCATCGTACATATTGCCTGCATCAAAGTATATTCCTCAAGGTCACGTCCAAGTACATGGTTTTCAAGGTCATTGTACACAATGAATCAAATTTCGGCGGTGTGTGTGTGAGAGAGAAACATGTTGTTGGAGAATGACAGCTTGTTGTGTATGATAAAAGGCATGTCAAGGATAAATGGTTTTGTATTGGCTAAATTGAGTCAAGCTATTCAAGAATAAACAGTTCCTTTATTGGTTCTGTATGTGTATCTGCCTATACGCGTATTATTCGAAAAATGTAACGTTTTAATATATAACTGTAATATTATTTCTTTAGGTACAAAAAATCTATACTTGGAACACAGATAGTAGTTACGTACTTACACAATAAACTAACACATGAGGAACAAAAAAATAATTGTAAAGCTTCATTTACAACTTTTATTGTAACCTACTTTTTAAAGCCATTCGGATGTGATGAACCATCAGAGAGGAAAAGCATCTCTTTGTGGAGTTTAGGCAATAGAGTTTAGTCGTGTTGCTTGTAAGTAGGGTGTGGTCAACCGATAGTTTTATTAGTGTAGATGTAATTGGGACAGGTTCATCTTTTCTAGGACCATTTTCATTATTTTATCAAAGTTGATTGTTTGTGGGGTTTTATACGTTAACGATATTCCTTTAACTTTACATACAGTCACGTAATAGTCTTTGGAACTGGACCATGCTTTGTAGGCGTAATTTTTTGGTGCACCTGATACAAATTCTTTGATGTAGCTTCCAACACCTTCATGTTTCAATTTATCGGTGAATTCACCTACAAATTGACCTACTGGCACATCATACTGCTAAGGAACTGATATGTAAATAATCGAGTGCGTATTATACTAGATAACCCTATCTTCCAACTTTAAAGTTAAAGTAATATCGTTAACGTATAAAACCCCACAAGTAATCAACTTCGATAAAATAATGAAAATGGTCCTAGAAGATGAACCTGTCCCAATTACATCTAGACTAATAAAACGATCGGTTGACCACATCGTACTCACAGGCAACACGACTAAACTCCACAAAGAGATGCTTTTCCTCTCTGATGGTTCATCACATCCGTATGACTTTAAAAAGGTAGGTTATAATAAAAGTTGTAAATGAAGCTTTGCAATTATTTTTCTTCCTCATGTGTTAGCGTATTGTGTAAGTATATAACTACTATCTATGTTGCAAGTATAGCTTTTTGTACCTAAAGAAATAATATTACAGTTATATATTAAAATGTGATATTTTTTGAATAAACACCTATTATGTCATGTTTTTTACTTACACCACACACCCTGCCTTTGCGAGTGACCTGGTATGAAAAGGTAGTTTGGACACATTTAAAAACGTCAACAAACGTCAAAAAACGTTGCAAGCACCAAAAACATAAATACGCGTATATGCAGATACACATAAAGAGCCAATACAGGAACCATTTAACCTTGAATAGCTCTACTCAATTTAGCCAATACAAAAACCATTTATCCTTGACATGCCTTTCAGCATAGACTACAACCTGTCATTCTTCAAGAACAAACTGTTCATGTTTCACTCACACACGCACGCACGCACGCACGCACACGCACACGCACGCGCACACACGCACACGCACACGCCCATGCACACGCCCGCACGTACAGACACACACACCTGCCGAAATTTGATTCATTGTGTACAATGACCTTGAAAACCATGTACTTGGACGTGACCTTGAGGAATACACTTCGATGCAAGCAATATGTACGATAACCTTGACTTTAAAATTTGAACGACCTCGAAGCGGGGTGCGTACGTGCACGTATGACCTTAAAGAATATGTACTTGGATACCGGTAATGTGTCCTTGACCTTAAAAATCATGTGCTTGGGCGTAGATAATGCGATGACCTTGAAGAATGTGCATGCAATGTGTACGATAATAAATGTATTTTTATTATCAAAAGTGAATTAGAAGTGACAGTATATCTACTGAACTTTGACCTTGGCGACATCAAAGACCGGACCAATTGCCGAAAATTGCCAAAATTCCCACGAGGTCAATGAACTTTGACCTTGGAGACAAACATAAAAGGATTTGACCCGGACAACTGCCAAAATATAATCCGTCAATGAACTTTGACCTTAGCGGCAAATATCAAAGGATTTGGCCCTGGCAAATTGCCAAAAATTGCCTAAATATTGTCGGCATAAAGGGTGCAGCCCGAGCCAATTGCCAAAATACTTCCCAGGATCCGCAAAATTTTCCCACGGTCAAGTGCCGTTATACCTACTATAGAGGTTGATCATAGCTCTACCTAGTAGTACATTTTAAAAAGTAGATTTAACTGTTATGGCGGGAAATTGGAAATAGTATGAGGCCCGTATACTACCACTGTTAGGACTCCTATACTTGTCACAAAGTCTTAGCCCCATTGCAGCGCCCCCCACCCCCACCACCTTGTTTATGTGCGTGGCCCCATCTACTGATTTATTTTTAAAAAAGTAGATGTAGATTTCTGTAATTATCATGGAGTAAAAACTTAAAGTTTAAAATAGCAGTCTAATACTAGGGCCTCCATACCAACTCATAACACAGCATTATCCCTCCAAAAGTAGTCCTGAAGTCATACTTCCATTCCAAGGATCACTTTGCCCAATTGATATAGCGGAAATAAATAGATAAAAGGTTTTAATAGTTTATTGTATGGAATCAATAACTACAAAGTTTAAATCCACAAATACGTGCCCGCATAATGTTATTAATTTAAAAAATAGCGTAACGCTCATATCTTTATCTAATTAACTAAGCAAATGAGCTGGCACCACGTCTATAGAATAACAGCTGACGTTATTGCAGAGTAGGTTTGTGACGTCGTCATATAAGGATAGTAATGCATTAAAATCTTTAATAGTATTTTTGTGAACAATATCAAGTATTATATATATATATATATATATATATATATATATATATATATATATATATTGTAATGGCTAAATTATAGAGGAATTAAATTTGAGGAAATAAAATATTTAGTTGGATAATAAAATTATATGTGTGATATGTTAATTATATGAATTAATAGATTTAACTTTGCACCGGACTAGCTCAATCTCAATTTGGGGATAGGGATCAAAAGTGTTTAGTTTGGAAAATTAAATTTATGTTTAGATGTGAATGTGTGTATAAGATTTACACTTTATAAAATTATTACAAATGTATAAAATTTATCCTGAATAGAATTTACTTCCAACGCATGCGTTGTAATGTAATTAAGTGAATTTAATAATGTCAAAATTGTCAAATAATTTGGAAATTTACTGTTTATGTTCAACAATGAAAATAATTTAAAATTTTGTTGGCTTTACAAGTGTTTATACAAGTAATTGTTTGAAATTCTATACCAATACCTATATCTAATGAATAATAAATTGCAGGAAATTACCAAATAAATGTCCACAATAAAAAGGGTTATAAACAAAAAATGTGACTCACATATACTGTCCTCAATGCAAGTTGATGTCTTCGAGTAGTTCCAAATTGATGCAGGCACTTTCCATTCGATTCTAGCTGTTACCATACACCCATATGCAGCTAACCGGTACTTGGATTGTCGATGACAGCAACTTCAAAAAAACTAATGATGTTTCTTTCCAAATCGGCAACACTCCAGTCACTTATTTTTAATTTGGTAAAATTTTTATTTAAATAATTTAAAACTTAATGATTGTTATCGGTTAAAAAAGAAATGTTTAAATGTTGTCCAAAATTTTGTTATTGTCACTTTTATTTTGGATACCGGATCAAATTTATTTTATTTAGAAGAAATTGTACCCATAAATAAAACATCAATAACCAAATAAATGTGCTTTTAATTTGGTAGAACGGAATTGAATTAAATATGATAACACGAAAAACTCTTAACAAAAACGTAACACAAATTAACTCGTACAATAATTTTCCGAAAACGAGCAGGTATCGGAGACCGAACTATTTTATTTAACCGCCGGTATAAAAACAATTGCTCTCGAATTATTTTCTTCGTAAATGTAACTTTCTTTACGATGATTAATCTAGGTTATGAAAACTTACTTTTTTCACAAATGCACAACACTGCTTTAACCTTATTTTAAACTTTAACAAAAACTAGAGAGAGCTTAGCATTTCCAGGGCAATTCCTTTTATACCTTTTTGGTTGTTACTAAAAATTCAATTTTTTTTCAGCCATATTACCTAAGTAACTAAGGCTCTGATTGGTCGAAACATTTACAAATTTGGACTAAAATGGAAATTTGGCCATAACTTCCTTATACATTAACGAATTTAAAACTAACAACAGAAAGGAAAACTACATAAAATTTCGAACAAAAGACACCTAACAAGCTATGGTTTCTAAAATTAATATACGAAATCACTTGATCTAAACTGAATTTGCTTATAACTATTTAAACTTACAAGCTACACTTAATCTAATTACATAAAGGGAATTCTGAGAAAATTTTACATAGGAAAACATACTTTTAGTGTTAGAAATATTGAATTTGAAGAAATTTTAAGTTTAAGTAAAAATATACTAAATTCACCTCATATTTAACACAATTTTGCGGTGAAACGCAATGTATCCTTATAAAAACTGTGAGATACTGAGGAAGAACTCCTATTAATTGCTTTAAGAGCATAATTAAAGCTTAATAATATGAAAAAACTATAAAATTATGGAAAAAACCTAGAAATTATAACCTAACCAAACTTAAATCTAAAATTGGAAATAACTCATATTTAAAAATGTTTTCAACACTCAAAATGTTATGTTAGAGGTTTGTAATGCTTGTCTTTATTATTTCCACTAATTATTTTTAATGCATTGAGTCATATATTGTTCCATTAAAAAAGTCTCTTCGTCTAACACACTTATTGAAGTTTTCATTATAAAACTGTATATCACTATGAATGTCTTTATGCTAAATTGTTCTATGCATTGTTCTTTCTGTTAAACTTAAATCACAATGTTTGTCACTTAGTTGCTTCCAGAAATATGTGCGAAAAATGTCTAAAATGTCCATATTATAACCCTTTTATGAAATTTCTACATTTCCTGCTTTCGAAAACTATTTATACAATATCCTTAACATAATCCTAACTATACAATTTATGTTTAAACACCTGTAAAGTGTTCACTTGCCAAAATACCCTCGGAAAATTGAGTTTTATTGAAATAAATGAAATGCTAAATTGACTTTACGAAAATAGGTGTATTTAACATTCTTGACATTTTTGTCGGTAGCACAATGCTTTTTATGATGAAACCAAACTATGTAAATAATATTCAGACTAAATTATACAAAACAAATCTATTTTAACCACATCGTGAACCAGATTTCTATAAAGCAGTGTCTTGCACCTGTATCGAGCTTGAAATCACCCCTTTTATTACTAAATTGTCATTTAAACTGTCCGATCCTTCTTTTACTTCTTTCTGAACATCTCAATGTATATATATATATATATATATATATATATATATATATATATATATATATTTATACATACATACATACATACATACATATACTAAAATAATAGTTATACCTTCAGACGTGTTTTCTTTCGGCTGTTCTAATAACTATCTGTCGGAGAACTGGATATTGAAGTATTTATACAGCGTATACACACATACAAAACCCCTAATAAGGGGCCCTTACTACCTCATAAGGCAGGTATAGGACCCCGGGGCTTGTTCTCGGACCTTCGCCACTTGCCAAAAGACAGAAAGTATTCAAATCAATCAATCTCCATCAAATCAAACAAATCAATTAATCAAATGAAGTCGTTCAAATCAATTATGCAAATTAATCTCAAACAAATCACTCTCGATCAAAGCAAATAGTCAGATTAATCTCAATCAAATCAATCAATCAAAGCAAATCGGTCAATTGAATCAAATCAAGCAAGAAGCTAAGCTAACAATTCTTCATAACGTTCAGGTAGCGATTCTCCCACTCTGTATACTTAGCTCCTATGAGCGACCGCTTACTTTGTAAACAAGACAAACCGATACTCAGAGCTGGTTGACCCTAAACGTGAGAACACCGGCGTGCGAAAACAGTCGATCATCCGCAAATCAATTTCAATTAATTCAAGCTCAATCAAATCATAACTTACAAACGAGCGAAAGCCAGCTTACAATTCAAAAATACTGGTTTGGTTTAACTTACAGCTTGCTAAAACCAACCACAATTCACAAATACTAATTGATTTAACTTAATTATAAGTGTGCTGTAAGTGAATAAATACAACGCGTAAAGTGTTATAATTAAAATATTTTACATTCAAGATCTGTCTTAACGGAAACACCTCTGTCAAAAAGGGCCTTAGATTTATAAACAAGCCTGAACTGCATAAGTCGTTATTGAAAATGTATAAAACGATAATTAAAATATTTTACATACAAGATGTGTCTTATCGCCGACACCTCAATCAAAATGGGCCTTAGATTTATAAACAAGCCTGAACGTCATAAGTCGTTATTGAAAATACAAAATGCCAGGGGACAAATAAGCAAGCCGACTTATATTTCTAATTTTAATAATACACCTGCGATTTGGTTTTGAAATAAAAAATATCAGGGCATTAGCTATCGCAAGCCAGATTAGTTTGTTAGAGTGTGATGTAAGTGAATGAATACATTGTGTAAGGTGTTATAAATAAAATATTTTCCATACAAGATCTATCTTTTCGGAAACACGTTTGTCAAAAATGGACTTAGATTTATAACCAAGACTGAACGTCATAAGTCGTTATTCAAAATGGAAAAAATGACAATTAAAACATTTTACATACAAGATCTGTCTTTACTTTACAAACGTATATGTTTGCTAACTACTTGAGAATTTATATTAACCTTATTAACCCTATTAACATGTTCACCTAGTTTGTCAACTTAACCTAAAAAACTAGAACAATTATTTTTGGGGTACACCAGAGGGATATGTTCCTTCTGAATGTTGAGCATACTAGATTTAATATTTTCCACAAAATTTACAATCCTGTCTATTACATAGATTTTTCCAAGACGATTAAGATGAAGAAGAAATCTTTAAAAAATCTTAAACCAATTTGACTTAGATCTACGACGTTTCTAAAATATTTACAAACATTGTTGATATTTTGATTGGCACTCTTGATTTCATTGTTCACCTTTGGCGACGAGGCCAAGCCGTAACGATGTAGAATCGTAAACAGTAGTACGTTGGTGTGGCTTAGCTCGAGCATTCTCTTTTTAGTGTTCGAATAAGCAGCGTGGTCTCTTCTTTCCTGCTTGTAATGTCATTTGTTCCTGAGATGACTATGACAGCATCTTTCATCTCCAGATCTGAACAATACTTCTCAATTCCATCCATAACTTTGCTACACCTGGCTCCAGGTTTTACTACACTGTAGACATCATGTTTGCTTTTCATTTTGACTTCTTCCGCAATGTTTCTCCCTTGACTGTCCGTGAAAATTTTCACCCTGGATAGTTTCATGTGCTTGAAAGTTTTATTTTTGGTTGGGTTGACTTGTTCTTTTGATTTTTGGTGTAATTAATCTTAGGTTTAAACTGGTATATTCCTAACTCATTCTGTACCTTGTCCTTTACCGGCTTTAGTTTATTAAACATTTGTAGTGCATCAAATTTGTTACTCAAAGGTAAAGGTGCGAAATCTTGAGTTTTAATAGTAAACTTACTAGATGACTTGCTGCATTTAGATTTAGAAGAAACAGATTCCCATTTCTTTTGAGTACTGGTTATGTGTACCTTGTGAATAGTAGGCCTACAACTAGACCTATGCCTAGAAAAATTTTGCTCTTCAATAGCTGTCACATTTTTTCTGTCTTGTAGTTTCATCAACCAAAGGTGTAGGTCATTCTTATGAGTTATTACCTCTTTAAGGGATTCCTCCGCAGTACCAGATTTATCTTGTGGTCATTCACGTTCACGTACATCAGCGTCTGTCATATTTTTTCTTCATAAACACACTTCGGACATTGCAAGTTTGTATTTTCACTTGGAATATCAGTTTCTGAGATAAAAATACATCTAAAATGGCTCCATTTATCGCATTGGTCACAAAGAAAGCGATTTCTTACCATTTATTACATTTCGGACACTTAGTATCATTTAAAAGTGAAAATTTACTAGGAGCTGACACACTCGCGACATTACTACCCGGCGCCATGTTTCTCGGGATATTGTCATGATGTACAAACTACATTGTTATAACGGGCAAACTAAACTGTATGGTTTCAAGTTATTGAACTTTATTTTGAATCCTCTATATCAAAACGTTTATAGCGCATTTGTATTTGAAGTTATAAAGTCTTCTTTCTATCCTCATTGAGTTTTACTAGTATTCTAAAAAGAAAAGAATTTATTAAAACCTTTGCTTATAAATTACTTTAATAAAGAAAGAGATAAAAGTTCGCTTAACTAGATTTGGGTCTGTCTTTGACTTGTTTTCCTATATTAGTAATAATTAGTATTTTATATGTGATTAGGCAACTCGCCAAACTTAATTTTAAAAATAAGTCAAAGTTGTCCTTTTACAACAGAATTTAGCATTTTTTTTAAATTCTGCGGTATCTCTAGCATTCTGAAAACCGAGAATTCTTAAATGTGCACTGCAACGATACACACACACACCCACACGCACGCACGCTCGCTCGCTCGCACGCACGCACACACGCACGCACGCACCCACACACACACATGCACACGCACACGCACACGCACATGCACACGCACACGGACACGCACACGCACACGCACACGCACACGCACACACACACACCCACACACACCCACATTTCTCTAATGGTGCAGAAGCAAGCGCGTTTAATGGCAATGGGTAACTACGCGATTCGGTTCTCAAGGAAGAGAAAATATTTTTGTTTGTTAATATTATATTTACTAACCCGTATTCATAAACGTAATTTACTTAGCTACATTTATATTTGTTTGCTATTTATATTTTCATAATGTTACCGTCATTGGTTTTGGTGATTACCTTACGTGTCACATTCTGTAGTTCGTTATTGAATTTCTAATTATTAGTATGCTTTATTTTAAATATGTCGAGACGGTACCACAAATACATACTTTTTTTCTTTTATTTAAAGGTTAATATACAGAGTCTCGCTCACAGTTTTCCGGTTTAATTTTTTACTCCTATCAAACTGCGAAATTTATGCTGATATATTATAAACAATTTCTTAGAGCTAAAATATTGCTCACTAAAACGTAACTTATTTTGAGGTATAGCTTTTCCATATTCCAGTTAATTATTTAAACTATTTATTATTAATTTTATTAAACACATAAATAAAAAGTTTACCTCGAGTAGAAAATTAATAACAATTATTAATTACATATTTACTTTTGTTCGTTCATAACAAAAACTTAATAAAAATAATCTAATATTAGTCAAGTTGCTTTGGTATGTGTGAATCCTTGCGATATTGCAGGCTCACATTCCATTAATATAAGTAATTTGATTGTTGTCTCATTAAATTTTGAATTTACATCGGTTCTACATACATAAAGACAAAATTTACATCGATTGGGGCTTGTACTTCGATAGCGCAGTTGGTTAGCGCGGTACTCTTGCAAAGTACAGGTCGTAGGTTCAAATCCTACTCGAGGTAAACTTTTTATTCATGTATTTAATAAAATTAATAATAATTGTTAATTACATATTTACTTTTGAACTTATTCCTTCATAACAAAAACTTATAATAACTTTAAACTATTTATTCGTCGTAACAAGGACATACCCTGCTTAACTTTTACATTAATTTATTTGTATGACTTAAATTAGTTTGATATTCGTTATTACATGTATTATTTTGGGGTTTGTGTGATACTCAAATTTACATTTTAATTTGCTTTAAATTGTCTATTTAATAAACGAATTATTTATTGAATACTTAATTTGGCACTTTATTTATATCTGCTTATGTGTATTTGCTAATTAAAACTTTCTCTTTCAGTTTTTGTTATCTCTTTTGAATTTTTAAGGTTTTATTTTAAATGTCTATGGCACCCTATTACTTTCAAAAGAGGATGTTTTACAACATTTACACTATTCGAGTGCAAATAATAAATATTCTGCCCACGAATCCAACTGTTCTAATTACCTTGCTAGCTGCAAGGTTATGCTTTCTGCGTTGTGCTGCGTAATGCGTCCCAGTCACAATTGTTGGCTCAACGTGACCTCTTAGTTACCCTATGTCTCAGACTAGTTAATACACTTTCCTTTACTTATCTCACTACTTTTCTAATAGATTTTATTTCCATCACTCTTCAAGATGTGTAGACACATTCATGTCGGAAGTTTACGTAAAACTGTTGGTAATGTTTTCAAACTTGATAATTATAAGAATTTTACGATCGTCGAACATCGTGATACTATTTATACTGATGTTGCTGATTAAACAAGCTAATACGGAATTATCTCAGTTTTTTTCTACATTTTCTGGAGATATATACTTCTACTCGTGCTTTTCCTCATTTCCGTACGTTCTAGTTCTTCGGAGCAAGCAAAATCGAGAAATAATTTTCTACCATTTTTAGCGACAATTAAGTCCGATGCTAAGTCGAAAGTAACGAAGTTTAAACCTTCGCTGAATTCTATCGTTTAACCTCTTCTAGTCCACATTGTACTAGTGCTGTTGAGGAACTGCTGGTACATCTGAAATATTAACCGGTAAAATATTACTTTTCTATCGCACTCGTAGAAGTTCTTTAAACTCATGAAAGTATGTGGTACGCTTACTGAAATCTGAATCTTTGCCTTTTAATCAACGTTTATTAAAAACCGTAGTATGGGTTCTGCAGAAACTATGACTATTTATGTTGCTGTAAAGTAACGTTTGT
Organism: Vesta saturnalis; assembly: GCA_036346205.1. Taxonomy (NCBI): domain Eukaryota; kingdom Metazoa; phylum Arthropoda; class Insecta; order Coleoptera; family Lampyridae; genus Vesta; species Vesta saturnalis. The sequence continues at coordinate 4,257,288 of JARFJB010001795.1, forward strand.
TCCGACGATTACCAATTCCTCTTTCCAAAAGTCTACAACTGTACTAAATTCGTCGAAATTTAGTACCTTTTCATCAAAATGCTTTGTCTTTTATTAATATTTCTTCGATTACTTAACTTATGAGTATAAGTAAAGGCGAAAAAATTGAGCAAACTAAGTACTTTATTTCCACCTTCTCGAAACACCTCTAATCTTCATAAACCAAGCTTAGCTTATGTTAGTCGTTTATCAAAATCTTCTATTTCGCCATCTACGACACCTTTGTTTAAACATACTGAACCTGATATTGCAGCTACTACTTTGACTCCTAAATCTTTTTCTTCGTCACCTTGTAATTTTCGTATTGCTCTGGTTGTGGAAAATCTAATATTACTGAACTTTATTACCCTATTTGTTCTAAAAAAACAGGAAAACTTCCGGTAGTTTTCTGATGGAGTAGAAGATTCTAAGCTTTATGTAATCTCGGATACTCCTTTTTCTAGTAATTCTAACAAATGACGATTTATTGACTTCGCATTTGCTAGTGTTTCTAATGATGATCGTCCGTATCTTAATCTTAGGAATAACGTTATGGTCGATGTTCTTGTAGTTCCTAAGGTGTCTTAATAATTAATTCTGGAAATAGATTTTTAGCGGTTAATGAACTCTGTACCTGATCAGAGTTTAGGAATGGCAATGAAGATTCAGTAATAAATCGTTTTTGTGTGCTATTCGTCCCATTACTCCCCTTTCTACACTTTGATCTTCTTCTTCTGACCAAACTTCTTTAAACCTTCTTCTTAATAATATTTCTTAGCGGCTTCTTTGAAATTGAGTTGTAATACTTTGGTGGTACACTAAATATAAACTTCTACAACCGATTAAGCAACGCTACCATCCACTTTCTCTTGTTCTTAAGCTCTAAGCAGATTGAAGATAATGAACCGGGTACTAGGTGCGGTTTGAACCTACCACGAACCCTTGGCCCACTCTCATCAAAAATAAAGACGACTATCACCGATTGTGTCGATATTCGCAAATTTAATGGTGTTAATGAAAAAATGACTACTCTCTCCCTTACTCCTAACCGTCTTCCTGATGCACTTTATTTGTCTAGCCTCTCTCTAGTCTTGTTCTGATTGTTCTCATCCTCTTGTAGTTCTTACGAGTGCCTTAAATTTTGGAGTTGCTGTTTTAAGCTAAAAATTTGACTGAAGAAAATTTATTAGTTATATTAGCCGATCTTTATCTTAGCTTGAACGGAATTACTCTACTACACAGAAAATATGCCTTCGTGTGTTATGGACCATTGAAAAGTCAGCCATACATTAAAGCTTCTCATTTCACTGCCACTACTAAGTACCATTCACTTATCAGGTTAGATAAACTAGAAAATCATTCTGACCGTTTAGCTTATTGGGCTTTACGATTACAAGGGTATAATTTCACTATGATTGACCGTAAAATAAAGAACATGTCATGCATGATCTCTTATCTCGTCGTGTCCCTCAAGCCTATAGTGTCAAAGTGTTTCTTTCTCTCCTAAAAAATTTTCTTAGTGGAGTGTTATGGATGGTCTTCTGCATAAACATATCCGTATTTATTTTTTTCCGATCCTCGTCTAATGACTGGTGTATACCAGTTCTTCAGATACAACATTGTCTCCGAACATAATGAACATTCTGCTTCTGATCATTTTGAGGTGATAAAAACCGTTTCTGAAATTTATTTGAACTATTACTGGCCTGTCTTGCCTGCAGATATCGCTCGGTATATACGTGCTATTTGTTGAACAACCTGCTCTTCCTGATTTTCTCCCTAAAAAAACCAAACCCACGCGCTCTTGGCAAGCGATATGTATAGATATTCTTGTTTCAATTCCTAAGACCTCTAAAGCACATTCCTTCATTTTGGTTGTGATTGTTTCTCTAAATTTGCACGTTTTTCCTCTACGTACTGCTACCGCTACTTGTTTGGTTTCTAGTTGAAGACATTAACTTTCTCATGTTTGGTATTCCTCAGAACATCATTGAAAACAGCGTACAATTTTTTGACAAGGAATTCACCCAACGTTGTGCCGAATATCACACTACTATTCTCTTTAATGCTACATACCATCCACAAGCAAATCCTATTCAGCGAATTAATAGAGTTCTTAAAACACTGATCTCTTCCTAGACTTACGAATTAAAAGATGATTATGATAAGAGTTTAGGAGTTTATACTAGGAATTATACTCATTTATAATGACGTCATTTTTGTTTATCTTTGTTTAGTATATTCTAAACAGCGGAGACAAAAAATTGGTGTCGATGATTATTCAGTTTTATATACCTGGTTATGTGAAGTGCTCGTCACTGTCAATAAAAAATCTTTTTGTTTTAGCAAATTTTATTTTATGATCGTCATTCAAGTATTGAATCATATCGTTTTTTTTTAAGTTTGTATAAATTTGTTAATAAATACCTAAATAACTAGTACAAGATTATTTTTATTCTTTGAGATTGAAAGTGTGTAGACGAATGTAAGAAATATAATATACTGCTAAATTATCATTTGTTAATTTCTGAACGTATACAAATACATAACAGACTTAATTTCTGAACGCGATAGTAAATTTTCAAACCTAATATTGATTGGCAACAATATTTACTCCATACGTTTTTCTCACCTAGAAGACGTAACTACAAATGGGTATAATTACAAGTATACTATGTCAGAGATTTAAAACCTGATCATTCTATTGATGATTCTCCTACTGGCTCAGGACCTTCTCTGAATCTAGCTGTTACTGGTCTACGTTGTGTTCTAATTTGTTTTTTGCTCTCCACGCCGTCGTAAACATCGGATATGCTGTCTGGGTACGCCTGATTGTCTTCTTAATGTTTTGTTTGTTTGCTTGTTCCCAATTTTTTTTTCTTGTTTATAACATTTTACGCCACCTTCATCGTTTTGTTGTAAAGTTTGGGTACATTTACCTACAATTTTCATCTTAGATAAAACCTTACTTTACGCCATTTTTTTGTTACGTCATCAAGATTTAAAAATTTTCTATTTAAATTATAACTTTCTGCTTTATTGAGACCAATGATTATTTAACTATTCTTTTATAGGTTTATTTACTTATTTCTACATTGACATTTACCTAATGACTGATATTTTTTAATTCTATCATAAAAATTGATATAAACTCACGCCATCTAGCAGAAGAGGTAATAGAATCTCAACTTGCCATGGTAAGAACTGTTTCCTCAAAATTTAAAGAGAGCACACGTTTCTATTTTAATGTCTAAAATAATTTTCTTCGTTTAATTAATTAAACGGAACCAATTAATTGTTAGATAATTAAATTTGTGGCACTAGAACTTGAAGGAATGTTCTTTAATTTCCGAGTAAAATTTTGGAACTAAAATTATTAGAAATTAGTCTTATCTTGAGGATAATATATACCAAATACGATACTATCTTCTGGTGATGGTTATACGATCTCTTGTATCTGGTATCTATTACTAAATAATTTTTTATTACGCTACAGTTTTTTAAGGAATACCTTGAGAGTAATTAAGATAGAGAATAGTAGGCTATGGCCTCAATAGGATTCACGAAAAGATAAAGTTTACAATGGAAATAGAAGGCAATGGAATACTGCCTTTTTAGGCGTACTAATCTACAAAAAGGGAGAACAACTAGGACGCACAGTTTATAGAAATGCCACACACACCAACCGGCACCTGAATGCTCAATTCCATCACCATCCAGCACAACTACAGGTCGTGGTGAAAACATTAATTACGACATCCAAGAGACTGCCAGAGCAACAAAACAAAGGAAGAAATCGACAATCGAAAATGAGCTTTGTTACAAAACGGATTTGCCGAAACAGATATCCAAAAGGTGGACTAATCGACGAAAAGCAATTGAAGAAAAAGAGGAGGAACACTCAAACAAACTATTCCTACTGTACATAAAAGGAACAATAAACCGGATTAGCAGAATTCTAAAAAAAAAACATCAAAACGATATTTTAGATGCATGAAAAGATCGGAACCATATCGCCTAACCCAAAAACCAAAATCAAGCTAGAAGATCAAAACATATACGAGATTCCGTATGGAGTCTGTGACCGAAGTAAGGAAAAACATCACAACCCCATCTTTAACACGACATGTTCGATTGACATCACATAATCTCAACTTTGATAAGACCAGAAGGATAGCATCAGCAGAACATCTAACCAAGATAATAATTAGAGAAGCTGTAGAAATCGAAAACGGCCAAACAGCCTTAATACCCGAGAAAACACGCAGAGACTGCCTAATACATAGAAGTTGGTATTAAACAAGAAGCGTCAACATACAATAGACTTATGAAATCCACAGAAAAATCAGTGAAACGGAAAAAATTAGATAAAGCAGAGAAAGTAGACAGCAGACAATAGTTCAATTCGAATAACGCGAAGCAGAACAGTATTATTAGGGTGACTTGAAGATGGCAAATGGGAGTTTACTGAAACGTCGTCAAATCAACAAAGGTTCTTACAAGAATCTTATCAACATAGTCCCGGAAGAAATGGAATATATATATATATATATATATATATATATATATATATATACAGTGAATTTTTTTCATTATTTGTAGGGGGATCTCGGAACCATAAGAGTTGCACATTTGCTTAAATGGAGAAAGATTTGCTTCTTTACAAGTTTTTTAATTTCGCTTAGCATTTTGAAGTTATGAAGCAAAGTTGATTTTTTTAATGAAAACCATGGTTGGCTGTGACATATTTTAATAGTTTTTTTTTTCTGATTGTAATGATGTAAGGGTTGTATCACTTATTTTAATAAATAAAAGTAGAATACACGTTTTTCTATTATTAGGTTTAACAAAAATCATATCTTGCCATGGAAAACAAAAAAATTACAGTAAGTGTTCGAAATGTCCACCATTATTATCGACACACATGCGACACATTTTCAACACGGAATTAACAGCTTTTCTAATTTTCCGCTCATCTAATCTGTTAAACGCATTAACAACAGCTTCCTGTAGCTCCAGCTGAGTTGCATATGATCGCACATATACGAGATCTTTTATTAATCCAAATACAAAAAAGTCTAAAGGTAAAACATAAGGAGAACGTGCAGCCCATAAAATAAGACCATTTCTGCCTATCCACAAGTTTGAAAAATTTCATCTAAATATCTTTTAACTTGAGCCTGATAGTGGGGTGGGACACCGTTGATACTATTGTATGTTTGCACGGGTTTGTAAATTTAATTCATCTAGAATATTGTTAAAATCTTCGCTAAGAAATTGCAAATATCGATTTCTAGTTAAAGTCCCATTAAAAATAACTGGCCCAACAAGCTGCGAATCAATAACACCGTACCATAAATTGAAACCAAGCTTAATCTGAGGTCGTCTTTCTTGTAAACGGTAAGGATTTGCTTGGGTCCACAGGTGTTCGTTATGGCGATTGAAAATACCACAGTTTGTAAAATGTGTTTCGTTGGTCCATAAGATCTGCAGCGGAAAGTTGTTGTTTTCATGGCACGTATTTATTAACCAATTACAAAAATTTAATCTGCTTTCATCACCAAGGTGATATGATTTTTGTTAAACCTAATAATAGAAAAACGTGTATTGTGCTTTTATTTACGAAAATAAGTGATACAACCCTTACATCATTACAATCAGAAAAAAATTCCCGATTAAAATGTCATGGCCAACTATGGTTTCCATTTAAAAAAATCAACTTTGCTTCATAACTGCAAAATGCTAAGCAAAATTAAAAAACTAGTACGGTGGCGTTATTCAGCTCAAAATCATCTACAAATTGTACAATTGTACAATTTTTATCTATCTTTAGAAATAAACGAATTAAAGCGATGAAACGATTTTGGAGAATTTTACTTTTTTACAAATATCTAGTAAGCCACACATTTTCTTAAATCAAGAAAAGCGTATCTGGATTAGTCTTCTAAAGAAGCGAATTTTTCCCGATTTAAGCAAATGTGTAACTCTTATGGTTTCCGAAATCCCCATACAAATAATGAAAAAACTCACTGATATATATATATATATATATATATATATATATATATATATATATATAAGGGACCGCCATAAAGTTGGACACATAGGGCAAAAATTTTTATTATTGAGATTTGTCGGGAATTTTGAAAAATGTTAACTGTGATGCCCATAAATGCGTCAAATTGACATGATATCGAAAAATTGTGTTAAGAAAATGTATTTAGAATGCAACAAAGACCCCATATACCAATTTTCAACTAAATCAGAAAAAAAAATAAAAAATACCATTTATTCCCGTTTTTATTACGAAACATCATAAAACCTTGTTCTACCTCGAAATAGTTTTAATAACACAAATTACATAATTTTAGGTGTCTTAAACTATGAGGTGCACTTTAAAAAGCAATAATTTTCATCCGTATAAGCCGAAATGTTTGATTTTTCAAAGCAGACATTAAATTAAAAAAATCGCTAATTTCAAAAGTACTAACCAATATTAAATTTAATAAGGATAAATAATGTGTTGTTAAGTTTTAATTACAAATATTAAGTTCGTTTACATTTTATTTACCAGTTAAAAGTATTAGATCAGTTCATGCGCTTTAATATACAGGGCATGAACACAACCAGCGACGAGGCTAAATCGTATTTTTTAAATTTTCCTCTCACAAATTGTCTATTTTACAAATATTTGATTAATTTTGACCTAAAATTATGTAATTTATATTATTAAAACTATTTCGAGGTAAAACAAGATTTTATGATGTTTCGTAATAAAAACAGGGGAATAAATGGTATTTTTTATTTTTTTTCTAATTTGGTCGAAAATTGGTATATGGGGTCTTTGTTGCGTTCTAAATACATTTTCTTAATCCAATTTTTCGATATCTTGTCAATTTGGCCCATTTTTCGGCATCACAGTAAACATTTTTCAAAATTACCGCCAAATCTATGGTCACGTGGCAAATGTCACAATGGATTTTTTGGTTGTCGGACATGCAGAAGCGAACCGCCAATAGAGTTTTTCAGAAATTAAAACTTACTATGTTGAAGTTTGATAAAATTGGCTTAACACAAAGAAGAATTAACAAATGTAAAGGTGAATATTTTAAACTAATGTCAATAAATGACAAACAGTAACATGATAATGTTAATAACAATAATTGACTAATAATAATGACAGTAAAAACTTTTTTGGTTATTAACTGATATTCGAACGAAAATTGGTGACCATTGAAAAAATGTAAGTGAAATTAAGATTCAAAAGTGAGAACATAACTATAAATATTGCTCAATCCATAAATGTCTGATCTTTTTTCAAACTACTTTTGTATTTATTAATGTAGACCATCTCATAAAACAAACGTTTAAAAAGAATATCTTCTTGTTTCAGCACTTGAACATTATCATAATTCATATTATGAAAATCGTTAATAACGTGTTCAGCTAAAGCACAAGAAGGTATTCTCCTTTTTGCATCACTTCTATGAGAAACTATTCTTCCCAATCAATTTCTTGAAGTTCGTCCTATGTAACACTTGTCGCAATTGTAACAAGGGATTGAATAAACTACATTAGATTTTTCTAAAACAGATAAAGGTGATTTAGTTTTAATATAAAGGAGCAAAACAGTTTTGATGTTTTTTGTAGTAATTTTAACATTTTCTATATTTTTAGAGACTTTAATAATTTTTGGTGCTAGGTTAGCAATAAAAGGTAAAGATGAATATAAAATAGTGGAATTATGATCATTATTAATTTAATTATTATGATTGTCTATATCGTTATTTTTTTTATGAGATGCTTTACATTAACAAATACAAAAGTAGTTTGAACAAAAGATCAGACATTAATGGATTGAGCAATATTTATAGTTATGTTCTCACTTTTGAATCTTAATTTGACTTTTTCAATCGTCACAAATTTTCGTTCCAATATCAGTTACCAAAAAAGTTTTTACTGTTATTATTATTAGTCAATTATTGTTATCATTATCATGTTACTGTTTGTCATTTATTGACATTAGTTTAAAATATTCACTTTTACATTTGTTAATTTTTTTTTTTGTGTTAAGCCAATTTTAACAAACCTCACGATAGTAAGTTTTAATTAATAACTACCAGTGTTCATTGTTTTTCTTTAGTTATCTTGAAGAAGGAAATAAATATTTTCCGAAAGCTCGATAAAATCAAAGAGTTTAATTAACCCCTTCATTGACTGCATCCCCATATACTTATTATGATATATATATATATATATATATATATATATATATATATATATATATATATATATATATATATATTGTGTGTGTGTGTGTGTGTGTGTGTGTGTGTATATATAGCGTATAAAATTAGTGCGTAATTCTTATGTTGCTCCGTAACCATTTTAGATAGAGAAAATCTTTAAACATGAAAGTTGTGTATTAGCGTCTTCTCCGTAACCAAAAAATATTTACAATTACCAGTGTTCAATGTTTTTCTTTAGTTATCTTGAAGAAGGAATAAATATTTTCCGAAAGCTCGATAAAATCAAAGAGTTGAATTAACGCCCCTTCATTGACTGCATCCCTACAATATACTTATTAATATATATATATATATATATATATATATATATATATATATATACAGGTGTAAAATTAGTGCGTAATTCTTATGTTGCTCAGTAACCATTTTAGATAGAAAAAATCTTTAAACATGAAAGTTGTGTATTAGCGTCTTCTCCGTAACCTAAAAATATTTACAATTACACAGGGTGTTGCATTTTCGGACACCAGTATCCAACTTAAATATATTAAATCAAACACCCTGTATATTTTTAAATATTCTTATTTTATCATCAATTGTCTATTTGACAATATTTTGTTTTTTTAATTAGGATCAGTCGTTACAGAGTTATTCAACTTTTTTAGGAAAAATATGACATATACAAACGACGAATAAAATCTGCAGCTGGCACATTGTGGCAGATTAATCAAGAATATTGTGTCAAACATTTTTCAAGATCATCTACTGTTATCCGAAAAATGAAAAGTTAAATTCCGTTGTACAGGGTGTTTGCTACGGTGGTACAATAACTTAATATTTCGATTGGCCGTAACTCACTGTTTTTAAATGGAACATCCTGCATTTTGTCAGTGATTCAGATGGAGAAATAAATTCTCTTTCGATTTTATATTGGGTTTCCTATACCTAAAGTTGACACTTTTTAAATTATTGGAGTTTTAAGAATAACAGGACAGTGACATGCGAATTCTAATTTTAGAAGGCTATGTTAAAAATCCCTAGAGCGTCATATCTGCATATTGGAAGATTATCATCAACACAAAGTAACGACTTATTTTTATTTACAAAATGTTAACACCTACATAATTAAATTAATAGAAGGAATACCAGAGCAATTAACAATAAGTATTCTAACACACTGCCATTTTGTTGCATATTCAGTTGAATTCGATCCGTAAATGAACGTTGTAAAAAATGTAGAGGTGCACCATCATGTTGGTACCACAATCTAGAGACAACATAGTCAAGGACATGTTCCAGTAAATCATCCAATTCACGTTCAAGAAAGCGGAGGTACATTTGGCCATTAAGATGGTTCTCAAAAAAATGTAGACCAATAACTTGTGTCCACCCCACACGTTTATTGGCAACTGATCAACTGCTCTCAGTCGCCTCATCGGTAAAAAGGGCACAGTTCAGAAAATCTGGTTCGGCATTTAATTTATTGTTAACCAACTCATAAAATTGCCACCGGCTTTCTAAATCTTGCAAAAACATTTCTGGTCTTTTTCGATATGGCAGGGATAGAATTTATTACTTTTTAAAATACGGTGTGCAAATGTATGACTTGCATCGATAGTTTGTTGAGAAATTTTTCAAGTGGACTGGAGCAACAACCATTAATACGTTTTTCTCATTGGTTACATGTCTTGCACGCATACGTTTTGCCTCTTGCCTAGAAAAATTCAGTCTGATGCACAAAACAGTGAACTTATGCAGCACAACACACAAATGCTAATTTAGTGCGAATTAATGTGACATACAATTGTTTTTGTCTTTTTCCGTTGTTACCACAGCCCTCTAAAAAATTACGATACTCGTAACAAGGTCCTATTATTCTTAAAACTCCAATAATTTAAAAAGTGTCAAATTTAGGTACAGGAAACCCAATATAAAATCGAAAGAGAACGTATTTCTCTACCTGAATCGGTTATAAAGTACAGGCCAATCTAAATATTAAGTTATTTCATCACCGTAGCAAACACCCTGCACAACGGAATTTAACATTTAATTTTTCGGACAGTAGATGATCTTGACAAGCGTTTGACAAAATATTCTTGATTAATCTGTCCCAATGTGGCCTATAGAATTGTAGATATTTTTAGGTTACGGGGAAGAAGCTAATACACAACTTTTATATTTAAAGATTTCTCTATCTAAAATAGTTACGGAGCAACATAATAATTGCGCACTAATTTTACACCCAGAATACAGGGTGGGTGTCTACTGCGTGGACGGAGGATTGCTCCTTAACTATTAGAGATATCAAAACCAATTTTGGTGTGGTAATACGCGATCATTGGACCTATATTCTAAAAATATTTAGATATATACAGGGTGATTGACAAAAATATGCCAACCCAAACCTGTTTTTTTAATGGAACACCCTGTATACTTTTGCATTTTTTGATTCACTGTTACATTTAGAGTAAAAGTGTAGAAATTTGTATCACTAACCGTTCTGCAGATATCGTCACTTCAGTACCAAAACAGAGTTAACTTTGGAACCACGATGCGAGCGTTGTCACCACGATTTTGTCAATCTGTTTAGACCACCGACTATTAGTAATAGTCTACTACCAAACAAACTGGGAAATTTTTCGAAAACATGCAAAACTATACAGAATGATTAACTTACGCTAAATGTAACTTTTCTCATTTTTTTCAAATGCAACACCCTATATATTTTTTCACTTCTCGATTCACCGTGAAAAGTAGATACTAATTGGTAATAGGTTTTATAGCCATAAGACGAATCCTTCTTGAGATATTGACGCTTTTACGTAAAAATATTCTAAAATACAAATTTACTACGACAATAGAATTCAACAAAACAAATCAGGTAGGCTAGCCGCTTATAATAAAGAGGAACAATTGCATCTATTGTTTTCGCGTTTGTATAATCATTAAAATATTGTTCCATTAGTTTGTGTGTTTTTGGATTGTCGTTTGTCAATTTTTGTATAAAATGAAGTTTTCCAAAGAAGAAAAGGTCGATATGATCTTTATACCCGTTTGTACTGTGAACGATATCCAGAGAGAAGACAGCCGCGGAAAGAATTGTTTATGAATGTAGCTGAGATATTTATAAATTCTGGATGTATGTGTTATCCCAAGCGCGCAAAAACAAGCCCAAATGAAGAAATTGAGATTCAAGTTGTGGCATCTCTTATAGAAAATCCGCAAATTAGTACCAGAGAGCTAAGTACACACTTAGACCTAAATAGAAATACAGTTCGCAGCTTTATTAAAAAAACAAATTGCATCCTTATCATATCGAGCAACATCAACCTTTAAATGAAATAGATATTCAAAATTGTAAACCTTTCTGCCAATGGGTAACTACTAAAGTCAATGAAGAACCCAATTTTGTTAATAACATTCTATTTACGGATGTGGTAACTTTTCACAATAATGGCAATATTAATACACGTAACTATCATCACTATTCAGATACTAATCCACACATCTTAAGAGTTGTTGATCACCAACATCGATGGTCAGTTAATGTGTGGGGTGGTATAATCAATCTTAATGTGGTTGGTCCTTTTTATTTGATGGGAGTCTTACTGGAGAAAGATATCTACAGTTTTTGGAAAATGATATACCTGAGCTTTTGGAAAATATCGAGGTAGATAATATTCGTACGATATGGTTTCAACTGGATGACGCCTCTCCACACTATGCAATCAACGTTAGGCAATATCTCGATAGAAATTATCCGAAGAGGTGGTGTATAAAACTGACCAGACAGATTACCGTATCTTACGCACCTTGATTTCTTCCTTTGGGGCTACGTTAAAGAAAAAGTTTACCAACATCCTCCCACCACAAGCGAAGATATGAAAAATAGAATTAGAGCTGCGTTTCAATCCATTTCGCATCTAATGTTGTTGCGAGTGAATCTTTCGTTTACCGAGCGAATTGCAAAGTGTTTGGCTAGGCATGGTCAGCATTTTGAACATTTAATTTGAATTTATTTTACTTTTACTTGTTCAACTTATTTTTAGGTGTAGAGAATTATTTTATTATTTAGCTATTAATTAAGTTTTCCTATCAGTTAAAGAATTTATTTGCCATTCGTATTTTCTTATTTGCTCTGGATTTTGTTTTATTTGTTCTTCTGTGTGTTAATATTTTCAAATAAAGCGTCAATATATCAAGAAGGGTTCGTCTTATGGCTATGAAACCTATTATCAGTTAGTGTCTACTTTTCACGGGGAATCGAAATGTGAAAAATATACAGGGTGTTACATTTGAAAAAATTGAGAAAAATTACATTTCGCGTAAGTTAATCATTCTGTATAGTTTTACATGTTTTCGAAAAATTTCCCAGTTTGTTTGTTAGTAGACTATTATTAATAGTCGGTGGTATAAACAGATTTACAAAATGATGGTGACAACGCTCGCATCGTGGTTCCAAAGTTAACTCTATTTTGATACTAAAGTCACGATATCTGCAGAACGGTTAGTGATACAAATACTATACTTCTATACTTTTGTTCTAAATGTGAATCAAAAAATGCAAAAATATACAGGGTGGTCCATTAAAAAAACACAGGTTTGGGTTGGCATACTTTTATCAATCACCCTGTATATATCTAAATATTTTTAAAATATAGGTCCAATAATCGTGTATTACCACACCAAAATTGGTTTTGATATCTCTAACAGTTAAGGAGAAATCCTCCGTCCACGCAGTACACACCCACCCTGTACATAACATTGATACTAAATAAAATGTGCTGCTTGAGCATTACGTAGCTACTGAATAATCGCCATAGAATGTTATTTATTAAAACACATTTTTAAAAGAAAAATAAAAAAGAACAAATATATGTAACAACGGAAAAGTTTGGAACTGCGACAATACCATTTACTAGCCAGCGTAGATATAATGATAGCTAAGTTATTATTTCAACTTTTTGTTTATTATATAAAAAGAAGACCATATTACCCACTTTTAAAGCATTTTATTCCAGATTGTTGAACCGTTATAAGAAAGAATCGTTTGTAAATGATACTTTTGTATGAAGATATTGACAGAAAACCTCTAAAGTATAAGTTGTGGATATCGGTGCGATAGCTAATCTTGTCGTACAGGTACAGGTATTTTAGTGACTTATTTACCATTATTCTATGGAGCAAAATTGAAAAGTGAAGGTATCTTTGTTTGCTCTGTCTATCCTTGGCATCTAGAACAGGCTCAGCCGTAATTGTAATGTGATGCCCCAGGAAATTCGCACAACATGCGTTTAGTGTTTTAATTTAAAGCTTCTTAATTTGATAAATGATGCGCAGATAGTAAACCCGTTTCTAATACAGTTGTTAACGTGGTAATCGTAACTTTTTATCAATTACTAATTCTAGATTTTTCATTTTATTGGATTTCAATATTTGTTAGTTCCACAGTACTATTATAAAAGCTATTATGGCAGAATAATATAACTTTAGATTTTGTAGGGTTTAATTGTGTACGCTGTTATAAATCATTATTTATCATATGACACACTTGTAATATAATTTTTTGGAATAAAACAACACGTAATAAACTTAAATACCATACACGTACAAGTGCACTTGGTAAGATGTGCGGTGTAAATAGAGAACAATGTGGGACCCAAAATTGATCCTTGCGGAACTCCCGTAGTGTCTGCTATATATGAAGTAGTTCTGTTTTTATAGTTAACGGTTTGTTTATAGATATGGTACGATTAAATCAGTCTAAAGGAAAAATGTACGTCAACCCAACATTTGATTGTATCGCCACTTTATCTAATGATAATATTTTCGTAATTACTTCAAAATTAGAATCTTATAATTTTTGTTGTTGTTTTTAATTGATCAAACTTCATGCATCTTAACTAGTATAATAACTCATACGCCAATTGTAGATCTTTATTCAGGTCATGAAGTGTCCTAAATTTCACCTAATATTTTACTTACATGTTATTGTTTTTCTGTTTAAGTGTACAGACGCAAATACATACCAAATAAAATTTAAAAAAATTTGTAGGAGGCCAAGATCTCAGAACGAATTTCAATCTAACCCAGATTCGGCCACGGCTGATAAACATCTTCGAAGTACCGGTTTTCCTCCGGGAATAACGGTCGATGAATTATTTCTGTTTCGTAGAAAAACAACCTTTAGGTAAATGTAATCAACATGTGAATTTTATAAATAACATATAGTGTTTACGTTTTAGATATTAATATTCAAGACAATTTGAAACTTCAAGAAGGTTCATTTCAACGAATTAAATCGGAATATAAACGAAGATTTGGAAAGGATTTTCCAATTGTACGTAAATTAGAATGATTTAATCGTTAACACTCATAAATTAGATTTTAGATAGAAACTAAAGTAAAAGGAAAACGGCCAGAAGATACTCTTAAAGCAGAAGGTGAATTTTATTTTAGTCCGGAATATAATGAAGCTTTCGTAAAGCATCCAATTCAGGACAGTAAGCTTTTAGGCACTCCTATGGATATTAACGATGAGTCAGAAAACAGTGAAGATGAACAGTAAGTATGTATGACTATAGCACGCGAAATTTTCTATCGATTTCGCATAAATCTTAATAATACACAAACAAACCCTTTAAGAAAATGCTAATGTTTCAGTTGCATTTGAAACTTTCGCTAGAGCAGTTGTGGTGGTAGTAATTGTAGTAGTATTGATAAGTGGGCGTGCACTTAACATATGTACCGATTTGTTTCAGATTAGATAAACATATCAAAATTGGTCGTCATTTATACCTACGTCCTACTCATTTAAAGCTAGAAGGTGAATTTTGGAATGGAACTGAAAGTGCCGAAAAATTTGTACAGTATTTATTAACTGAAAGAACTAACTTAATGAGACACCCAACAACTTTAAAAATGGAAGGAGAAATGGAGACAAAGACTGAAAATAGAGATAAGTACGTTCCTTATGAAAAGCAAACTAGGCGACATCTCATAAAAACGGGCACAAATCTCCACTTAGAAGGTATCATTGACATATCAACGGAAAATCGTGACAAATTTTTACCTCTTAACGTACCTCCACGTCCACCACTTAGTAAACGTAACACAAATCTACACCTAGAAGGTGAAATGAATTTAGAATCAGAGTATAAAAATATTTTTGTTGAATATAAAGATACCGAAAGAACACGTCCAACATTTCCTTTAAATAACTTAAAATCCGATGGATTTCTTTTTACAGAAACCGAAAAAGATGCTAAATTTGTCAAGCACGAAATACAACCCATAATACCATTATTACGCGATTTTGATACAAGTAAAAGAATTCATTTAGGCAATGAACCTGTTGTTAAAGATGCAGAGTATAAATCAAAATTTATCGAACATCCCAAAATGGAAAGAAGTTTAAAGATAAAACCGAAAGAAAATTTGAAAATGGAGGGAGTGTTTGATGTTGCAACCGAGAATAAAACTCAGTTTGTTGAAAAACCCGCTTCTAAATCGGCTTTGAAGAAAGTTGGTACTAATTTACAACTGGAAGGAAAGATTGATTTAAACCCTGAATACAAAAACGCGTATGTTAATTTTTACAAAGATGCGTATGGGAAATTCGGAATAGTTAAGGATAAGAACTCTCAAAGAGCACGTAGACAACATCTAAAAAGTGAAGGGAACATGGAAACAAACCCCGAGTATAAAAGTGCCTTTGTCGATTTTCCCCGTCAGAGACCTTCAACTCGAAAACCTGATGGACATATACAATTGGAAGGAAACGTAAGTTATTTTTAAATATGCACAATCATAATTCAAATATGATTGCATCGCTGAAAGAAAACATGTTTTGCAAATTGCGTGTCACTATTATAACGTTAAATCCATATTTAAATATTCACACTAGCATGCATGCATAAAACAATTCTTATTAAGTATTTCTACATATTTCTGAAAGAATAAAATATTATCTTAGGTAAGCAACATGACTGAAAAGCGAGCGCAGTTTATCGAACACACTAAAGCATCAAAACCCCATCTACTAAAGAGACAAACCGAATTAAAACTAGAAGGTCCTTTAGAATGTTCACCAGAATATCGGCGAGCTTATATTGACTACGTCACACGAGATAATACGGCAGACAGACAACCTCGTTTTCCTGAAAAGTTAAATGCGCAACCTAGAAGAATTTTTAATGATGACATTGAAGAGCCATCAATTGCTACTAAAAATAGCGAAACCACGTAAGTAAGTAGATTTTTTGTCAATAGTTGGCATTCCTTTTAATCAATCATTGAACAGTAAAATTTTTAGGGAAACTGTGGAAATTAAGGTTCCAAAGAAATCTATTAAGTTGGCTGTGCAGAGTAATAATCGTAGGCATCGCAGTCTTTCTCCAACCCCAATATCGTCCACAAGAAAAAATAGCAAAACCAACTTATCAAAAGTTGAAACTCGTCTTTTTGGTCCGAAATTGCCTCACCATAATTATACTGCACCGCATTTAAAATCATCTGAAGCCGAAAAGAGAATCGCCGATGCAAATATGCGTGAGAGAAGGTCGCGAGCAACTAGACGATATGGTAGTCCTGAATTAGTGGAAAATTTAGCACATGTTTCACCAGTTCATAATAAATTTCAACATATTACAAGATATGAGGATACAGATGAAAAATGTGATAAACATTCCTTTATAGTATTGGGCAACCTCGAAATTCGATCATGTACCGATTGTAATAATAATCGTTTTGTAAATAAGGAATTATTTAAAGAGCAAAAGTGGATGCCTTCTTGGTACTCAACTTCCTCTAGTAAATAAAAAAATAGATTTTTATATTACCTCTGTTTAGTGCCATTAAAGCTATGTACCAACTGCCAATATGTATTAAAAGGTGGAGTTATTTCTGTTAAGATTGTTATTAACGTTATTTTGTTAAGTAAATATTTTTACTCGTGTGTTAATTACTTTAATTGTACATAGGAGTAGTATTAACTTGGTTTTGGAAACGTTCTGACATTTCAATTTTAAAATATTAGCCACTGATCATCGTGTCCCGCTTGCTTTTCAGCTGCTAGAACCTCGTTCATTTCCTTAATAACGAAATGTATATCAAAAGCCAGATTTATTTAAATACACATAAACCTCAGGATTCACTTTTAGAATATAAAACACCGCTGCTAAATTATCTGTCATAATGCTTTCTCATATATGAAGACAAAAATTTTGACCAAAAATCTGTAATAAGCAACTTCAAAGCCCACAATTCCTGAATTTACGTCATATCGGTTTTTAAACACGATAATATCACATTTTTGATCCCCCATTTTGAATCTTTTCATTTTGGTGAATGATTTATACTTAGCGATCTTTAAAACCGCCAATACTCGACGTTCAAAAACATTGGTTTATAAATGCACAATTTTGCACTCCAAAAACGATGCACCA